>JAVYIG010001512.1:0-327915 GCA_035222895.1 Strongylocentrotus droebachiensis | reverse complement strand
CCAACAAAATGACCCCAACAAAGGATAATGACCCCACCAAATCATAATACAGCCCGATAGACCCCTGCATGATTACAAAGATATGTGGAAATTCAACTTAAGTTGAGTATTACAATTAGTTTCTATTGGGAGCATCCAAAATAATGTTTTATCCCGCAAATCGGGGCATTATTCTGGATTTAAATTGTTTGACTTTTTAATGTTAAGTTTAGGCAGAAGGTGAGGGAAGGGGGTACATTTTATTTCTTGCCCCGGGCGCCGTATTCCCTAAATACATCACAGACATCAGGGAGATAATAAAACCACCAAATATTCTTGTTTTTGTGCCTTGTTAATATTTATATAGGCCTAAATGTAGAACTGACCTTAAAATTGGGCAAATCAATACTCACAGGTAGTTTTAATTCAAATTCTTGAAGCAAATAGTTGACACCAATTTTGCGCACAGAGATGTAGTTCGTTTTTGCTAGTTTGTTTGCTGACATTTACATATATATATATATATAGGACACAAGGTAGATAAATAAAAACACCGGAGAAGTGGACTTCTCCGGTGTTTTTATTTATCTACCTTGTGTCCTATTCATTTTATGCACCGACGCAGAACCATTTATTTTTACATTATATATATATATATACTTCTTTTTTTTGGGGGGGGGGGGGTAACGATACAATGTACATAGTTCATCATCAATCATGGTGTTGAAGATTTAAAATTTATCCAGATTATATATGTATTATATTTTCGGATATAGATTTATCTAGGTTAGCATAAAACATTGAAAATATGAAATTTCAGAAATTTCAGAAATGCAATCTATTTAGATTGGGCTATTTTTCTAAAGTGATAGAATATTTTCATGCTATATCTATGTCTCGCTCTCTCTCTCTCTCTCTCTCTCTCTCTCCATCTCTCACTCCCTCCCTCTCTCTGTCTGTCTCTGTCTGTATCTCTCTCTCTCTCTCTCTCTCTCTCTCTCTCTCTCTCACTCCCTCCCTCCTCCTCTCTCCCCCTCTCTCCCTCCCTCCCCCATCTCTCTCTCTCTCTCTTTCCCCCATAAACATTGTATTCATTTATCGTGCTACATTAATTTTATTATGTATTATGTACATTTCTACTTTCCGAAACACTTATGAAAATGGGCTCGTGGAATTCATTCTGTAAAATTAATGAAATAGGTCTGTAAATTACAAAGTGCTTTTATCATAATTGAAACGGCAGGGAAAATTATTCAACTCCGCGTAAACAATGACCACACAATGCGATGCTCCACAGGTGTAGAGTGCATCTCGTCTCACGAAGAGGGAGGGGGTGGGGACATTTTTAGGTGGACAACTTTAGGTGGATAAATGTAGGAGAACAAGGCTTTAAAATAAGAGGGTGTGTATTAAGAGTGTGAAAGGCTTTCAAATTATCTTCTTGTTAATATGCCTATATATTCCACCTCAGTCTATCTATTTCTCTCATTCTCTTATTGTATTTATATTTTCGCCATTCGATGGGGGGACATGTTCCCCCGTGTCTCCTATAGCTAATACAATGATTCTCCCAATTCTCTATTTTAAAAGCCTTTGCTCAAATTAAAGTTTTACGAGTCAAATTTCGGCTTTATGTAAAAAAAAAAATGACAGCCCCCAATATGCCAGGAATTTAAACAAAATGTATTATCGCGATATTATTCACCTTCCACGAATGCATATTATTAATGTTTAAATTAAAAGTAATGAAATATCGACGTTATTTCGGATTGCTCTCCAAGGACAATATCCTTTATTCCAACCTTTTCCTTTTTCTCTCTTTGTTAACATTCACGTGTAGTGCTTTTCATATACACACGCGATGCCACATGATTCTTTTTCATAATATCGAACTGATCTATGAAATTCAAGCGCTGTCATTTTTATCAGCTTTTTTTTCAAACCAGTGTTCGCTCTCAGTTTTCCTGCCATTCGCCAATTTTTAAGCAAAGAGTTAAGTAGTGAACAGTTAGCTGGTTGTAGATTTTTTTTCTTCTTCATTTTACATTTATAATACTTATTTCTTCGTATTGCTTATTACAACAATGCTGATAATATGAATAGCAACACAGTTATAACAAAAACGATGATGATAATATCTAGAATAGTAATAATAATGATTATAATAATAACAATAATAATCATGATAATAATGATGATAATAATAATAATAAGTTAAGAACAACAATAATTATGAAGATAATAATGATAATGATAACAATAAACAATAATAATGATAATAACGAAATCATGGATAATTAAGATAACATTAATCATAATATTGATGATAATATTCATAATCATAACTATAATCAAAATCGTAATCAAAATCATGAAAATGATGATGACGATGATGACAATTAAACAAAGGTCTTATGAGCCAAGCAGTCTACAAAAGTGAATTTAAGTGAACAGTGCAACCAATTCAGTTACTGGCGCATACTGAAACTACCTTCATAATCTTCGGTATTGGCATCAACGCCGACAGCATTAGAGAGGCTTTAAAACGAGTTAAATAATACTCTCTTTTTTTCTTTGTCTTTCGCTGACCTATGTCCACGGAGGTTTGAAAAGAAACGGGACAGGCTCCAATATAAAACTATTTGAATTTGCCCGCCTTGCACACGGGCGTCATTAATTTTGATGGCGTATTACTGCGTCAGCGACTGGCGCAGTCTTGACGCCACTGGCATATTTGAGCGTTGGGAAGCGAAGAGGTTAAAAAGAAGGCTGAGTTTGGGGAAAGATAATGAACAAAGAAATCTGAGCTGTCGGATTCGTTTCAGGCTATTCGGAAAGAACATCAGAGCAGAGATGTTCCTTTACCATTATTACTTTTTTTTTAAACTCACAAATTCGAAGTATGACGAGAAATTGACAAAAAGTTCGGACCAAGCTCTGATGACACAAGTGTGTGTGTTTGTGTGTAGTTCCAGTCACAAATTGATCGATGGCATGCGTGTGATTTTCGGCAATTATTTATACTTTGACTAACCTAAATTCCACGGTACAAACCATTGTTATGTTAATCCTTTCCTAATTGCTTCCAGACATATCCTTTCACAGTGCAATCATATTTGATCGATACTCAGCTTGATATATTTAAATCCTTTTAACCACGGCTCAATTTTCAAACGGGCTTTCGCTTTACCCTGTTCAACCCGTTCAAATTAGATTTTATATGAAAACTTGATGAGTTGTTAGTGCATGGAAGGTCGCGTGATACGGATTGTTAATTCTGTGAGAGATGAATCGCGATGATCGTGTGTCTATTACATTTCCAATAGGAAACCGGCATGCAGTTCCAGTGGCGTATCCAGACCATGGTTACAGGAGGGGGCATTTCGTAGCGATTCCTATTTTTATTACGGCCCTTGTTTGTGCTAGGTTGTGACCCACAAAAAAGAACCAATAACACAATTAATTGTCTGGAACGTGACCGATCAGTAGTTTTTCGTTTTTTTGAGAGAGTGTCACTATAAATCGTGTTTCCAAGAGCAACATAACTCCATGATTTTAACTTACAAAATGACCCCCTTTAATCTACGAATTACTATGGCCGTGCATATATTTGCTTGGTCGTAAAATTTTCGGGAGGGGGAATTATAGCCCATTGCACCTAGTGTACGTAGGGCTACGCCGTTGGTGGCCGTAGCCTTGGTAACCATCTTGATAATTCAAGTGATGGTGTTGTTAACAGGTCATGGAAGTAGTTTTCAACCATGCACGAACATTTCTAAAAGTATAGGTATTCTAAATAAGTTAAAGCATTTCCCACAAAATATACTCAAAATGATCTATAATTCCATTATTTCACCTTATTTTCAATACTGTAATCTAGCCTGGAATTCCTCGGCTACATATTCAATGCTAACTTTATACAGATTACAAAAAAGTGCAGTGAGAATCATTTCGCATGCAAATTTTCTTGCCCATACAAAGCCGTTATTTAATAACCTGAATATGTTGAATATATTTGATTTTTCTGATTATGAAATTGCAACTTTATGTTTTAAGAACTAAATACCAAACAGTATTTCAGAAATGTTTTGTTATAATGTCGATATACATTCTTTACACGTGGATCTTCAAACTTTCATTTACCTAAAGTACGCACATCTCTAGCTAAAAACTGTATTTTTTTCAAAGGGCCTCAAATCTGGAACAGTTTACCAGTATATATTAAAACTAGTCCATCACTAAATGTCTTTAAAAAGCGATATAAAACCTTATTACTCAGTAGATATATTAGCAATGTTTGATCAGGTTTCTTGTCTTTTTCGTGTGTTTTTGTTATTGTTTTGTTTTTTTTGTTTTTTTTTAAATATTTTTTGTAGTGCTTTAGTTTGGTTGTTTTGTTTGCTGTCAATGTAAGAAACAAAAACAAATCTGTTTTTGTCTTTGTTTTTGCTTTTTGTTAATCTTTTGGGTATATATGCTTGTACAATGTACTTATTCTATAAACCTTCAGTCTGATCTTGTACTCATACTCTCTTCTTATCTTAATTTCAATTTTTCAGTTTTTTGTAGGTGGCAGCACCAATAAGGCATTGCCTTTCTAGCTGCCTCCTCATTCACATAAATACTCACCTTCTCTATGTTTTTATCCAGATCACCTTATATTGTATTATTATCTTATGTAATGTTTGTTTATTTGACTATATATCTTGTGATTGTGTATGTTATTGTATCTTAATATTTTTTATGATGAATGGAATAAATTTGATTATCTATCTATGATTATCTAAATAACCAATTAGAACGCAATCGCAACTCCTTTCGAAAAATCGAAATGGGGGCAATACACTGTTGTATATCCCGTAGAAATCAGCCTTCACCTAATTTAGCTAGCATACATGCACAAGTATGTTTCCCTTTACTTCTCTCTCTCTCTCTCCCTCTCTCATTCACATTACAAGGTACTTGAGCAAGCCCTTACGATAACCTACGTTTCTCCCCCTCTTTTTCCTCTTGTCTCTCTTCTTTTCTCGCTCTCTTTCATTGCATGGACAAAGGTCCATGCTGAAACCCACGTTTCTCCCCCTCTTTTTCCTTGTCTCTCTATCCCACCCTCCTTCCTTCTCTCATTCACATTACTTGGCTGAGCCCTCTCTAAAACCAACAATTCTCTTTTCTTCTCTATTTTTCACTTGTCTCTCCACTTCCTCTTGCTCTCTCTCTCATCCACATTCCAAGGTAATTAAAGCCCTCTCTATAACCATGGACATACTAGGTCCATGATAGCTCATTCTTCTCTTTCCTTCTCTCTCTCTCTTTACTCCCTCTTTCTTTCTATCAATCACATTATCTAATTATTTAACAATCCCTCTCTTTTATTTTACATCTTCTTTTTTTCCATTTCTTCTCTATTGTCTATTTTCATGCTTTTTGTTATTCACCTCACTATAGGTATACTGGCATAATGTAAATAGAAGAGAAAAACAAAAACAAAAATAACAATGAAAATAAGATAAATTCACATTATTATAATTATGTATCATAATCTTCTTACATTGGGGGGGGGGGGGGGGGGTAAGGAGGGAGTGTGCTTACCCTCCCTTTTAAAACATGACTATATTTTATTACACAAAAAGAACATGCTTTTGGATTTTCTTACAAATGATGAGACACGTTAGATATACCGGTAACCTTTTTTTTTTAATAAAAACAAATTACCAAGTCACTCCAAAAGGGAGTCCAACTCAAGAGCCTTTTGAATTCAAATTGTATGAATTTTAAAAAGAAAAGGGTATTCATATTGTAAGAAACATTCTGAAAACATGGAACCTGCAAATATAGAATACTGGACTTTGAGCCAGGAATTTATTGAAATAAGAGACTCAATAAATTTTCCATTGAAAGCTATCGTAAAACTTTAAAAAGGTGTTGAAACAATAAGAAAAAGCTGTTGCTGGGCAGTAAGATGTGCTACCACCCTCACAGCTTATACAATTTGAGTACGGTAGATCTGATCATTAATTAAGGGTAATTAATCATAAAAACATGGTGATAAGATCAGTACTAAAAGTCCACTTCAGAGTCATCTGGACATGCAGAAAGAATAAGCCTTTAATAACCCTGGCAATGAAAACCTTGTCAGGTAACGAATGACAAGAGGCAATATTTTTTGGGAAAAAATAAAAAAAATATATAATTGGGCTAAACATCTGTTTACTAATTTCATGCATACCTTTTAAACAAATGATTCTCTTAATGACTGAAATTCTTGCTATAGGCCTGCCTGTCATAGCAACAACTTATTGAATTCCATCCATATAGATGCATTTGCATAGCAGGTGTATCAAACAGTTGGTCACCAAGAGTACAAGAGAGAAACATGAATAAATCAACATAAATTAGTGAACAGATTTTATATTCCATGGTATGTTGTTCTATACATCGACCACATTCAGATTCTATTATATATGATAATGTTATCCATTTCATTTGATGACCTCACTAATAGCTTGGGTCAGAAGAAACAAAGGATAATGATACTTTCATTGTTACAGTAAATAGATTTAGTATGCCATGATACAATGTAAACACATTGGACACAACCAGACCAAATGCCTTTGGGTCTGCCTGATTGCAAACAACAATGACCTTCATGTACTTACTGGACAATACAGAAATGTAATGCTCATTACATTCACTCAATTTATTTTTCTGCTGCACTTTTCTAACACTTAGCTTGCCTATTTTGCCTCTCTGCACGATCGCATGTTTGCCACACATGCAATTTGGCACAGAAACAAAAAGCACCAATTGATTGAAGTATTGCTTTGTACAATACAATGGCTTTGCAAAAATACTCATTTCCAGCCTTGAATAGCTCCAAGATAATCTTTTAACACCGGTATAGATTTAAACTTTCATTTGAACCAGTTACAGTGACATGTAATCTTGAAGGCTTTGCTATATCTACCACATGGCATGGTAAATACAAGGTGGCACAGGGAGATTACTTGTGTGGCGTATAAAGAGTTGAAGGTTGTTTCGCGCCTCATGTCCAAATGCCCCTTTTTGGTGCTTACCCGTACATAAAAAGACAGTAGCAATATCTCAGATTTAAGATTTGTTTCAAAGGAGTAGAGTCAAAACAAAGTTCTTCTTCAGGCCAATAAAATTATGAAACAAGATAATGTGAGCTATTACAACACTAGTGTAATACATTACTATCATATCTGATATTAACGATTTAATATCCCCCCCCCCATAAAAAAAAGTTATAACATCAAGCAACTTGAGTAAAAAGCTCCTTTGCCATATTTGTATGCACAGCATGTCAATAATTTAGTAATTGAAAGGCTAACATAGCAATTTCACTTGCTAAAATATGCATTTCAAAATGACAAAAAACTCAAGGCCACTTTTGTAAGCTATGCCCTTTTGCTATCATACTATTTTAGGTGACTAATTTACCCCACAGCTAATGTTCCTCTCCCATGGCCTCAATCCATTTCCTAGGATGCATACACTGCATAGGGTACAAATTTAATCCTTAGTGCCTGAAATACACAAATAGTAATCTACATACAGATCATTGGGATTATGGATAGGTTACATAGGCCTTTGAATATTAACAGAAGAAGAATTATTGGTAGGTGGGGGGAGGGGGGGGGGGGGCTACAACTCCCTAAAATACCTGCAAGGGTCGAAGATCTATTATGTAGATAATATCCTTTCTCATGGTGTTTACCTCCACGTTTCTCTCTCTCACATATATATCAGTCTTTCACAAAAGATCAGCTGAAAAGAGTCTTTTACTCCACAATGTCCAGTCATTTTGTAATTCAGTCTTCCTTTAAAAGTCTATTTGTCCAAAAAATGTTGAGCCATTTTGAGAAAACTAGTCTTTTTCAACATCCTCATCGTCCTCGTCACCATCGCTTCTTGATTTGGAATCCGGAGCGTCGTTGAAGAACTCAAAGGCTCCGTTCTGCGTCGTCGAAGACCTCAAAGTCTCCGTTGTTCGACCAGGAGGCGGCTAGTTTGAGTTTGAACTCTGCCATGGGCTTGCCAAATAGTTTCTGGTTTATACAGAGACAAAAGAATGGAAAATATGAATGAATTAATACAGCAGACAGACCAATTGAGTAAAAAGAGTGATATAACATTTAAAGATAAAGTTGAGTTCTGGTCATGCAATTGCATTGTGAAAGAAAAAATGTGGAATGGATCAGAAAAAGTTGATCATGTAGCGTGTAAGTATTGGTGTGTACAGCAAGGTACTGGAGTCATCAAAATCATAATAAATTTGGCCCAGTCTTGGTAAAGTAACAAGCACTGTACACAGAAAGATGTATATGGGACTACACAAATGGTGTCGGGCCTATTTACCTTGATTTCCTTATCTTTCTATGCTCATTACTCAGCCAGTATACATTTTCTACCAGAATTGTTAGGCAAATGACATTTTTTTGTAATCTTGAACATTCAGTGTAAGTTTTGTTTGATTCTGTGAGAATTCATTTTCTTTTTTTACCAGAACTCAAGTTTATCTTTAATGACGTCTTTGTAAACCAACTATATTGAATAACTGCTCTGTAATGTCAATGTAAAAATATCTTTAGAGTAACTCTAAAAAACTAAACCTACACCAATGGAACACTTTGTACACTGGCAAGAGTGCAAAGAGAGACAATAATGAACAAAGACAAAGACAAGTTCCATATTTAAACATGGAAAAACTTCTATAAAATATTTGAAGACCACATACAAACTGAGTCAAAGTTTGAAAGGAAAGTTACAATAATGATCATAATATCAAAGTGAATTTATATGGCAACCTGGCAATGAATGTCACTTTTACACTCCATTACAATTTCTTTACACTGGTGGGTCCTGACCATTAAAATATATATATCACACTTCAGAGCATATAGAATTGAAATATCATATTTTTGTTTGCAATCCCGAATAAAAAAATCCACAAATCAATATGAAGGGATATATCAACACTGCACAGTTTAACTTCCAGTACCATCATATCAAAAGCCCACTGATGCTAGTGGCTTTTTCATAGGCTGATCAGAAAGATGTATAACATTGCTTTGTCATATCCTCTTTTCTCCGCAGACAGTGGTTAAGTCTTGATTAGCAGCATTTGGGAACATCTAACATTTTTGGCAATACCTTGCGGTTGCTGCATGTCCAGATAATCTGGTAGACTAAGAATTTAGACTTATGGTGGGTTTTTAGAAACGCCCCCTGATTATCATAGTTCAGGAAGAAAATCGCCTCAGTATAACCAGGGGGGGGGGGGGGGGCATTTCACAAAACTTGTCATCAGTAACAAATGACAGTTGTTGTTATAAGCTACTGAAATCCTTGCTTCTGATTGGTTATCAACAGATTTGTCACTGATTTTTGTCACTTGTCATTGAAAAAAGGCTTTGTGAAACGGTTCCAAGGGCTTTTGTGTGCTGATCATGTATCTACTTACCAGTATTCTTGCTTGTTCTGGGGTGAGAGTATCTCCTACTTTACACACGGTATGTTCACTGGTTAGATGTATTATGCCTTTAAAACAGAAACAGAGAAGAAGAAACAAATTTGTTACAGGGACTAATCAATTTGAAGGAAATTAAAAGTTTACACATTCACTGGCAAAATTATCTTATTACGGAGATACACAATTGCTTTCTTTTCTGTCCTGTTAATTAAGAACAGTACCAAAAAGAGGGGACAATTTTCTTTGGAACACCTAAATTCTAAAGTTTAATATATCTACCATTAGGATATATGCAGACCTGCCAACCTCTGGAGTTCAAAAACTGTATTCTTTAGTGTCAAAAGTTGTATTTTACTGACAAAAGTTGTATTCTTGAAAATAAACACGGATTGTTACGCGGATCAATGCCTCTTACAGTTTCTACCTACAGGAAGATTTTTTTTTATTGATCATTGGTTGAATATGCATTATTTCGTCACGACTGGTGTGTTCGATGAACCAATAAACATCCCCAAATTGCCGATGTGAGATGCTTGTAGGATACTTTACAGGACAGAATGGACATTTTGCCATTTGAAAATGGCGGACGCACACACAAAATATTAATAAAAAATAATAATAAATTAAAAAACTTTAAAAAAAAAAAAAAAAAAAAAAAAAAAAAAAAAAAAAAAAAATTGTTTTTTTTTTTTTTTTTGAAAATCGTATTTTATTAAGGAAAATCGTACTGTCGTATTTGCTTCTAAAAATCGTACTAAATACGACTAAATCGTACTGGTTGGCAGGTCTGTATATGTACATGTATGTTCACAGAAAGACATGTTGCCAGTATGATTGCCGCTACAGTTCTGTAACTACTATTGACCAAGCAAGCAGCATTTCCAATTCTCGCTACCCTAAATAGGCACGAAAATCTCGAAATTCGCGAGACGAGGTAATTTTCACTCTCTCGGGTCGTCACTACAACTTCCGGTATAGAGTCCCATCCCGCTGGCGCCAGCGCCTGTGTTCGCTGTGCAGAGTTTTCACGCACGCTAAAATCGATGCCAATCAGTGTAATTTGTACAGATTATAATATGCAATGAAAAGCTTCGGGCAGAATTAGTGACTTTAGCACAAAAGGCCGTTAAACTCTACCGTGAAAGAGAGGGTTGTGATCACGAACGCCTGCACAGGAAGCTGTAATGTCGAAAAGCTATCCCATAATGCAATGCGCGTTTTCAGGATTTTCCCCGGATCTCGGCAGAATCGCTATTTGGGGTAGCGAGAATTGGCCACTAAAATACAAAAGTGGTAATTTAAAACGAAAATGATACTGAATACATTTGCAAAGAAACATTAAGAATGGTACAAGGCAGGCTGAGAAAGATGATAGCAATAGGGTGGAGCAAAACAAAGGAGAAATAAATTGCGTGATAGAGCACAACAAAGGAGAAATAAATTGCGTGATAGAGCACAACAAAAGAGAATTAAATTGCATGATAGAGCACAACAAAGGAGAAATAAATTGCGTGATAGAGCACAACAAAGGAGAAATAAATTAGAAGAAGTAAAGTAGCAGTAGCATTTGCTGAGCACTGGACTAACCTTTCTTGAGCGATGTAGGAAGATGTAACTGCCTGAGCTGTGGCTCCATGGAGTGTTGGAAGTTTTCTAAAGGACCTTCAGGTAATACTACGGTTTCCGTTGCGATGTTTCCTGACCTGGCATAGTCTGCTTCAACAAATCCCTCAAAATACCTTCCATAGAAAACAGAAAGACCAAATCAGTTAAATAACAAGTAAATTTATGAATACCGTTTCCAAGTTTTGTTATTTTTGATAAATGCGGGAAAAAAAAAGATTTGTCCCGATTTACATCATATATTACATATCAAAGCTTACATCTACAAGTATTCAATGAAGGCACTAATTCAACCAGTCACCCCTTTATTCTTGAGTTACAAAAAAACTCAATGTCATCAAATTTACAAGGATTATGAATAATTTTGTTGTTAACTGTATATATATGCATGAGAATTAAAAATCTTATATTGGCTGATGCTGTTACGTGTCATTTAAGGTTTTAAAACAAACAACAACAGTGAGATGTTAGATGGACTTGTATTCAACAGAACGGCTACTCGTTTCAATACAAGGAGATTATCAGTTAATGATTCATTCTTGCTGTTGGAATTATATTTTCCAATTTCCATCAATCTCCAGTTTGTTCTCCATTACCTATTACGATGCTATGAATGAAAGGTTATTTGTGTCGCACAAATAGAGCACTTATCATTTTCAATGAAAATCAACAATAATTTATCCATTATCAAATGTTCTGAAAACACTTTCCTGACATCCTATATTTTGGGTCCCGTTACTCAACTACTTAAATTCAAAGGCAAAGTAAAAATGTCAAATACAGTACCTGAATTCTTGAATGACAGTGGTAAAACACACAAAAAAAAACTTAATCAACATCACTTACTTGACTACTTCATCTTTTGTTTTGTTTGTGAAGAGTAGCCCAACGTTGCCCATTAATCGCTTGCTCACTCTGTGGAGGTTGTCCCTGTACTCTTCTTCAGCGCTCTTTCCAAGTGCAACCATCATCACCTTGTTCTTGCCAAAGAAAAATCTGAGAGGTAAAGAAGAAAAAAAACAGGAAAGATGACGTTAAACACTGGCATAGCTTGCAGGCACAGACTCTATTTTGACAATTAAAATAATCCTATAGAATATAGATCCGAGTCCAAACTTTATCTCTAGTCTCGACATCATATGAAGAAACGTGTTATAAAAGAATTAGTTTGGAAGATGATAATTGACATGACAGCAGGCCAAATACGAGTGCAAAACCACGATAAGCAATGCAAAGTTATGTGATTTTAAGATAATACAACGTTCAGACAAGAATGCAACCCTGATTCTTTATAAAGTGTTTGTTCAAAATGCTGCTCAATAACAGGTTTTGCTATCCAACATTTAAACGACATTCAGACTAGTAAAAGCAGGAGAAGAAGGTATCTTGAGAACAGAAAGAGCCATGATTTGGAAGGCACAAGTGAGCTCATGGAGAGGTTGGGTCTGGAAGAAATTGTGGTGGACATGGATAAAGAGAAGTGGATTGAGATGGATGGGTCATGTGATGAAAAGGGACGATGATGAACCTGTGAAAAGAGCATGGGATCTGGAAGTGGATGGCATACAGTAAGAGAGAAATAAAGACCAAATATTTCATGGAAAGCTACGGTGAAGAATTAAAGCAGTGAGGTTGGTCTAAATGAGGAGGATGCTCGAGACATGAAGTGGATGGAGGGAGGGACCTTCATCATGGCGTCAAAGTCAGTAACTCCTCGAACTAGGGAACATGCTGTCTTTAATAAGTGATGACGATGATTGATGATGATAGAACTGGATAAACAGCAATTTTAGCTCAAAGTGTAAATGATTCTTGTATACTATAGCCATACAATGAATTCCAAAAGTCTGATTGGGGGGGGGGGGGGGTGGTAGAAAGAAAATATACACTGGCTTACCTGCTATGCTTCCAACTATTCCTGACATCTTTAATCTTGCTGTTCCTCATATTCTCTACAGAAAATATCACTATCCTGGCATACTTGTCCACACTGTCTCGAACCTGTGCAAGTAAATGTAAGTACAAGTAAGTTTCAATGGTCATGCTGCTACAAGAATTGTTAGCAAAAAAAATCACCTAACAATTATATTAAAAACTTAAGAATCTCCTAACTGTGAGAATATGTAGTCTACACTCTACAGTGATAATATAGATAGGGTCTCAAGGGCGCTCTTCCTTCCCTTAAACTGTAAAACGGCCAATGTAATGAAAAAGTCAACTAAAATATGTGCCAATCAGTTGTAAGACATAAAATCTTTTTAATCCCAACATTTCCAAGTTCGATATATAAGTAGCCTTTGAGATTAGATTTTTAACATGACAGTTTCCTCTCGATTCCAGACTTATTTGATATTATAAAAAAAATCAGACTCTTGACTTTATACAATCAAAATTATAATTTCAGCATCTGTGATGTGATCATTAATCAAATGTCTTGGAGTTATCTCCTTTTACTTACTAGCAGGGCTTAAATTAATCCAAGGCCATCCAAGGCCAGGCCTTGGATGCCCCTTTGATTGGCCTCAATGCCCCTCTCATTGGCCTTGGAGATTTTTTGTGCCCTTTCCAATTCTTCCCATTGGTGCTGTAATATAGGAATGTGCCCTACAGAAAAGTGGCCTTGCCCTAAAAATGTTGAAATTTAAGGCCTGTACTAGATGCTAGACAACTTAGACAAGAAGGTTTGTGTGAACTCTGTGGCTTGTTGGAGAAGAGAGTAATGAATCTGGACTTAAAGACCATGCGAAAAAAAATTATCAATCAGACACCAACTGTCAACCAGGATTAGTAACATATGTACATCTTACCAGTCCTCCCTGATTTTCCCTCTTTTTTGTTTCAAATAAAGAGTTATAAATGAACCCTTTTGTTAGTTACCATGAAACCAACGAGTTCATACATGTTATTTTTACCTGGTACCAACAAGGCTATACACACTCTACTTTTTTTTGGTTTACACTTTATGAACACATATTCATAATTTACACAAATGTAGACTATAGTAATTTACTCTTATTAATCCTGAAAGACAACAACATCTAAATCAAAGCAATATAAGATGCCTCACCTCTTCAATAAGATTTTGCTTGGTTTCAAGGCCTTTCTTCTTCGTTCTTGTCAGTGAAACTGAAACAAAATGGCAGAGAATGTTAACGTCACTATTAACTTGATTACTTTTTTTTGTACAAAAGGATAGATGATGAAAGTAACATGTACATAGTGATTATTTATTGCTTTGCCTTACTATTTATAAAGGAAAAAACTGTAATAATTTGTGTTGTCTTAGTTTACTTTATTTTAGTGATATGTTTGTGATTGTAATGTACAGCACCATGAGCGTCAGAGCCTGGCGGATACCGGCGCTATATAAATATAAATATTCATATTATTATTATTATAAATACTGAGATTCGAACCCACAACTCCAACGTTTGATTATGCTGTCCTTAACCATTGAGCTAACGATGGGTCGATGAAAGGTGGGTTTGCATGATTATTATAACCTGCTAACGGTTACCACGTGCGCATGCGCAGGTGCAGGTTTTCTTTAGCTACATGTAGCTAGACCGAAAGCTTCAGTCTCTCTAATCGTCGGTTGTTCCACTGAGACTACGTCTGGCTCCACTAGACCTCCGATTATAGAGACTGAAGTCTGGGGACCTCTTTCTGTGAGGCACTGTACGGAACAAATGGTTCGGTTCGACCGGACCGCGATGAATGAGATATGCAACGAGATCTTTACATCCTCATAACTGCTGGAATTACAACACAAATTAAAAATAACATATATATAGCTTATTTGACTTACGATATCTTGCTCATTTAGATCCTAAATTAATGATTAATCCGAGAAAGTCTCGTCGTCAACATTATCCGTCTTGGTTTTAGTTGATGAATATTCATTTTTTCTTTTCGAACGTCCAATAGCTACCGTAGCTACTTACGAGTCGGCCCAGCTTGACCAACGAACTCCCACGAAACGAGTGCTCTGATTGGCCATTTGGCTATGTTTTGGTAGGTGGACCCGGAAATATATCGGCCGCCGGGTAATATTTCGAATGCATGAACGTACCGTTTCACAGTTCGGAAATACAAATTGGATAATTCATATAAGTAAGTCCATAAATTATCCATTTAATATTAAGTTATCAAATTTTGATAACTGTAATTAGGACAAATGACATACCGACCTAATTTACATCTGATTTAGAAATCAGAAAATTAGATCTAAATAAAGAAAATCGGGGAGAAAATGTGTTGACACAAAAAGCTGCCATTGTTGGCTATAGCTACCCCCACGGTACGAGATCTCTGGGTTGCCATCTGTATTGGGGAATGACAACAAATGTCAGTTTTATTAAAGAAATGACCCAAATCAGATGGTTATTGCTGTCTACATGTAGCTAGCTAGACTCTTCTGATTGGCGGCTCGCCAACGGCGTACGTGGGAGTCTAAATGTGTGTGGTATCCTGCAGTTACGCCCCATCTTCTTTGTTCTCCCTAAACATAGCTCCCTCTCTACAAGTACGACGCGACTACAAGTCTTTATCTCTCTTCTTAACCTAGATTTAAAGGGCCGAGGAGGGGGAAGGGGAGAATATGCCCCCGGCCCCCTGTCAATATTTTGCGAATGTACACCAAATGTTTTTATGTATTTGTAGCTGTTCATATGGGTAGAAAGAAAATTAATTTGAAAAACAAAAGCTGTATGTTCCATCAATAATTTAGGGGGAAATGATCCAAGAACTACGAAAAAAAAATGCACACGTCATTGTCGGTATGTGGGACAGTAGTAAAAACTAAAGCATATTACTTGCAAACCATTCACTGTAAATCCGTTCGCTGTACATGAAACACATTACATTCACTACCCGTATGAACGGTAGAATCAAATTAAATACTTCATCATACTCACTTTTCTTGTCACGTCTTGATTTCGGCATATTGATGTCTTTATTTGGCACTCTACTTCAGCAGCAATCAGAATTCACACGTGTTGGGTATTTACACTGTAAGGCTTATTGCGGAAGATGGCGCTACACCAAATACTTAATTAGTACATGAAATAGACGAGCTGCTATACATGACAGTCCTACATGCAAGCAAGTTCTGCATGGAAATAATGCAACCAGAACGAGCCTGTCAGTCCTAAAGAAGAAGAGGAAGGGGGAAAACAAGAAGAAAAAGAAGAAGAAAAAAAAGAAGAAGAAGAATAGGCAGAATTGTATGTTCTTAAAGTTACATAAAGCAACGGGGGGGGGGGGGGGGCGGTTGGCGGGGTAAGGTACGTGAAAACACTGTATTGAACCTCAATGTGTATTATCAATGAGTGAAATATAAATGCTCTGATAATGATTATATTAGGTTTTTACTAGTTCAAGTTAAATTTCCAGAATTGGAAAAATTAAAATTTGACTCGGAATGAAAATGAAAATTTGACTCGGAAATAAATATGTACAACCTTCCTTCAGGATCTGTACTATAAGCTTCGCAGTAAATGCCTGCATAATATGATTCCCTAATACCTTCATATTTTTTTCTTCATTAAATTTACATTACCCCCCCCCCCCACCCTCCCTGTATGATTGCTGGTGTTTGGTGGTGTAGTGTGTTACTGATTATTAATCTGCATAATTTCCTATTTTGTTATTGCAATTGTTTATACCATGTATTTTCCCCTTTACTGGAAACTACTCCATACAAGCTTTTATAACTACAGTCTGAGTAAAAAAAAAGTTTACACAAAGAAAGTTATCATTTATTTTAAAAGTCAGCTTTGAACGAAAGGTTATCATACATGTGTTGATAAAGTGTTATATCCCGAAACGTTTGGTATAATTTGTGTGTGATATATGTGTTCACGCTTGGATGAACAGGAGGCATTATTTGCGAGAGTGCAAAATTCGACTTGCGCAAAAGTATTAAAGTGAGAGAATGAAAAAAGTATTAAAGTGAGAGAATGAATTGAATGTAGCAAAATCTATGCATTGCATAAATGCTTTTTGCAAAAGCAAAGTCACACACACAAACGCGCACAAATGTTCGTTGATATTAAATATTTGATATGTGTGGCATGAAAAGTTTTGTTAGAGATGCTATTTTTATCTGCAAAGACCGAATTAATACCCAAATCCCAATTGTTTTATTCAAACATTTTATTGAAATATATTTTAGTCAGGAGAACAAGAATCAGATATACATTGTAGATACAAAATCTGTTTTACATCCTGGTCCTGAACAGAATAGAAATGTAATACACGGAAATATAAATAATGAAAATCACCAAAGCTCACAAGCAAAGATAAAAACAATATAAAACTAACATATCAGAATAATACGCATTAGAAGTATAAAAATCAACAACAACAACAACACCGGCACTGCAATAATTCAAATTAACAGCGGAAAATCATCAAATCACTTAAAAGGCATTAAAATATCACCACAAAGATCAGAAGAGGAGAAAAGATATAAGGAAATTGGAAGAAAGTAGAGAAGGAAAGAGAGAAAGAAAGAAAGCGAAGGAGAGAGGGAGAGTGAAAGGGAGAGATTATAGAGAAATAAGCCATGTCAAGAGCAGTATATGAAGAGGCATTGTATCACATAGGTTTAAAAAATGTGTCTTTTTACATACGTTTAAAGGCATCGATAGATTTAGCATTTTAAAGAGCAAAAGGTAAACCATTCCAGATTTTACCACCATCGTATCTAAAACAATTCTTAAAACATTCAAGGGTAGGCTTGGGTAAAACAACATTCAACTAATTGGGAAGTCTAGTGTTGGAAACCATTTCCACTTCATTGCACAATCGTACCGGGTCTTTTCCATGAATGCAGTTGTACATAATACATGCTAAAAACAGTCACGTCTAATGGATTGCCATTTTAATATTCAAGCTATTAACATCATAATCAAAGTTCCCTACAACAATACGTGCAACTCTTTTCTGTAGTCTTAAAATAGTTTCTGTTTTGTAATAAAAGAAAAGGTCCCCCATGCGGAACAATAATAATCAAAGATTGGCTATATGTATTTTGTATCTTTTATTCAAAATGGAAGAGCTTAGAAATTTACTGAGCTTGCTTAACGTGAAAACCTAACGATTTGCTAAGAGATTTAATGTGGTTATCCCAAAATAATCCATCATCAATTTCAATCCCTAAATATCTGATACTTCTTACTTGTTCTAATATTTCGTGATTAATATGCACCTTCAGACTAAATTTATTGTTACCTCGTGTGTTACTACTCAGCAGCATAACTTTACTCTGACTTATTAGTATCAAAATACGTAATATCTTTGTTCTAAACATCACATTTATTATTTTGGCGCAAGTCGATTTTTGCACTCTCTCCTGTTCATCCAAGCATGAACACATGCCATACACAAAATGATTTGGGATAAAACACTCTTTCACAAGATGTATAATAAATTACTGTTCATAGATGATTTTTAAAATAATTAGCAATTTTCTAGGTGTAAACTTTCTTTTGACTCACACTGTAGAGTGACAGAGATCATATTCAGAGTGAGAGGGGGGAGGGAGAGAGAGAAAGACTTAGAGTGTACTATGCATGTGTGTAAAAAAAACTACGTGTGCGTGTGTGTGTGGGAGAGAGAGAGAGAGAGATTGCAGAGTCATTAAAGGTGCAATAAAAAACAAACGTATATAGGCCCTGGGTGATACCTTGACATTCAGAAAATGCCTATTCATTCTATCAGCTTATCGAAGTACCCCTTTACCGGAGATTTGGGGAACACGCACGCGGTCCCTCCGGGGGAAGGGGGCGGAGGGGGGGGGGGGAGGGGGTCCTCATGCCCAGTTTCTCACGTGTATCATTTGGGTTGGGCAGTTTAAACAAAGTATATTCAATACTATACAATCTTACTCTCCATCTATCAAGTTCCTCTTTTACGCACTTAAGGGATCGTTTAACAATGTTAAATCTGAGATACACGGCCCTACGTGTTATCAGTGTCTGTGATATGGTGTAATATTGAAGCCCTAAAAAAATCGCGCTTCAAAATGATCAAGAAGTGCCTCAAAAAAGTAAAAATCATTGAGTGACCGGTTTTACCATACTCGTTTTCCCCAATAGACTGTAGTGTTATGAAAACCGTCAGGCGAACGGTTTTCAAAATTTGTAATTCCAATCATAAATATCTTGATAATCAGACAGGCGATCGGCTTGTAAAAGTCATGGGGTTCCTGACTGACCTCAAGGTTTATAATTATCATTGCATCATGAGCTAAATCCAGAATTTTATTTCAGAATCTGAGACAAAGTTACCGGATCCCTTAAGAGAGTAGAGACCTTCTGAAGAAAGAAAGGAAAGTTGTTCCTTTAAACAAAGCGAGCACAGAGTGTTACTCTCCTAGTAGGCTACACGCGTCATGCGCAGGCGACGTAAGACAGCTGAACTAAATTTGGGCACGCAGGGATAGGACTACTTCCCGCCAACGTGCAATCCAAGACATCCTACCGGAGTATAAGGCTTCATGTGACCCGGTTTGGATTACAGAAGACCCCGGCCGTTGCTAACCTCACACACATTTCTTGAGAGTTATCTTCTCCTGTTGCATGGCGTGTGTGTACCGTGCTTCACGCAAGGCTTTAACTACGCCAAATGTGTGTATGAATTGTGTCTATGCATGTGGAGCTGGTTGGTAGTTTTGTTCGCGCTGTCGATCTACTGAAGATGTCAATAGAAGTTGTCACCTCTCTCCTTTTCTTCCAGTCTCAATTTAACCCCCTCGCTCGCTCCCCAACTGAACAACTTCTCTTTATTAATATACCACATTTGCGTTCTTTGATTCTATTTCTATGCCAGTGCTTTCTATTCTTCTCAGTTCTCATTCCTTCAACTATAATTATACCCTACTTTCGTTGGTATCATTAAATCATTATGTCTCAGTCATCCACAGCAGCAAATATCTCTGCGAGCAAAAGTGGCGGATATATAGGAGGGGTACAACCGGCTCGAGCCCCCTTTTATAACCCAATCCGGAATACCCCAAGTACACCAATAGAACTATTTGTTTTCTTGAACCCTCTATTTCTCAGGTTTAGATCCACATGGCTTGCTCTTTATAATAAAATTGTCCTTTCGAATTCTACCTCTTACAATATTTTATTCCTCGATTGGCCTTTGGTATTTCTGGTTCTGAGTTAAACTTATGGCCATTTTTCTTTCTTTGCCCCTTGTTCATTTATCAATAGGTATTAAGTAAAAGTATTACCCGACCTTTTCCATCTATCATCATCGTTCCTCCAATAAAAAATCAATTGAATCATTCTCTATTTATGAAACCATGCTCTCCATCTTTCTTGGCCTCGCTATAAACTTCAGATTATATCAGTGTCGGTATCAAGGGGGCCAATTGAGGGCCTTCTGGCGTTACGTTACGAGTTGCGTTAAGTACGAAAGATGGCCCCAGGGGCAGTCTTATATTTTCTCAAGTTCTTTATAGCTTGTCATAGAATTTGTTACTAAAATTAGTATTTTTTTGCCCTGATTTGTTTTGCTTCCGAGAAAAATATGAAATTAAAGAACAAGTTTTGGTTGAACATATTCCCCCCCCCCCGACCAAAGAAAAGGATCACGTATAGCCGCCATTGGTACACTGTAAAATGATAGCTGCCCCTTTTGGGTGACCTGTAACTAGATCCCCTGACTGTCCTACTTCATCATCATCTGACCTCAACCTTCTTTCGCTATGATGTTCTCAGTATCAGATATGGGGGAGGGGGGGGGGGGGGCGGCCCCTGCACCTTTAAAAACAAATCATGCATAATTATTATCTGAAGTATGCAAGCAGTGTGTCCCTTATAACTAGTGTTGTGTCCTCCCCCCTTTTGTAACGTAAGACCAAAAAGTGCGATTGGAGATTGTGATAATCCCCTTTTAGGAGCTTGTCGGAGATCTCACGAAGTTGTGCCCCTCTTTTTTCACAAATCCTAAATTTACCCCTATTTCTTTTCATTTAGAAATGAATTTTTATCTTTTCTTATAACGGCATAGCACATTCTTTAAAAAATGAATTGTAAGCGGAACAAAATTGTGAAATTGATATGCCTTAAGACACCGTATCAATTATTGCTGTTAAAAAAACAAAAAATAAAACAATGACAGGCAATGACAAGCATGGACGGTGGCTTCTCCTTCTTCTTCTTCTTCTTCTTCTTCTTCTTCTTCTTCCGTTTCTAAATTGTTAATGATAGAATCACCTGCATTTCCTACTTACCCATTCTATCCCCTCCTTACCATCCCTTCTCTCTTCCCTTCTCCCCCTGATTCTCTCCAGTCTCTAGATCTTTTGCTCTCACCCTTCTATCTTTCTGTTTCCCTCTCTCTGTCACCCTCGATCCCCCTCCACCTTTCTTCCCACTCTCTCTCTTTCTCTCTCTCTTTTTACTCACACCTCACCATTTCTCTCTTTCATAGATCTGTCTCTATCTTCCTCTTTTACACGTAATCTCTCTCTCTTTCTCTTTCTCTCTCGCTCTCCATCACTCTTTCACTCCCCTTTCTCTCTCCCTGCTATATCAACCTTCCTCCCATATTCCGTTCTATTTTACTCTCACTCTCCTGTTTATACCAGTCTTTCAGGTAGTAGTCCATCGTTATGATTCAAGAGGCAATTAAATCGCGGCTTTAAATCTCGTGGGATCTCGTTCTATTTACTCTACTTACAAACGTGAGAACTACCAGTGCGATGTTTTTTCGGCGCAAATCCTTTGATCTTCTTGATTGTCTGTCCGTTATCACTTAGAATGCTGAAGCCTATTTAAGAACTTTCAATTGATATGAGAGATGAATTGAGATAACGACTAAAATATTTGTGTATTAACTTGCTGCTATAGTGCCCTTTGGTAAGGTATTTAGGTCCTTCGGAGAGGGCTTGTTCCCCCACCCTGTTTGCTTACATAATACAAGCATATATAACTACGCCTTCTGAACAGTCAGGTCGAACAACAAACAATCACTCAATAAATTAACTTATGAAGATTATACTTTACGGTCGAAAATTCTATAAACTTTAATCATTTTAAAGTACTGGCAACCAGATATAATTAAACCGATAACACAGAAACTCGACGTTAAAAAAATAAAAAATCAATAATTCACTTTATAATCTATTTTTCCATTTTACACAGGATTACACATTTGCAGCAGTTTCTAAACAAAACGCAGGAAATCTATTGAACTACTTTTTACATTATACATCCGAAATTATAATTAATACGTACATTGAGATTATAATAATGACTTGAGACGAAATTAATGTCTGTGATTATTGATGTATTTCGATAAAGCTTTTACATTCGTATAAATTAATGCATCATGCATTACTTAGTAAGGCAGCTTGTCCAGTTGGTATGTCGGAAATATTTGTTAACATGCATTACTCTGTAAATTTGACGAATGATGTAGGCGCATGCATGGGAGGTTGATTATTTTTCTACGCGAGCTGATCGGCGACCGTGACAGCTAAAGGCATGGAGGCCGAGCCCTCTAGCCTCCCATTTGATACCCCGACGCATACCATGCCCTGCGATCGAATGTCGGACCCAAATACTTGATTATCAACGCCGGGCATGGAATCTCGATTAGTGCAACGCGTGTGAGAGTATAGGTATAGCTACCATACACACTCTCTCCTCCAGTCTTTCGCCTAGCTAGCTATCTCTCTCTCTCTCTTTCTCTCGCCTCCCCTACGATTATCCCCAGCCTTCCCCGTGTTTAAGCCCATGGCGTAGAATATAACACGACCCGGCAAGCAACCTTTATGGAATACCATTGCACTGGTACTGGACCTCATCTTATAGAAACAACAAGCGGCGGAGCGATTCAGAAAACCAACTAGGAATTAAGCGATCAAGGTATGTGTTTTGATAGGAAATACAACATAATTATCACTGGTGGCTTAATAAGTTTATATCAGAAGTAGATATCGTTTTTGAAATGACTGCACGCTCTGTGTTGCACTCATTCCAAAGTATAGTTGATTGTTACGACATGTGTGCTATCTTATAATTATGTTTAGCTAGTATCTGACTATATATACAGCTGTGATGTTTAGACCTATTTGATTTTTCAGTCGTGAACATGCCTAAGCGATATAACATGGTCTGTCTATTGCATCATGTTGTTTATGAGAAAGTATATCAAGCATGATTTATATACAGGCCTATATAATATATATATTATATATATAAGCCCATGGTTGTTGAGATAGGCCTGAGAACCAGTGTGTATGAATGTGGGGGCCTATCGAAAGGTTTGTTGATGCAGTGTTTTCCAATACATAAATGTTTTTGATGTAGTTTATTAACTTCATTGCAGGTGAATAAAAATAGCAATTGGCAATCTAAAGCTTGTTTGGTATCAATTAAAACTGATGGTGGTCTTATAATTATTTTGACAGCATCATTAATCTTTTTTCAATTGAACTTCAGAACAATATGAAAGCTATTGATTACAGTGAGTGTCTGATGACAAGTGTGTAGATATTGGTACGAATTGAGTACTACATGAACCAAAATTTAATGTGGTACGTCTTCCTTGGTTTCCTCTCAAAATAATTCATAGCATTTGCAAATAATTCCCAACCATGAACAACAAATTGTGGTGATCTTAGCGATATCATGTTAACTTTATATTTCCAAGTGATGATAAATACCCAAATTTACACTATCCACACTAATAATGGGCATTTATCCCATGATACCGAAACAAACTTATGCATAATTATCACTTTTCGTTGTTTTCATCATCGCTAGAATCACAATAATAATACTAAAGCTTTACATCACCATGGAAACTTTAAATGTGATAGTCCATCAACATCGTAATGATTTCCGTCACGATAACAGTCCACCACCACCGCTTCCATCATTTCGACCATTCGCACCATCATTACCACCGCCACCATAGTCACCCCACCACCGCCACAACCAGGATTGCCACAACCAGCATCACCACAACCATTGTCATCACCACCAATATACCACCATTCCCACCATTTACGCTATCACCGACATCAACAGCACCATTACCACAACTCCACCACCAATTTCATCACTACACCACACCACAACTCCACCACCACCACCACCGACATCACATCACCGTCACTACACCACACCACTATTTCCACCATCGTCACCACCACACATTACCACCACCACCACCGCAACTACCATCACTTTCCTGCATTATCACCTCTACCACCACCATTAACACCGTCACCTCCACCAATGTTTCCGCCACCACCTCATTGCTACTAACATACCCATCACTACAATTACCATTATCGCTACCACATTCTGCCACCAGTCTGCTACAAATACCATTCGTGATATCCAACTGTTTATTCAAATGTAATTGACACCAGGCATCGGTATCATAGTACGACAGAGTAGTCAAATGACAGACATGTATTGTGTACTATATACCTCTCCCATACACTGTCTTCTAATTAAATGGCAGATGTGTACTACTATATAATACAAGTTCATCCGTTACGATTCCACAAACTTTGGAAAAGTCAGACCTTCCCCCTTTGGCAGTACTAACTCAATCATGCATCCTATACATTATGAGCCTTTTTACAGATTAACCTTGTGTTAAACAAGTTATCCAATAAAAACTACTACTACTACTACTACTACTACTACTACTACTACTACTACTACATGTACTACTACTAATACTAATACTACTACTTCTTCTTCTTCTACTACTACTACTACTACTACTGATGTCTACTACTACTACTACTACTACTACTACCGTACTACTACTTTACCACCACTACTATCATTATTTCATGTAATGAGATATTCGATTAATTCAAGCTTTTCTACTTTTAGCAAGATCACTCGTTAGCATTGTCGGAAGTGGGGTGGGGGCGTTGGTGAGGGGATGGTATTACTTTGATGGCAGATTTGTCGGTACTTGTGTGGGTTGATAAGAAAATGGTGGTACCTAAAATCATCTCTCTCTCTTATATATCATATTTCGAATAGTATTGATCATAACGTAATGTTTTTGTTTTGCACATTTCAACTCGAGTCGCTTTACAAAATATAAGCAATATAAAACAGAGAGCAGATAATACAATTATGATCTTATTACAACTGTATGACATTTTTGTGTATGAAAAAAATATCTGAACATTTATACATATTTGTTAAACATATTAAATGTTTACATTATTTAAATAGAAATGAATTATTTTCTAGAACCATTTTGTAATCATGTCGATTTGTAAATGTTTCGTTGTCTAATTCCTGCTCTCTGTTTGAATAATGCAATAACAGAGAGATTTTTTTCGATAACGAAATAGTTACAAAAAATACGTGTAAATACGAAACCACAAGCTAAGAAATGATACACGATAATATAATGTACACCTTGTATATAATGGATGTATACACATTGATGAGAAAGCTTAATTTCGATGTACGAAGGTTTTTAATTTTGTTTGAAAGTTCCAGACTAGTTTGAGATCTGAGTGATTGAGAAAAGTTGTTCCATCCATTAGACTGCAGTTTCCTTTGCCTTAGCTTTTGGTCTTTCTTTGGTTTATATGGACCAGATTCTGAGAAGCATATTCGAGAGTTCTTTTGTAGGGGCATGACGTATGACGTATGGCTTTAGTGACAGATATAAACATGTTCTTTTGCCATGTCCGAATGCAAGCAAGTATCGCAATGGACATCATTATTTCCTAAACTTGGCTTCTGGTAATGACCGCACGGCGCTCATTACTCTAACATTCATGAACATGTAGCCTACACAGAGTCATACAGACAGAGGCGGCATGCCTTTATTACCTTATAAAGTATGGATAGATGAATCTTGGGCGTCTCCCGAACATTTCTGAAGGATGATTGGGCAATTTTTGCCGATAATTATTTTGATTTTTTTTAAAATAGAAATTTGTATATAAGCAGGTTTATAGATTGACCGTAAATGGAATTTTCTCATATCTATAGTTATATACAACTAGGTTGCAGAGAGATAGAAAGAGAGAGAGAGAGAGAGAGAGAGGGAGAGAGAGAGAGAGAGAGAGATATATATATAGAAGTGGGAGGGGGAAAAAGAAAAAGTTAGTTTGAATAGAGAATCAAATGATAGTACGGAGGAGTTCTGAATGCAAACGAGACTGAAAATTTTCCATTTTCAAAAGGGACGAGATAAGGGAGATTGGAATATGACATTTGTGAAATACTTTATATTTTATGTGAACAGTATACAATTATTATTATATTACAAAATACATAGCACCTTTGAATGCCATTGAGTTTAACATTTATAAGCACTAATACAGATTGGGGGCTTAAACTTGTATGCTATAGGCATACAAAGGTGATATCTTTATGACTACCTTATTCACACGGCCAGTGGTGAAGTTTTTTTTTTTTTTTTTTTTTTTTGGGGGGGGGGGGGGGAGGCACAACCAGGCCTTGCTCCCTTTAAAAAGCCCGTCTGGCATACATTAGGTGCTCAAAGTTAACTGTGCCCCATTTCAAAATATCCACCAAAAATGGACCAAATAAGGTGATAACGTTTATTATCATTTTTGTTGTTGCTCTAAATACCTTTTTGAGCCATATTTATAAGGACATGTTTTGAAATCTAAATAATTTTTCGGCTATAGATATTGTCAAATTTCAAAACTATTTTAAGTATAAGCCCCACTGACTCTGACATGCGAAATTATGGATAATGCATTTCTGTGGGCCCCGCTGTGGGCGCAGCCTCGTTTTTGAACAGGATATTAAACAGAAAAAACAAACCACCATTGCCCTGAAAACAAGTGATTAAAAAAAAAAAGCTGTTTTAAGAAAATAGAAAGTCAATGCATGAGCAACACACAGGTCCTTAGAGCAGGCATTCCTTCTTGTGTTGACTATTTCTGAACATTCAAATATATCATATTTAACGAATAAAACAGAAAAAATTAAACATCCCATTAAAATGGTCTATGGACGCCCCTACTCATCGTCGCTAACATCTGTCGTCATCAATGTATGGGCAACACACATTACGCATTAATCATTTAACGAGGCACCGCTCAGTGACGTAAAGGGATGTCACTTGAGAATAATTGCGTCGCTCATCTCCCTAGTCATACAGTGTACAGTCCCCCCCCCCTCCCCCCCCCCCCCGGTATGGAACAGGTCAGGTTTCGGGGCAGGGGCACAGCCGACATGTCCTTTTAAAATACAAAGATTCTGCATACTTTAAGTAGTCACAAAAAACGGGCCCCTTGATAGTGATCTTGTCTGGTTTCGGGGCATGGGCACAACCGACATGTCCTTTTAAAATACAAATGTTCTGCATACTTTAAGTATTCACACAAAAACGGGCCCTTTATAGTGATCTTGTGCCCCTCTTCCAAACTTGTTATACAACCTCTCCCAAAAATACACTTATAAGATGTGAAACATTGATTGTCAAAGACTTTAAAGGTTTTTGTTTGTTTATTAATTGGTCTGTGTGTTCCTTCTTGTCAAGATTTCTCTTGTATTGATTGTACCCCCTTTTAAACAGAATCCCGGATCCGCATATCCCTTCTCCTTATGGGAAAGGTCAAAGTTCAACAAAACTATTGTAGGTCTACATAGCTGTTGAGAGAGAGAGAGAGGCCGTTCGTGATTAATGAATAAGTTGTTTTTATATCAGTCATTCATGTCACTGTTAAAAAGGTACAAAAAACAAAAACAAAATAGACACTACTTTAAAGAAAAAATATCAATTCCACTAAGAAACTTGGAAGAGAGCAAATTCTACCTTAATGGAAGGGGGAGGTTTTTTATCGCGTTGAAATAATTGTTCATATTTGAACCATCCATCCTACCCCGATTCCACTGTCCGACAGTTTTATATTTGAAGGGGCGTATACTCAAAAGGGTCCATCACGAGGGAAAAAAATAATTATCCTCTTATTTTGACAATTAGTCTCAATATGACGCGATCATTAGGAATTCAACATCTTTACAGCATTATACTGCATAGATAATTATGATGATACAAACATATAGCATGATACAAAGTAGAGTACAACGAAAGAGGCACACATTTCACCTAGACCGTGCTTGTGTGCGTGTGGGTGCGTGCGCGTGTGTGCGCGCGTGTGTGTATCAATGTTTTTCATCTAGCCAACAAAATACTTAAAATTGTATTCTATGCTTATAACAGACACTGGTGATGCACGATTTGTTTATTCCCCCTTTTGATTTGATTTGATATTTGTTTATTCCACATCAACATGTATATACATTTTACAATCTGATAACTTTAAAATTAATGTGTGAAGAAGACCTATAGACCGTGCTTGTGTGCGTGTGGGTTCGTGCGCGTGTGTGCGCGCGTGTGTGTATCTTTTTCATAATTTATATTTAACAAAATCCTTTATGATTTTATTCTATGCTTATAACAGCCACTGACGATGCACGATCTGGCACTGCTCAGTGGCTGCCGGGCTCACGATTAATTGGGCAAAAAGAATTTCCGTTTCGGTTTAATACATTTTGGAGTGGACTTTAAAGATTATTATTATTATTTGATATTTATTTATTCCACATCAACATTTTATACATTTTACAATCTTATAACTTTAGATGTATGAAGAAAACAAAACTTTTCACATCATCATGGAAGTGTGATAAATGCTCCGACGACATTGGTCTACGATCGATATTTTCGACCCTTTTGTTTTGTTTAACTTCAGCCTGAGGCCGAACACTAAACCTAACCATAACCCTAAAACAATCCAAAAAAGCTCGTTGAAAGTATAAGCCTATAACCACAGCCATATATCTTTGAGTATTTTGTGGACAATCGAGCTGGATAGTATTGGCAAAATAAAGCTTATTGAACAAAAAAATTGATAGTAGTCAAGGAATAATTTGGTACTTTTCCCATTTTATTTCCACAGGTAATAAGCTGACAAAGGAACAGACACAACAGGGTCAAAGAGGTATGTATAAATACACATTCATGCACCTGCACACGATCCGGAAAAATGGTTCCATACAGCAACATTTAAACAAAAATTATTCGGAGAAAATAGGAAGTTTCAGACATCACATACCGAAACTTAAATCGATAGAATAAATAGAAATGGATAATTTTAACCAGTTTAATACAGTTATTGCAGCTTAAAAGCCGTTAGTATAATTTCAACTATGAAAATGATTTCTTGCATAATTTTTTTTATCTGGCATATTTCTTTATTCTATCAAATTTTTCTTACATAAATGTCCTTGGTGTTTTTAACACTTTCATATTAAAATGGAAGTTGATTATGTTGATATCGTTTTTTTAAATACAAATAACTAAGGGAGGATCCTAAGAAAAAAAGGGAAAAAATGCCAGAGAAAAAAAAGTTTTCTTTATTTTCCTGACAAGTTTTACAGTTTTCGTTGCCTTTATGTGTCAAAAGCTTCAAGGGGCACATGTGGGGGTAGGCCTATACTTCAATATCCGAAAATGTCTTAATCAATTAGTTAGCATTATGACCTATCATATTCATAATTATGTTAGATTGATATTATAGTACAGGCGTTTGGCGTGTACAAACCCTCATTCTTAATGATTTAAACAGCAACATTTAGGCCTGATGTCTGCCTCTTTGTGCTCGTGATAATCTTGTACAGTAGTTAAAGACAGCTGGTAGCGAGGTCGTTTTCGGAATCTAATTTGTTCAAAATGTCACCTTCAAGTTGGTTGATCTATAACAGTGTGCAAACAATGAAGACCATGTGATGATACCCGTACATGATTACTGTATGTATAGGCATATGGCATTGTCAGGTGCAAGGGCGTTATCGAGGTGAGGGGGAGCCTGGGGGTGATAGCCCAAAATGAACTAAATTATAAGCCGCAAATGACATGTAAAAGGTGATCCTTGCCATTTGCCAAGTGAAGATAAAGGGAAAAAAAATCGTTAACAAATTGTTTTTACATTTTTATATTTTGTCGAAACGGTTCGAAGTTTGAGATTTTTTTGACGGCAATTTTGTAGTGAAACCCCAGGTCAAAACCCGTTCAAAAAAATTGAAAATGATCCTATCTGTTTGGATTGAAATCAATAAAATTTGAACTTGAGTTTGCATCTGACCCCCCCCCCCCCCCCCACCCCCACCCCCACCATCGCCACTGCCCTTCCGTAACGGGATCCACGCTACGCCACTATTATGTTTTTCATTCTTTGTAAACCAACCTGGACCTATGGGCGTATAACAGGGAATTCAGAGGGTAAAAACAGCATAGGCAAACCCATAAATGGAGGAAGGGCTACGTAAATACTAGGGGCATCAATCGATCAGTCGGGGCTGGGGTTAAGTTGTACCTGATTGTTCGAGTATCAACAGTTTATTTATTGCATATAAATGCTTTAGCCCAAAGATCGATTAGATATGTAGGTCCTGACATTTGGAACGCTTTGCCCCCTGAAATACGAGCTTGTAACAACCTTTTATTATTTAAAAAGAAAATGAAGGAATTATTTCTCTCAAAATATGCTTGTTAACTTTTGAGGTACATTTTGTATAGTGCTAGTTATGTCAAAAAGAGGTATTGTGTATTTCCTTGTTTTTGTTTGTTATTCAAATACGTTAAGGGGCATGATTTTTGTATTTTGTTTTATTTTGAAACGACAGAATGTTTTATTCTAAGCCATGTTCTATCTTTACCTAATAAGTATCAAGTATTTTATCTTAGGGACGTTAGGCTTCAAACATTTGTGTGTATGCATTGTTTCTACTATGTATTATATCTCAATGTAACCCACTGTATTTTATTATCTGTGAGCAGTTATTTTACATAGTGAATAAATAAAACAAACAAACAATATTTCGGATCAATCATGTTTGCCTCCCCCATCCCATCCTGAAAAACAAATAGCCGCCTCGTCTGTTTACCTTTCGTGACAATAAATAAAGGTGTGCATGGGGTGGGATGGAGTGGGGAAGGAGGGGAGGGGCGGGGTAGAGAGGTCTTCTATAAACACCCGTAGCCCTCCTTGAGTGACGTGTATGTGTCCACTGACCTATAACCAGCCATTAATCAAAACATTTAATTGCTTGCCCTGAGAATACCGTCAGGGTTCAGGGAGACGGAGGTATCTTAAAGGGGCTATTGGGGCTATTATTAAGTATTATGTATATATGTTAAACCTGATTTTATAATGGTGGTATTTTTAAGAAATTCATATCTCAACTATGGATTTGAAGCTGATGACACATAATGTTAACGGATTGGGGGACTTTAAAGCAAGGAAACGTTATTTTAATTATATGCTTAAACAGAACAAAGATATTATCCTTTTACAGGAAACTCATTCTGTAGAAAAGGAAGAATCATTATGGAGAAATCAAGTTAGATCTGATATTATTTTCAGTCATGGAACTTCTAAGAGCAGAGGAGTATGCATTATATTAAGAAAGACACCCAATTTTAAATTGTTAGACTCCATTAAAGATATAATGGGACGATTTTTATTGGTAAAAGTTGAAATTCAGAAGAAAGTTTATGTGATATGTAACATATATGCACCAAATAATGAGAAGGATCAGGTTGAGTTTTTTAAGAAGGTAGAATTGACCATACAAGATAACGTTGAAAATGGTGAAATTCTAATAATTGGTGGGGACTTTAATTTAATTCAAAACCTTGATCTGGACAGGGCAGGTGGCTCAATGAAAAGCATTTGGAAGCACTCTGTGAATCTTATAGAAAATCTGAAAATATATTTTGGTTTGGTTGATGTTTGGAGAATCAGAAACCCCTGCAAAAAAGGATTTACATGGAGAAGGTATAACCCACTGGTGCAATCTAGATTGGATTTTTGGTTAATCCATGATTCCTTACAGAATACAATTAGTGAAAATGATATCATACCGTGTGTTTTGTCTGATCATGATCATGTTAGTTTGCACATGAAAATTAAGACAAAAAATTCTGGTCCGTCCTACTGGAAATTTAACAATAGTCTATTGAATGATGTGGAGTATGTTAATGCTTTAGCTAATAAATACTCAGAATGGATTGGTGAGTTTACAGATAGTAATGATAAAGGAGGGATATGGGATTGGTTAAAGTTTAAAATTAGAGAATTTACTGTACCATTCTCTAAGAAGAAGAAATGTGAAAGGGAAGAGAAAAGAAAGGCTCTTGAAAAAGAATTGAAAAAATTAGATGACAGGATGGCAGCAGAAGATATAGATGAAGAATTAATGAAAAAGAAAAGGGAAATAGAACAGGAGTTGTTTAAAATATATGACTATTTTGCAGATGGGGCAATCTTGAGGTCAAGGTGTACATGGTATGAGAAAGGGGAAAAGAGTACTAAATATTTTTTGTCATTGGAAAAAGGTCAAGCAGCAAATTCCAATATTGATGTTTTGACTTCAGATGTAGGACGTATTGATAAACAGTCTGAAATACAGGATTTCATTAAGAAATCATATAAAACTTTGTTTGAGAACAAAGATAAGGTGGAAGATGAGGTGAGCAAAGATTACATAAGTCAGAGTAACATCAAGCAACTCACAGACGAAGAAAGAAATTCATGTGAAGGAAATATCACTTGCTCTGAAGCTAGGACAGAATTGCTAAAAATGGCTAGAAATAAAACACCTGGGAACGATGGGTTAACTGTGGAGTTTTATGAGATGTTTTGGCCTTTGATATCAGAAGAAGTTATTGATTCTTTCAATTTTGCATATGAAAATAGTGTAATGTCTGTGTCACAAAGACAAGGTACAATTAAACTCATCCCTAAGCCTGATAGAGATAAACACACACTGAGCAATTGGCGTCCCATAACTCTTTTAAATGTAGATGTTAAAATACTTTCTAAATGCTTGGCGAAGAGAGCTGCTAAGGTGATAGGAAAGTTAGTAGATAGTCAACAAACTGCCTTTATTAAAGGCAGATACATAGGGGAAGGAATAAGATTAATATCAGACCTTTTACAATATACTAAGGAGGAGAATTTGAGAGGTATTATGCTAGCCCTTGATCTAACAAAAGCATTTGATTCAATAAGCCACAGGTACATGCTAAATTGTTTAGAAGCGTTCAATTTTGGACCATCTTTCATACAATGGGTTAGAACATTGCACACTAATATAAGTAGTTGTGTATTGGTGAATGGATTTACCACTGGATATTTTCCAGTGTCTAGAGGAGTCAGACAAGGTGATCCTCTGGCTCCTTTACTGTTTATACTGAGCTTGGAAGTTGTTCTTACAAGACTTAATAATAATGATAATATTCAGGCTTTTGAATTTAGTGGCAAACAAATAAAGTATACAGCATATGCTGATGACATAACTTGCTTTTGTAGGAATATACAATCAATGAAGATGGTTTTCAAAGTTTTTGAAGAATTCTCAATCATATCAGGTCTTTATTTGAATAAAACAAAAACGGAAGGTATATGGGTAGGGAAAGATAGGCACAATGGAGAAAAAACAAATGATATACATTGGGCAGACAAAAGCATAAGAATTTTAGGCATTCATTTCTCATATGATCAGGAAGTAGTCAGGAAACTGAACTTTGATAAGAGACTGGATGAAATAAAATGTACTTTTTTAAGATGGAAGAATCGGGGGTTAACTTTAATAGGAAGAATTCAACTGTTGAAAACATTTGTTATGTCTAAGATTATGTATATAGTTTCCAATATTGAAATACCCGATGATTTTGTTAAGGAGGTTGAAAAGTTGATGTTTCAGTTTATATGGAAAGGTCCAGATAAGATATCACGGGCAACAATGATTGCAGATTATACTGAAGGTGGTCTTAAATTCCCGAAACTAAAATGCATGATAGAGACACAGCTGGTTAAGTGGATTCAGAGATATTATACAGAATCAGATCATCATTGGAAGTTGTTTTTTGACCACTATAGTAAACGATTTGGTGGAAAATTGATTTTTATGAGTAATTATTCTATGAGCCAGTTGAATTCTCTTGGAATTCCCATATTTTATCATAACTTGTTGTTAGCATGGTCCAAGACAAAGGAGTATAATCAATTGGTTGATGATCAAGGAGCCCAAGCAAGTGTACTTAGTCAAATTGTTTGGAACAATCAATATATTCTTATTGATAATAAATCAGTTTACTGTAAGGCCTTTCATGAGGCAGGTCTATGTTATGTATATCAACTTTTTGATCTACATGGAAACATTGTGCAATTTAATCTTTGGAAAGCAAGAGGAGTACCAGGTAAATACTACATGATATATTTGGCAATAGTATCGCTAGTCAGGAAGAAATGGGGAAGTTCATTTAATCAATTATTGATACAAATGTTCTTGGAGAAAATAGATTATGAACATGATCAGTCTGACCTTTTGACAGTAGAAATTCAAAAACTAAAAACTAGAAATATTTATGTTGATTTAGTTAATAAATTGACATGTAGACCTGTCTGTGAACCCATATTTTCCACTAAATATGGGATAGAAAAGGAGGAATGGCCACAAATGTATCTACTCCCATTTAAATGCACAATAGAAGTTAAGATGAGAGTCTTCCAGTTTAAGATTTTGCATAATATTTTATACACCAATGAGAGACTATTTAAAATGAAGCAAGTTCAGACAGAACTTTGCACAATGTGCGAGACCTCTGTTGAAACTCCTCTACACCTTTTTTATGAGTGTAAGGTTGCTGAAGATTTAAGACGAGCTTTTGTTGATAAAATTGGTCTAAAGCTATCTATCAGATATGAGGATCTATCTAGGAAAAGAATGATGTTTGGATTCATAAAGGATTGGAAGGGACCACATAAAATATTATTAAATCACTTAATTATCTTATTGAAGAGATATATTTATATTCAGAAATGCAGGAATTTAGTAGTAAGTTTCATAGGTTTTGAAACGTTTATTTGCAAAATCAGACATATAGAATTGGTAATTGCTAAACAAAAGCACAAAGAAAACATGCACTATAGAAAATGGTCCCCTATTGAGAATTTATTTTAATTATCCATAATTATATTTTGATAATGATACAGTTCAAACCACCCGAGACTGATTTTTTAGTTTTTAGATCAGGTCTGTTTGTTTGTTTGTTTGATTGTTGTTAGTTTTTTGGGGGGGTAATTGTTATAGTGATTCGTATTTGATTATTGTTCTTTTAATGTTATACAATTATTTAATTCTTGTATGATTTTTGTTTTTGTAATGTTACAAAAAATGTTTTTGAAAATCAATAAAAATTTGAAGAAAAAAAAAAAAAAAAAGTATTATGTATAGGCCTATGCTAAATCCAAATCACAACCCAGGGGCGTCAATTCGTCTTAAGTGTGGAGCTAGGTGAGGACGGGGGATTATTATTAATCGGAAGCATGCACTGCTTGTTATGTCCTTTTGAACTCGTGTTTTGTTTTGTTTGTTTGTTGTTTTTGTTGGGGGGGGGGGGGGGGTGGCCGCGGTTGAAAAAGCGGCAGGACCCCAACGATGAACAGTTTTGTCAACCCAGCTAAGTGGGATATCCGCCATTTTCTATAATTCTAGATTTTATATGAATGAACTGTTTTTATAATGTGATTTTGTAAATGAATACCATACCACGTACACCACTCGTGTACTATTTGTTATCTCTCCATTCATTCACGCATCAACTGACTCACCTGCTTCACGCACTTCAGCACTTTATAAAAACACATTCGTGACGAAGTTCAGATTAAATATTAGGCTACTCCAACATGCCTCACATTCTATCTTGTGCCCCCCCTCTTTCTTTTTCCTAACCTTATTCGTCCAATCCCTTGTCTTTCTTTCTTTCTTTCCCTTCCCTCCACCCTCTCTCTCTCTCTCTCTCTCTCTCTTTCTTTTTCTCACTTTCACTGTTATATATCTGTGTTTTTTTCCCTGCGTGTTTTCAGTTAGTATATCAGTCTTACATTTGAATAACTATACGGTAACGTTTTATGTTGTATTTTACAGAACATTGCCAGCCACGTGACGGGAAAACTTTGCAACATCCCCATAACGAGAAAGAAACTTAGCCGCTTCAGAGATTCTTACTGAAGAATTATGTCAGGTTTGTTTACAACAGTATTAATTATTTGTAGAAAATCCATGATTCTATAAACCTTCTGCATGTTCTTTGATTAAATATGAACAGCTTGTTATACATATATTTTTTTAATTTAAGGGCTAAGTCAAGATATTAATAGAACAAAATACACTGTCGCTCATTTAGGTGGAATATTTTTGTTTTACCCCAATTTATGGAATTATTAAAAAAAAAATAAAAAAATAATAGATCTAGATAAAAGTATACATTCTCAGATTTTATTGAATAATAATTTGCAAATGTGTGTTTTGCGTGACTGTATGCTTCTATGCTTATCAAATAGGGGACCTACACCCTTAAGTCATAAATGACAGTAATGAGGATTAATGCCCCACAAAAGGGCACTAATATAGCACATCGACACGGTTTTGATCCTGGGGCATCACAGTTACGAGGTCATTGCTTTGTCACTGAACCATGACTGTACGCAGCGGGGGCTAGGGTAGGGGGCAGTTTCCATAAATTAAAAAAAAAAACAGAAAATGCAATAAATTTTCAATAATTTATTGCATTTTACCCCGGTTCCCAACATAAACAAATCCTCTGTGTGCCCGTGCCTTGAGCGATAATGCATGGCCATCCAGAGGATTTGTGTATGTTATTATTCAATAAAATCTGAGAATGTATACTATTATCCAGATCTATTATTTTTAAATTATTTTTAAAATAATTTTTCCATCAATTGGGGTAAAACAAAAATATTCCAACTATATGAGCGACAGTGTAAGTTAAAAGGAAAAGAATTGAAGTAACACCGGCAACGTTATCAACGACTTTCTTATTTTATCATTTAAAAAAATGAACAAAATGAGCCCATTTATTTTAGTCAATTTGAAGAGATAATGGTAACATTTCATAGCGCGGAGTCAACATGGTAGTATAACTTGATAAACTTTTAATTCTGTTTTCTGTTTCCTCGAAATCCCCTTAATTAATCCGAAATACCATATCACTTCTGCAATAAAAGCAGGTAAGTATCAAAGTTGAAAAAAGGAACACATTTGAGTTAAAATCAAAACATTTGTTGGTGCTGCATCTTGGAAAAAAGCTCACGAAATCATTTCTCCATCCTGGTTCAAATTTCTTCATCGTCCTTTTTTGTTGTTGCTCTCACAGGAAGACAAAGTCCTCTTCTGGCGTTCTTAACTTATCTTTTATTCATTGTTTAACCGTTCTGATTTAGATTCGGTTGTTGAAATGCATCGTATTCTTGAGCTAAGTCTGCCAAAAGAAGACAAGTGGCTCTAACCTGTAACTTTCCTTTTGAAAAACACCATTTTATCATTTGTTTCCATGAGGGGCGTCGCAAGAAGGGGATGGCGCAATATAGAGAACCTCTTTCTTCAGGTTCATACAATTTTTATTGTCAGCAAATTTGTGATATTTATGTCGGCATGTACGAAGTCTGTTGACGTCTACATTACAATTTTATTGATTTATTGATTTTTTAATTTAAACAAAATATCACAACCGTTTTTCATTCAAATATTTTAATCGGCATATCTATAGACTTTTAGATACCCTAGCCGGTTAATTATACATTCTGGTGAACATTTTTCATTATTGAGTAACAAAATTTGCCCTCTTATTGGCCGGCACAAAAACCATTTGCGCCCCCAATTGCATTGATTTTAGCGACGCCCCTGATTGTACTTCATTGTAATATTTTACCAGGTGAGTGTTTCACAAAGACTTAGATCGACTTTAGTTGGACTTGAGCTATGGCAGGCCATTCATGCCACTAGTTCCTCTAACCATTCCTGGCATTAGTTTCTCAAGGGACGCCGTCCCTCGTGGTCACAAATCTACATTTCATAATTGAGAGGCCAATAGCGAGAGGAACTAGTGGCATGAATGGCCTACCATAGTTAAGTCCAACTTAAAAGTCGATCTTATCTTTGTGAAACACCCCCTTAATTGTTCTTTATCATGTACATAATCACATTTTCAGTGATGTCAACTTTTAGTGTGAATACAACAAATATTGCACGAAAACTACATCAGATTGTTCTTAAATTTATGAAAATGTTCGTACTTAAGAACGATAATTTTTTTATACCACACAATCATTGCCGTTATTTTACTTTCGGACCATTGAACATCCCACAATAATATTGTAGAGTTGACCCATTCATTTTCAACCAAAATTAGTCATTTCTTCATTCGTTCAGTTCATGATTATTTTGGAGAAACATAATATTTGGACGGAAAGTTAACGTCGACGCGGAGTCGGCCTACCTCCAATTGCAGTCATGATCATGATTAATAAGTCATATGGTCATTTCTAACTCCACATCGCCTTACTTTCTTCCTTTTTTTGTTTTTGCGAGAATGTGGCAAATTTTGTTGTGATTTGAAGCTCTGTATACCCTTGAATATAGACTGAAGAAAAAAATTGCGGTAAAAGTTAATGAAGCCTACATACAAACACTACATACCTATATCTTTGTGTTAGAATGATGCTTTCAATAACATGGAAGTTTAAAGCTGCAAACTTTGTTTGGATACTGTCATGGATGTATGACACATCGCCATACAACCATGCACTTATCATTCATTCCATCCATTTGTTTTCTCACTTTTATTTCCTCCATCTGTCCGTCACCCCCTCCCTTCTCTTGTGTGCCAATCCGTTTGTTTGGTTCTCCGGCTGTTCTGTTTGTTTGTTTGTCCTCTTGTTCGTTTGGTCTATCCGCGTATCTATTTGTTTGTCTCTGTTTTGTTTTTGTATTTGATTTGTCTGCCTGCCTGTCTCTGATATGTTTGTTGGTCTGTCTTTCTATCTTTGTTTTTGACTGTCCGTCTCTGGTTTCGTCGGTCTGTCTGTTGTGTCGGTTTGTCCGTCTCTCTTTCTGTCTCTGATTTTGATTTTCTGTATGTATGTCCGCTTGTCTGTCTCTGGTTTGGCTGTCTGTCTTTTGTTCTGATTCCTCTCATCAGCTGGTAACAAGCCAAACTACAAGGGGCCTAAGATCGAGGTCCGGCAGGGGACGAGGTCGATAGAGGAAGGCAAAAGAGTCAACCTGTTCTGCAGACTTACAGAGGAACCAGAGTCGGGTAAGTGACTACTAGTATACAATCATCTACTCGTACCAGTGGCGGATCCAGGGGGGGGGGGGGGGGACGTGTAAAACACGTTCATTTTACCCTTTTCTGGAGATGGGCCCCCTCCCCTGGCGCTCAAGGGGGGAGGGGTGTGATTTTTCAAATTGATGAGGGCCCAAAAAATAACCCCCCCCCCCCTCCCCCCACTGAGCGAAATATCGGCCGGCTATTTCGCCGCTAAATATTTTCTCACGAATTGGGCCCCCTCCCCTGCCGCCGGCTGAATCCGCCCCTGACTCGTGCTTGGGGTAGACAGAGGGTGGGGAGAGGAAGAGCTAGAGGGAGAAGGAGGGTGGAAAAGGAAAAGGAGAGGGACTACGGAGAGGGCGATGGGAGGGAGTGGAAGAGATCGCTGTTCATGCGCAAAATGTGAAAAGTGGAATTTGTAAGAAATACTGGGTAAGCTTGCCTAGTAGGCCTAATGGCCTTTATACTTCTTGCTTTTGCATATAATGATCTGGCGACAATCGCTCCGGACTTATTTTGTCTAAGACATGAGATTCGAGCTCGAGTTGCAATTTGGGTTTCATGACGGGTTTAATATTTAGGGTCGGCTTATATGGTATTCTCCATATAAGGTATGGTCCTAGAGACTTGGTTCACGATTGAAGTTACGGATTCTGTTTCTTTTCCTTTAGAAATTGACCGCGAAACATCTGTAGCAGGATATCATTAATATGAGGAACTCCCAAAAATGATAATGAACAGCTCCTTGCAGTTTATGATAACCTCCATGAATTGAAGATTAGAAGAAGAAAACAAAAATCATCGTCTCTCTGTTTCACTCACTCTCCCGTTTTTTTCTCATTTGCCCTAGTACACTGGATCCTGGATGATGAAGACATGAAGAGCGGCGGACGGTTCAAGGTATGGAACGACAAGGCCGACTGCTACTGTCAGATCCTGGTCACCAAGGAAGACGACGCCGGACTCTACGTCTTCAAAGCCCGCAACAAACGGGGCGAATGCTGCACCACGTTCAGTCTCCACGTCATACCCTCGGTCAAACCTATCTCTGACGTAGACGTGAAGGAGCTTCTTTGGCAGAACACCCAACAGAACGAAGAGCTTGTGAGATCCATGAGCAGTAAATAAAAAACCAAAATAAAAAGGTGTAGTTTGCCATCAAACGGGTACCGCGTCACCACGAGGTCATCGGTTAGAGGTCTTTGTATTAACAGTAATGCCTGCTGCACACGAGGAGTCATTTTCGCTGCGATTATTAACGATAGGCGTTGTCTTTGACGTGCCATAAGAGTGACATTGTACGGAAGGTAAATGCGACAAAATAACGCAAACATTGCATTAATTACTGGTATATCGCCTTCAAAGGCTCGAATGCAGGTAATAATGCAATCAAAATGATGCCTCATGCGCAACGGGCATTAAAGTTCCGACCGATCTTCAGTCGGTGCAAGACCGGAAATAAGTCAGTTTTATAAAAGTTTGAGGCGATTTAGTGCTAACGCCCTTCAGCTTAAGGCTTCATTTTTTACCTGAAATTCGAGCTAACGCCCTTCTGTCAGCCAGGCGACGAAGTGTCCGATTCAAAGATTTTCCAAACGTTTGCCTTAATCACAGCAGCAAATCAAAACAAAACAAAAATAAGCTAAAACATTAGTCAGATATAGTTCATCTACTATCTTGATGATGCGGTGCCCGCTTGATGCCGAAATATTGGGGGAGACTTTTCTTTCGGAGAGAAAAAAACCCCTCCCCTTTTAGATAAGAAATACAAAGTTCGTTGAGGTCTTCCTGCCAAATTGGTCTTCTCCGCTATATCAAGGTTTGAAGAGGTCTTCCACGTTTTTCATGTTGATGTGAAGTTAATAAGTACAATGTTCTCGTGGATCTATATTGTGTAAAATATTAAAGTACATAGAAAATAAATGTTATTAGTTAAACAAACCCAAGCTGAAAAGAAAGGCTGGTACAATTATTGTCAGAAATCTGGACCTGTGACGATATATCATAAAATGTAAACTTATGCAAGGTCGTTTGTTGGATAATTGAAAGTAACTCTATCTGTATAAAAATAGAAGTATTGTTAATGTATAATATCGTTATCAATTGTCTTTACTAACGATAGCATAAACCCAAATAACTATTACCATTATCAAGCCAAATAATGCATCGAGAACCATTTTGACATTTTATTTCTTTTAAATTCCCTGAATATACTCTTGTATACTTGTCATTATACAGTATATTAATTTTGTTTTATAAATACTGAATGGAGTTTATGGTTGATTTTCATGTTCAATCTTTTACGCAATATTGAGGATAGCCTTGTAAATGCCAACACTAGAATAGTATAGCACCAAACGCAGCAACCATGAACCATTATCGTTATCGTCACAATGTATCTCCAAAACATTTATTACATTGTTACAATCGATATAATATTACCGATTGATAATAATCATAAAATCATCAATAAATTAGATCTCACCAGCGAATTCCAGAATTATCAGTGACGTGTATGCCGATTGATGATTGTATATATATTGTAGAATTATTGGGAAAAGGGAATGATCTCCCTTGTCAAATTTTCTTTCTTTCTTGCATGCGTAGATCCCGGTATATATTCCATAACACACGCAACACAATCAGAACGGGGACCCGTTTCACAAAGCCCTTTTTCAATGACAAATGACAAAAATCAGTGACAAATCTGCCGATGACCAATCAGAAGCAAGGATTTCACTAGCTTATAACAAAAAATGTCATTTGTCACTGATGACAAGTTTTGTGAAACGCCCCCCTGGTGTACATTATACCTTCATGGGGGAGCGGATTTCTTTTGCAGTGTCTCATTCCGCTTCACACAATGCGTTGACATTGAGTGTTTGGTTACCCCCGACCCCTCCCCAATCTCTTTAAATACCCATAGACGGTTTCAACATTTTGTAATATTTTAACTAGAAAGAGATCGTGTCAGTATGCCAAACTTTAAATACATCGCCGATAATCGAGGTGACTTCATTTTGTCAAACTTACATTTTGAGATATAATTAATTTAAAAGATAGACGTGTACTTTCGACGAGAGATCATTTTAAAATCTTGATAATTAAAAATATAACAATTTCATACTTGTATTTCGTTTGGCTTCACGACCCGTCCACCCGGTGTGCAATTATTTAGTGAAACTTGTTTAAAAAAGTATTTTGTAAGAATGAAAGTGAGCATGAATTGAAAATGTTTCTATCGTAGCCTCTATCCTGCTTGACATAACGTTTCGACTCAGATATATATAAATTGGGCGTTTTGTTTTATGGAGGCTGATGTCATGTAAGGTAAATAATTGATTTCAAACATTTTGTTTAGCCTTTTGTACTAATGAAAATTACTGACAATGATACATTTGTCAAGATATGCATTTGTGCCTTTGCACGAATTTCAAAGGTCAGGCTAACAAAACATTACAGATGTAAATGATCTAAAGATGATTTTTGTGAGACCGAAATTGACAGAGTTGCATCTTTTAAATGTTCCTTTTAGTGAATATCAATAATACATGGTGATGTATTACTTTTTACATACTGTAAAGGTTGTCATTAAATAAAATGTGTTACTGTTCACCTGTTTTAAATTTCATGAAATAATATTTTCTTTTTGTTATCTATCAGGTGACTTTGGAGTTCAGTTATTATAGACTTGTACTATGGAGGAAATTCATTTACTATATGTAGGCTATATTAATTTTTTTCTTTTAGTAGTACTCATTTTCCTTTCCCCCATTACAACATCCCCACTCCCCCCCCCCCTCTCTCTCCAGAAGTGGTTCTAGAAGAATAATGGGGGGGGGGGGGGGGGGGAGCTTTGAGTACTTAAATTCATATTCTACCTGTGCTTCTTTATTACTTTTAGGGGGAGCTCCCCCAAAGCCCCAAGACTTCCACTGCCTCTCTATGTACCTCTCTCTCTCTTCCCCTCATATCACCCATTAGCTTTTTTTCTTCTCCCTGCCCCAATGCATCAGCATATGTTCCCCTCATCATAACTTCCAATTCTTATTTTAGTATCACTTACTTGCATGAATCCACTTCTAATATATTCTCTCTTTCTCTTTGCTAACTTTCCGTAGAGCTTTGTACCTTTACCTCTCTTCTTACCTTCCAGGGGGGTGTTTCACAAAGATCCTAAGTCGAACTTAACTCTAAGTTGGACTTAAAAATTACGGAGAGCCATTTGTAGGCTTAAAATTAAATATATTCAAAAGCGAAACATGCAAGTATTTTAGACTTTTTATAAATTCCACATCAAGAACATGAAACCTACACGATAATAGAAAATATGAATGATTTGAATCAACATTTTATCCCTTTTAAAATAACTTTTACAAAATATTTTCATACATGCTAACGGCTTTTCATAATTGTTAAGTCCAACTTTATAATAGAGATAAGTTCAACTTAGGATCTTTGTGAAACACCCCCCTGGAGTACTGCCATCTCCTTTTTCCTTTTCATTCTTTTCAACTTCTTTCTTCCCAAAGCTCTAAGTGAAGGCCACAATGAATAGCATTTTGGGTACTATGCTAGCAATCATGGAAATTTGAAAAAAATACCAATCCACTATTTAGTGCATAAAAACTTGCAACCTAAAATAAACAGGCTCTAAGACAGATTGTGAATGTCTCATATATATTTTAAAACTGAGAATAGGATTGATAATATCAAAAACTTGTCCAGGTCAATAACAATTACTCTAAATATTTCTTAACAACATAAATTCAATTCTTTAGAAGAGTTAATTGCAGCGTCTCTTCCCTTGGTTGCCCAAACATGATATATCCCCAAATCATCTAAGGGAACAGGATGTGAACGTCTTCTATACAGTTCAAGTTCTATTGGCAAGGCATTAATCTACATTTGCCACTCCATACCCAGGAGAGAAAAGTGGACCTGGCAGGAGACCGTGGAAATAATATCTGTAAAGCACTGAGAATGGTATTTTGTATCATACTCTAAATAAATCCAGTTTATTAATATTATTATTAATCTTATTTCAAGTAGTCTACTCACAGGTCACTTTTAAATAGTGTTTTTACACTTTGCAATATCTCTTCCCAAAAGTAATATTTGAAGCTGATATTTTGAATATGATATACAAACATGAAATCGAAAGCAACAAGTAAAACATATTTTGGGGTGACTGGTCCCCCTGCAAATTCCATCACATAAAAAAGCCCAGTAATGAACTGGATCAGATCCAACAAACTTATGGCCAAAATGGTCAAGAATTTAAAGTAAAATTTGTGATTTAAAATTATTAAAGACGAAACGTGTCAAGATAGGTTGACCCCATTTCCTTTTCACCAATGTAAACATATGGAACAGCTACAAGTACATTAGGTATGAAATGAAACTTAAAATGGCAAATCAGACAATAAAATGTGCCCTCTGTAGGTCCCATTCAATAGCATGATGCAATCCAATGTTGATTAAACAAATACCATACAATAAAGCCTAAATTACATAAAATGACAGAAAAGAGGTTGGGACATTTATGGTCAAAACAACATATTATTTTTTAAGGTCTGAAGGTAAATTAAAGAAAAGGTTGAGTTCTGGGAAGAGGTGAAAAATAATTTGTGAGTGTTATTATTGTTATTATGCAAGGAAGGAAGTCAGGAAGAACATCAGATAAAACATGTTCCCTGAAAAGCAAGGCTCTTCAAATGCCTCCATATTCTAAATATGGCACGTAAAAGCATACAAATCAGGACAGATTTTTAGGCCACATGTTTGTGTAGTCCCATATACATCTTTCTGTGTACAGTGCTTGTAACTTTACTAAGCCTGAGCCAAACTTCTTATCATTTTGATGATTCCAGAACCTTGCAGTACACACTAATAGTTATATGCTAGACGATCAATATTTTCTGATCAATTCCACACCGTTTCTTTCACAATGTAATCGCATGACTAGAACTCAACTTTATCTTTAAGTCAGGGTATTGAATAAAACTGCTTTTGGAAAGAAACTTTTAATCCATTACTTTTCTCCTTTTTTTCACACTGAAGTACACACGTTTTTCTACCTAAAGGCTAAAGATAACCCCATCAACCTTTTGTTTGGGTTTGTCCCAGTGCTTAATGCATGTTCATTGCTCATTAGTATTGTACAATATTCCTTGTTAATATTCCTTGTTTCACAAAATTAACGAGGGCTTACATACATACTGTAATTCTTTCTTGCTCTTACCCCCTCTTACATATTCAAATTACTCTCTATATACAAATAATTAATTCATACTAATTGTGGACTGATCAGAATCCGTCAGGCTACATTGTAAGTCATACAAAGAAGATATGCACAAAAGAAGATATGCACAATAGAAGAAATAGAGAAGAGAGTAAATGAAGGAGAATGAAGGAGAATGAAGGAGACAGAGGGAGGGGAAAGAGAGAGATACATGAAGAAAGAGAGAAAGAGAGAGAGAGAGAGAGAGAGAGAGAGAGAGAGAGAGGGAAAGAGAGAGAGAAAGAGATGCCAATGTTAAACTTAAAATGCGATGTCACCTGATGACCCGTTGATTTCGACCTCTCTGTTGGAAGGTCATAGGCCAATTTTCAGTTCCGACAACCATAGTCCTTGTCAGCACTTCATAAGCAGCCCTGAAGTGAGGGTTGAAGAACACCGTGATGCATGCTGGGAAGAAAAACGCCATGGAGAAATTCTTGACCAGCGACCTCAGCAAGGCTCTAATAATCAAAAGAGACACAGAATGAAAGCTATGACACATTAAAGCTAAAAGAAAATTGGGTACATGTAGATAGTGATTCATCATTCTTTACAATTTTGATATATTTGGATGCCCCTGTGGATGTATTATAAGCACTAGAAAACTTAGCTCCTAAAACACTTCTGCTTTCGAGAAAAATTGAATATACTAAATTTCAAATATCGCCTACGGCCGTACAATGGTAGCTGCGACCATGAAAATCTCAGAATATGTAGTTGAGATATGTAATTTCCAAACAGGAATAGCTGATCAGTCGGTTTTAGTCAAAAAACATTGTTTTATAGCTCAATTAATATCTTCACCTTGAGAGGAAGCTATACAACATAAATAGTTTATTATTTTACAATATTGTAACTTTTGACTCGATTTTAACCACGACAACGATCACTAAATATTGTAGGATCGTATGCTTCCAATATGTTCATTTAAACCAAATTCATGACCCCATACCAATACTTTGGATCACCTTTAAACTGTGGTGTACTTTAGATATAAGTAATGGACATGCTACAAACTAATAGAGTTACAAGAGCTAAAGATCCCAAACTATGACATTTCTTATTCACTTGGCCCTCTTGGGCTTTGTTCTCAAATGCTGCAGTAAACCATTGAGGAAAGATAAGTGTTTATTCACTTGACATTTCACAATCTTGTAACACACAGATAAATGAGTAAACGTAAGACTTTTGTTGCCTCTACATACTTTTATTTTATCACTACAGTTGCTATTTTCTTAGAAAACTGCCATACTTTTTTCTCACTGCAATTGTTTTTTCTCTTAGAAAACTGTCCTAGTTAACTGCATCGTAGGCAGGAAGTCCACACAGACTATGAAGAAACAGCAAAATCTGTACTCTGTACATAAGACAAGACCTGTGTCATTCCTGTGTCAGCCTTTGATTATACATGTAGGTACATGTATAGACCAGTTTTGGAAACGCCCCCCTCTACCAAATAGTAAGGATTCCAGATGAACAGGAAGTTTGGTCCAACGTTTAGAACAGCCATAGCAGCTTTTGACAAGAAACAAGACTTTGATTTCAAGCAGATGCATGACTGTGATAGGTCAAAGGGTTTGGACGAAAGAGAAGTTTTGGACAGGTGCTGCTTGACCCAATGGTCATCACTTACTGTGTAAAGCCGACACTGTCGGGTAAGGTAACTTGGACCCGTCCTGGACCAGCTGACTGGACCTGTTCCAGTGAGATGACTCTCAGTCGCATGAGGACCTTGCCTGGCGTAGCACCACCAAGAATCCAATTAATACGGCTGCACAAAAAGAATGTCTGTTGAAGAAGGGGATTAGAGAAAAATCATTGGCTTATATAACATTGGTTAACTTCAGGACAAACTAGAGTTCTGGGTTATGCGATTGCATTGTGAAAGAAAGGTTGATTATATGTAGCACAGATTACATGTAATCGTGCATTGCAAAGTTTTTGAGTTATTAACATGATATCAAAGAATAAGAGATGTCAAAACCATCAGGCAGATTAAGGCACAAGCATTACACAAATCTTTAAAGTGGTAAATTTAGTAGATTTTTGCAGGTACAACACCAAATTTCCATTTTACAGTACTCACAGACAGGATGTCACCTGATGTAGTAAACAAACATTTTTATTGCTAACTTTTATAATCAAAATTGAAACTACAGCCCTCTGGCCTCAGTGATGTCAAGACGATACCCTTTCCCTCGACCTTCGTCTCTGGGCAAAGAACTGTTTCTACATGTAGATCCCCTCAGGGCAACATTTTCTTTACCAATTCCCCTCAAAGTAGACAATATTTGGTACATGTAGCATATCATATAAGGGGGAACTCCTTTTCCCAAATGTTTTTATTTCCAAAGGTTGTCATTCAGAAGGATCATATTTGCAAAAAACAAATTTCCTATACCACTGGGAATATTATTATGAAATTAAAGGATACCTAATTCTGGACAATAGTTGCAATACTCTTGACCATTCATCATTCCAAAAGGTTGTTATTCCGATGGTTCATTTTTCTGAAGGTTTGTAATTTTGAAAATGATATAGGTACTAGGGTTATATTTCATTTTTGGAATAATGAACCCTACACATACTTTATTATCCAGAATACAAATCCTATTTCATTTTTGTATGAACCGTTTTTCTTTTTTGAATTTACCAATCTTTGGAATTACGAGCCTTTCGAATTATAAAACTTTCAGATCAGAGAAGCTTTGGAATAATGAACCTTTGGAAAAATAACATGTAACCATCATATCTACCTCATAAACACAGACAATGATTCTGTAGATGAAGGCAAACAAGAGCATTTGTTGAAGTTCTTCCAGCGATGTGTCATCTTCAATTTCTTCCACCAAGAAGCGCATCATGAACCCCGTAGTATCACTGCTGGGAGTCAGCAAAATACAAGATACATACATACATGTACATTAACCACTTCAGTGCAACAATTCACAAGGAAAAGTGAATTCTAAAATGATTTCTTTAGGGTATATTTTAGAATAGGCCATTTTTTCGTAATGTAACCAAATTTAATGCATAAGTCTTTGTGAAGTGCCTCAATACAAATTATTTCATTCACTTGGTAAGAATAATAGTATTTCAATAGACATGATCCAAACTGCATACATTAGTTGTTGCCAGGTTGGACAAACATTATGGCTTGACCTACATGTACCTAGCAACACTTGATATATGCAGTTTGCATTCTGACTATGGAATTACTATTATTCTTATCAGGTGAATGAAATAATTTGTATTGAGGCACTTCACAAAGACTTGTGCATTACATTTGGTTACATTACAAAAATGGTCTATTGGGTAATATTATAACTTACAAGCAGGTCAATTTAAAAACACTTGATACAAATTCATTGTCACCTATCTTCGCCCCTGTGATCTTGAGGCAGTACTATTAGGCAGTGAAAAAACTGTGTGAAGAATCATTTAGCTTGAGACAGTCCACAGGAATGGATGAAACCTTGTCTACTAGCCTTTAAGGTTGGGTGCGTTCAAGCAATGTTTTGAAGCTAGAATCACAAACATGAATCACAAATCAAAACGACGTTAAAAAACATGGTTACTGCGGAGAGCATTCAAGCGATTTTTCATCAACGCTGATTCTCGCTCATTTCAAGCCCAGCCATTGCTCATCACACTGTGCAGTTTGATCCGGGAAGTATAGGTCAACTTCGCCGCGTGTTTTCTGTCTGTGATTACGGTCGACTGTCGGTCAAACCGGAACAGGCCACGATAATGACGTCATAGAATCATGATTGAGATCTCTGTTCGTTCAAGCGAATTTTAGACCGATACAAAACGCATCTTTACAGCGCCTATGTTTGTGTTTTTAAACAGGTTCATTTTTACAACCGACCAAAAATCGCTTGAACGCAACCGTGTTTTAAACTTAACGTCTTTGGAAACCGTGATTCTAGGGTGAAAAAGTGTTGATTGATCACCCCCAACCAATGAAAGTATTCTGTATCATTGATCAATAGTTAAAGCTGTCTATAAAGAGCACTCAAAGGAGACAAGAAAAGGGGTCTGTGTTTACAGGTTTCTGTAATACATGTATCGACAGCAAAGTCTATTCAAGCAAGAAAAAAAAAAGGTGGTCTTTCTACACAGGTAATAGACAAAGCAGGTTTCGCTGTTTAAGTGTACAATTTATTTTGGTAGAACATAAATTTTCTAGAGAATCTAACACCATATGTTTTGGTCTTTACCTACAAGCTAATCCCTTCGGCTTCAAGGTGCACTATCAGGATACCAAATTTACATGTATACAGGGTACCAGCAAGTCTCTCATATATTGTTCCATTGGTTTCCAGCCAAAAGAGAAATGTGTGTGTGTTATTGTTTTTTTTTACAGACGTTTGTCAATCAGATATGAATATTTACGTCTGGGGACCAACTACGTCACCATCCAAAAGACGTGACTCAGTTTCGAACCTGCGTCCTCGGCTGAATCAGTTTTATAACTTCCATTGTTAGCTGGATTACAGGCGCATGCCACAACGCCCCGAAAGCAATCGGTTGGTAAAGTTTAGCCATGAAATGAATATATGGAAGACAAGCTTGATATTTATTTCTTTTCCTCGAAATTCAATGTGATGGTCTTTCAATTTTTCTTAAAAGCGAGATTTTTAAAATTAATTTTGTAAGAATATCAACATATCAAGTATGTAACTATCGAAAACAGTTAAATCCTGGCACTATTTGTACACCCGGCCCTCCATATTTCAGGCATGCAAGCTGTTTCTAACCTGATGCCAAGGTAGTCGATGATGACCAACATCAAGCCAAGCTTGGCTGAAAACAGGAGAAAGAAGTCAATCAGCTCTGCAATCACACGCCGGTATATTGATGGCACAGAGAAGTCTAAGACTGTAAAGAAATCAAAGAAAGAGTTTGCAACTTTAGATTTTAACAATGGGAAGCCTTCAATAACTGAAGCACGGATTGTCGCTGCCGCACATAGCTATATACATTCCCATAATGCATTGCGCCCCTGATACCTCTGCAATTTCGTAGAAACAGTAACTTCCTGTGATTCTAAAACACATATTCTGCTTTACTACGATATGCTAATAATTCATTATCTGCAATTCTTAATCTTACTTGATAGTTTCAAATTTTGAAAAATACACAAGTAGTTGGCATATATTTATTAATTCATTAAAAGGAATATACCAGCATTGGCAAACGCCAGCGCTTTGAGAAATTCTTTCAGAAAAACTTGGCATCCTGCAACACAAGGAGCTTCTTTTCCTATTATTAAGCCACGATTGTGAGCGATAGTAATTTTTAAAAATTACTGTAATACAGCAGGGTAACATATTTGAAGTCTTGAAGATACCGAAGGTCTACAATTTTAACATCATTAGAAATGTAGGCAAAGGTACATTTTCTCATTCTTACTAATCTTAGTCCTATTGACAGTGAAGTGTATCTGTGAGTGTGAGCCCAATACTAGTCTATGTGGCCGATTTTGAATGGAAGTTCATGTAGGCCTATGTGACTACAAAATCTCGTCAAATTCGCTAGTAAAAATAAAGCGCCACTTGCTAACCTTGTCTTGTTTTAAGCTTAAGCGGTAAGGAGAGTTGTTTGGCAGCTGGAGACGGCTTTCTTCCAGAAGCTTTGGTAATCAAGGTATTCAAGGTATATTCAAGAAAGTTCACAGAAAAGCATTTTATTTTGAAATTTCTATTTTCTTCTCTTCTAATTCATCGATCAATGATCATCATTCATTGTTTCACCTGGTTTCTAATTTAAATCAAATTTAACTTCAACTTAAACACCTTTTTTAATATCATATTTGTTAAATCTATGATCTACCTGCAATTTGAGGAATAATATTCCCATTCTGGGCCACATTCTGTTGATTATGGACACCATGAGCTAACCGAATATCATTTTGTATCTGTTGATTTTGTGCGGGCATTTGAGATGCTGGAGTCGGTTGCCCGCTCATAACTCCGCCCGAGCTGTGGCTTCTCGTCGTTCCGGTTCCCGCTATCTGCTGCTGCTGTTGTTGGAGATATGAAGCAAATGTCACATATGGCATCATAAACATCATATGTTGTTGCATATACGTATGCGATTTGTACATGAAAATCCACCTCCTAAGTCTTTCATAGTATTCTGCCATCGAGCTACACTGTTGTGGAAACTCATTTTCTCTCTGATTTGGATTCTGTTCATGTTGAAATGAAGTCGAAGGGGGATTTTCTGATGCAGGCGAACTTCTCTTTCGAACGCTTTCAAACTCGCTTGATTCTGCCATTTTTGTTGAAGAATGCATTCACAGCTCCAATGGTGGTTCAACACGAATATCTATACATCCATTCAAGCTGCTGAAATTACGAAAATCGAGGAATATTTTAGTGAATTTGTCTCATTATAATCTGGATCACATGCACACAAAAAACACTACCGAACGCGAATTAAGTAATCGCTAACATATCTGATAAATAATCAGGAAAATTTTATCCGGTTCGGATCGGATATCCGATCTGAGCCTACTAGTAATTCAAAAGTGGGCGTGGCAGCAGGGGGACATTTTTCATGAATAGCACATTAATCAGTCTGATAATTTCTTACAAGAATAATGCCATGCTAAAATTTGAAACCATCACTAAAATCAGGGAAAGTCTTATTTAAAAAAAAGAAAGAAGCTTACCAGTAGTTGTTTTGTCATCACCATCTCCACATCAACTTATCACGGATATCACCATGCAGGGATTCGGAGCCGAGCCCATTAGGCATTTACAGTTTCTTCCTCCCTCTCTCTCTTTCTCCCTTCTGCTCTTACCACGATTGCTATACCTCTCCATCCTTTCTCTCGATCTTCATCTTGCCTCTCTTTCAATTCCTCAATTTTCCCTTCCCCTCCGTATCATGCACTGCTTTCACAGTGATCCCCCTCTCTCTTTCTCTCTCCCCCTCATCTCTCTCTTTCTTTCTCTCTCCCTCCATCCCCCATCTCTCTCTCTCTTTCTCTCTCGTTCCCTCCCCATCTCTCTCTCTCTCTCTCTTCTTATTTTTCTACCCTTCCTCACTGATCAGCTCTACCTCGTCAAAAAAGATCTTAATGAACACGTTTAGAAATCTTGATGAATAAAGTTTTACTGACACTTTGTACTGGGAACAAAATAACGGCATAATACATTTGAACATAATGGCTACTCCATCATGTTTTGGAAAGCATGGGAGATGCAATAAGAACAGTTTAAAATGAAACATGGTTGTAATATCCTATACCCAAGTATTATCACTTTGAACCGATTATGTAGATGCATGACAGCATTTTTTTTTGTCAAACAAACTAAATTTCAGGGATGTTAACACATACAATACCATTTTTCGAAGAATTTAACAATTTTTTTTTTTTCCCTCGAAAGTGTATAAATCTCACAAAAAAGTGTCATATTTTCACAAATAATGTTTGCTTTCATGTTAATGCGTACAAGTCTCTTTTTTTTGTTTTACAAAATAAGGTATTTTTTGTGGATGTGTAATTGATACCATATGCCAACGCCCAAAAGATTAGGGTTCTGGAGTCCTATTATTATTATGCAAAAAGAGATCAAATCTAATGCACTTGGAAGGGAAAAATACAATTTTTTTTTTTTTTTTTGGGGGGGGGGGGCACATGAAAATTAATAAATAACTTTTGGAAATACATGTATATCACATTAACCAGAAACATTGAATATTAAAGCTATTCTGTATAATACTGCACTGGCAAAATTGGTACTTGATACACTAGTCTGCCTTTCATGTTAATAATTTTTTTGATCATAATAGCAATATCTCATGTTAACGTCAGCAAGGTGTGAATCTTATTTAGAGGAAACACTTTAAATATAAAGCACAATTAACGTCTATACAGAGAAGCAAGTAATGAGTTTTAGTAGAATCTTTACAAGTTCATATGTTCGGAAAATCATCTGAGTGAGTGCCAAAAAGGTATTAACTGAAAGAGGTAATTAAGAATAAAATACCTTTTTTTAATCTTGGGAGTCGGCATTCACAATATTTGGGGAAAGTTAAATTGACTACATAGAGTCTTGTTTGATAGTACAAGATAATTTTTTTTTAAAGACATAAATGTCAAATTTCTTGAAATTATAATAATCATGCCAATGATGAAATAATAGATTACTGAAATTAGAGCCCTGACTACTTTAACTTTCACCAACACTAGAATTGACCTTTAGATATTGCACAAGTACTATAAGTTTGAATGTAAAGTAAAATACAAGGTGATAAATCAACTTATATAATAGATATATATAGATATATATAGATATAACAACCTCATATATATATGTCTTATAGTCAGCCATTAGGTTTGAAAAACAGCAACATATATCTAACAAAAAACACAAAGTAATTTTGTCAATAGTAGCTTGACCAGAACATGATTGGTAGATGAAAATTAAAGAGGACATCATAACTATTACACAACACAATAATTGGAATTTTCGAATCCAAACGATTTTATCAGGTTATTTCCTGCGACAAGAAGGTTCTGTAATATTTCATGAATTTCCTGTGATTTTATTTTCGGAATGCATTGTTGTTAATGATATCTGTAAAAAACTCTTGGCAGAAGCAACATGTCTTGCCAAAGGAAATAAGTGCCGCAGCAGTACTCAAATTGCGCACCATGTGATCCACAGTCTGGCTGAAAATGCAATAAACATGCTTAACACTGCGCACAAATTAATGCCAAAGAAAATAGAACTTTGTTCCTTTTCAATACTTTTTCTTATCTTTGGACGCAAAAGCAGTCAGGTACTACAATATAGCAAGAATTTTACACATGTAAACAACAAACATGAATGATATAAATCTCTATATATACATGCACTTTTGATAAATTATAACTTAATACTGAACAAATAAATACTATTCCAAACTCTCCTTACCGGTATATATTACAATTAAAATTTACCTCTTTCTTTCTTCAGTACTATATTTTTTCATCTTGATATTCAAAAGCACCTTTGATACTACAATATGGCAAGAAATTTATGCAAAAACGACAAACATGTGGTGATACATTTGTATAAATCTCTTTATGTGCTTGAGATAATGTATATGATGAGATACAGTACGATAATCAAAAATGTGCTATAGCCAAACTTAAGATAGCACAAATAAATACCCTTCTCCACACTAATTGTTTTCAAGGTGGTCCAGATTACTGAAAATGTTTACAGTCTGTATGTACAAACCCTATGTGAAAAATTCAAACTTTGGGGAGCCCGGACATTTTGGGCACCACATGTCCCGGGCGCCTGTTATCGTCGAGCCCAGTGTTAAATGACAAAGAAAGCTATACAACCTTGTTCTTTTTTTATTACTATCTTTCATCTTGAAATTTAAAAGCACCTATGATACTACAATGTGGCAAGAACATTAGGCATTAACAACAAATATTTACTGATATATATCTCTTTTGAAAATTCACACATTGTAATGCGATAAACAAAACAATGAATTAAATAAATGTAATAGTACACAAATAAATACTGATGCAACTCATCTTGTTTATATTTTTCAGTACTATCTTTTTACCATTGCGCTTAAAAGCATCCTGGTACTACAAATACACTATGACATGAACTTCATGCATATACACATCAAATTACTGTAGTGATCTCTCTATATATTCCTTTTTCTAATATTTCATTTCTTTTTCGTTTTGTTTTATCCTCACATGCACCATACATTACCATCCGGTGGTAGACATATAAATTGTCATATACTATTACACCCTGTAAATGCATTATTGGATAAACATACAGAGAAGATAGATGCATATACTGTATCAGCCTTGTCAATTGTGCATGCATGGTTTATGGGGACATTAACGATAGGATAACAGGTAAATGAAAAATCGTTATACAGATATTGACTTGTAGGGTGTCTAATATAACAATTCTGGATAGCTGATGAGTACCATAATTTCCCAAGAATTTTTTTTGTAATGAAGTGCACAGCACTGAGGGAAAATATCACTCCCTAGCTGTCCATTTTTCTTTATATTACACACCCTACCAGTCAATATCGGTTATATTAGATAGCCTTGATTACACTGTTGTATAAATTAAGGATAATTGCGATCTCGTGCCCTTTTTTCTTTTCTTAAGGCGTCTAGCCTTCCGCATCAAAGACAATGCAAACAATGTGCATGCCCTAGTGAGTTTACATGGTATAGATGCAACAATATACTCATTTGACCAGCTGCATGGTCAATGTAATATTGTTTTTAAAAAATAAAAAAAGTTATAGGGAGTGAAATATGCTAATTACAATCCTCTCAGTTGATCACATTAGGATGTACCTGTGGACCTATTACAACTTTGTATCTGTAAGAGCTATCTCATATTGTTTGATAAAATAGGCAAATTGAATATTAAGACAGAATAAATATTATCCAGTACGACAAATATAAATTTATGTCCGAAATCACAGATTTATGTCTATATACACAAACTGTTTTGTTAACAGGTTCGCATACGGTACACCTTAAAAATGAATAATCTATACTTATTTTATTGACAATAACATATAGGATAAGATGAGTACTAGAACAAATTTGTCATAGGTGGTACACATATTGTAGCCACTGTATCCAGCATCGTGAAAAGCATCAAAACAATTTCAACAAGGCATGATTAATACATGTATAGCATGTTTTAAACAAATATTTAGATTTCCATAATTAAATAATGTAGAGCAACATGTCAGGAACCAGAAACTTGTACTATTTATTTTACATTCTTCTAAAATGCTTTTTTCCCCACTTTCAATAGTTGCACAGAAAAACTTTATCCACAAAAAGAACTTCCAAGTAAATGGACATAATTTAATAAATAAACCTGGCAACTGTAACATACATATGTATATGCCATGATCTTGGGAGAATACTTCAATATTGAACCACAACTGCTTTTAATCCTTTGGTATTTCTAGCTTGAATACTTTTAAAAATGTGGAATGATCATCAACTGGAGGAAGGCGCAGTTCCAAAAATAGATATATATTTCATTTTCATTTTTATAGAGTTGAACTACACATCGTTTAAAATGCAAGAATTTATGAATGACTTTGATACATCAGTTTGCTCACTGCTGAATGAATTTCATCTCTCTGTTGATTAGGGAATTTAATGATCATATAAATACTAAAATTGCAGAAACACGTATTGCACGCTTTATATCAAAGAAATGGCTCCTCTAGCCTTAAAACCGTGGATAGATTCATGACTGGTCAAAAGTTAATACAATTTGCAGCTGTTTGGGGGTCTTTCCTCCAAATGTAAGGCCATTAATTGCAATCAAATTTTCATTCTAAGTCAAAAGAATAAACAAGGAAACTGAATCAGAAAGAGGTTAGATGTTAAATAGCAGTATCTACTTGTACACACACAAGGATGTTAATTGAACTTCATTACATAATGAGACAGCAATCGGATATGGTGAGGGTATATTCATAAGGTTGGATACACAGAGGTACCATATGGGTACTCCAAGGTGCCATTTGGTGTAAACTTGGTGTCTAGTTTAGTGTAGGTATGAATTTAAAATGGCAATAGGATGGTACATTCTCATTAACACCTTACACATTTTGAAACTCCCTGTTGGCTTGATATGGTGGTGGTAGGGTTGGATACACAGTGGTACCAGAAGGGTACTCCAAGGTGCCATCTGGTGTAAGCTAGGTGTTAAGTGTAATGTAGGTATGAATTTAAAATGGCAATAGGATGGTACATTCTAATCAACACCTTACACATTCTGAAACTCCCTGCTGGCTTGATAAGGTGGTGGCAAGGTTGGATACATGGAGGTTCCATAAGGGTACACCACGGTGCCATCTGGTGCAAGGTCGGTGTCTGGTGCTATGTAAGATGTGAAAGGAGGTGGTGGTGACCTGTCGGTGTTGGCGTCATCCTGCTGCACCAAGGAGTATGGTGGCAGTGCAACCTCGTCCTGTACGGGGATCTCCCCGACCCCATACAAAATATCATCAGCTACCATGAAAAAACATGGGAATCAATGTGAACATACAGTAGATTGTTCTTGAGAGCTGTATTTGATACATTTACAATGAAATTAATGATAATAGCTAATTATACTACTCATACAACCGCCCCAAGACACCTACAAATTACTGCAATTACCTTGGCATTAGCTAAGCTGCATTTATAGGTGCTGTACTCATTCAAGGAATTAATTCCTACCAGGTACCCATATACCTTGCATGGGTTGAGAGTGGCAAATGCAGATTAATGCCTTGCAAAAGGACGTAAGTGCAGTGGCTGGAACTCAAACCATGAATTATTTGATCCAATCGAGTGATGTAGCAAAAAGACCATGAGACCTCAAAATATACCTTTTTTCAATTGATGTTCGACTCAACAAATTAAATATCATTAAAAACAGCAAGACATAATGAAGGAGGTTGTTTGAAAATAACATTGTCAAACATTCTTTGCCAACCAGAATCAATTATTGAAACACATTGTTGCTCAAACATATTGAGTGACTCTTAAATGTCCATTTTTTTAAAATTATCAATCTACAAACCTTGTGGTATCTATGGGGTTAGATGTTCGAAGAGACTACCTTACTGACTAGAAACAACAGTGGGATCCAAATACCTGTGGGAAACGGGGGTTGATGATGCATCCCTACTACCGGTGGAGTTGAAGGAGTGGTGTCCAGGCTGGTAGGCAAGGGGGGCTGAGTGGTGGGCTGGGTGGGGGGCTGGGCAGGGGCATGGAAAGGCAGGCTCTGTTCCTCTGGGTACGTCAGGATGCTGCCGGGTAGGGTCACTGGGTACACTGACGTGTGGTCATACACATGCACTGCATATACAAAGAGAGTTGGCGAGAGAGACGGGATAGAAAGAGGGGAAAGAGAAAGTGGAAAAGAGAGGGGAGGAGGAGAGAGAGAGGGAGAGAGAAAGACAGAGAGAGAGAGAGAGAGAGAGAGAGAGAGAGAGGGATGGGGAGAGAAAGAGGAAGAGAGAGGGGAGAAGGTCAATACAAATATGGCAATATAAAGAGAATTTCTTTTTCAAAGCTAGATTCCAGAATTATTGATGATTTCTAAGAACAAGGGAAACGCTCTCGGCGGTCTCGCCTGCATAACGCAATTCAATATGATAAACCAGAACGTCAATGACGTACATTGTAGTGCTCATCCGCATCTCGCAACAACAAATATCGTGGTACACTTTTGAACTGGTCAAAAAATAAAAATGTGATGCCCTGGAAGGGACATAATTTCATTTCATTTGCATAAAGTACCTTAAAAAATAATCAATGGAGCAAAATCTCAAAATTCTGTGTAGAAGTTTAGTGTTCCAAATTTAGCTCTACCAGATAAGGCAAACCAAATCAAAATCGGTCAAGAAATGAGGGAGTCCGGAGAAGAAGCAATTTTTGTTATTTTTGGAATAAATTTGCATAAATTACCATAATTAATTAATGGAGAACAATTTCAAAATTCTGTGTAGACCTTTAGTGTACCAAAGTTAGCTCTACGATATAAAGCAAACCAAATCAAAATCGGTCGAAATATGAAGGAGAAGAAGCATTTTTTGTGATTTTTAAATTATTTTTGGAATAAATTTGCATTATTATCATAATTAATCAATGGGAGTAAAATCTCAAAATTCTGTGTAGAAGTTTAGTGTTCCAAATTTAGCTCTACCAGATAAGGCAAACCAAATCAAAATCGGTCAAGAAATGAGGGAGAAGAAGCAATTTTTGTTATTTTTGGAAAAAATTTGCATAAATTACTATTATTAATTAATGGAGAACAATTTCAAAATTCGGTGTAGAAGTTTAGTGTACCAAAGTTAGCTCTACCAGATAAAGCAAACCAAATCAAAATCGGTCGAGAAATGAAGGAGAAGAAGCATTTTTTGTGATTTCAAATAAATTTGCATAAATTAGCATAGATAATGAATTTCACGATTCTGTGTACAAGTTTTAAATCCCCTTCCTAGCCCTATCATATGAAACAATCAGAATCAAAATCGGTTGAAAAATAACGAAGCATTTTGAAAATCTTGATGATGATGCCACAACATAGTCCAAGTCTGTTGACCTGAAATGACCTTTGACCTTGACTTTGTGATCTGAAATTCTACTCACATGATTGGGGATACTTGATTACCCTATAGTCCAAGTTTCATTGACTCAGAACTTATACTTTAAAAATTATATCAAAAATTCAAAAACTTAACCTTAGGTTAAGTTTTCGATGATGATGCTACAACATAGTCCAAGTCTGTTGACCTGAAATGACCTTTGACCTTGACTTTGTGATCTGAAATTCTACTCACATGATTGGGGATACTTGATTACCCTATAATCCAAGTTTCATTGACTAAGAACCTATACTTTAAAAATTATATCAAAAATTCAAAAACTTAACCTTAGGTTAAGTTTTTGATGTTGACGCCGTCGCCGTCGCCGCCGCCGCCGTCGCCGCCGTCACCGGAAAAGCGGCGCCTATGTCTCGCTTTTTGCTACGCAGGCGAGACAAAAATCATTGTCATGTTCGGAATCTATGTCAAAAATTATTCTACATGCCTTTTTTTTCTTTTTTTAGCCCGTTTTGGTTAGAGTGGCCCTTTAATCTAATTCTCTGGAATCCCATTCATTCTCGTTACAAGCTGGTAGCTTTGAACTTACATGGCAAGTGGGCGTGGCTCTGCTGTTGTTGTTCATTGGTCATCAAACTGGTGTTCTGACCAGACGTGTAAATGGTCACCCGACCACCTGAGGATGGGAAAAAATGTTGAACCTGTAATGAAGTGTAAAAGAAGAGCAAATGAGTTTATTTAAAATAATTTATTTGTATCTACTTGCGCCCTCTATATAGCAAACAATGCCTTTTCGGTGCCTGTTGGTCCCCCATGATCCCCTTCTCCTTATGCTAACTGAGAGCTGATTTGATGAGATAACCACATGCCACTGACCATGCAGGGAGGTCTAATTCCCCTGGCCAAACTAGTACAGACGGGCTTTAAAGGCTTAGCAGATAACGTGTGAGAATTATTTGTGAATATCACAGACTTGCTCATTCATTAAAGCTCAAACGATTGGAAATGAAAGTTGAACTCGGTTATGAATTATTGGCTAATCCATGGGGCTTAACTTTTCATTTAAAGGCTGTCTGTACTAGTTTGGCTAGGAGGGATTAGACCACCCAGGAAGGTCACTGACAGGTGGCTATCTCATCAACTCAGCTCTCAATTAAAGAAAAAGAGGATCATGGGGGACCAATGGCCACCGATTAGGCATTGTTTTCTATAAAGAGGGAGCAAGTAGTTACAAGTAGTACAGTGGGCCTTTAAGAGAGAAATAACTTATTGAAATAATAGGATGCGACCGTCATTGTTGGTCAAACAGTTTTTGAGCGTCATGTAATGCCTGGCTGGAATGCTCCCCAGGGAGTGGAGATTGTGCACACATTGTGTGCGGGTAAGCACTGAATCCAATGACCAGGGTAATAATATATTTGTAAAGCGCTTCGAGACATTTGTATTAAGCGCTATATACAAATTAAATATTATTATTTACAACTTTCCTTTAAACAATGCTGTGACACATTCATCTTGCACAAAGTGAGAATATATCATTATCATACCATGGGTAGGGAATTCCATTGTAGAATACACATTCAGAACAACCAATTGGATTGTATTTGACTGACTGCATACATATCTAAGCTAAATACTATATGTAAGAATGAATATGGGACAGCTCCATCTAAGTACTCTTCTTACTGCTAGCTCAAAATCATCACTATTTATCCATCCAACTCACCACAGTTTGTGTGGAGAAAGATCCCTGGGTGCGACGGCACGACACGGATATGGAAATGATGGAGATGACGAATTCCATCAAACCAACAATGGCAACCAGAACATCTACAGAGATCCGACCAGCCTGCATGATGTAGGAATGGTTTAAAACAAATACATTAAAGATAAAGACCAGTCATGGTCATGTGATTGCATTGTGAAAGAAACGTTGTGGACTCGATCAGAAAAGGTTGATCATCTAGCATATAAGTATTGGTGTGTACTGCAAGGTTCTGGAATCATCACAATGATAAGAAATTTGGCCCAGTCTTGGTAAAGTTACAAGTACTGTACACAGAAAGATGTATATGGGACTACGCGACATGTGCGCGATATCTATCAGGTCCAAATAGATATAATATTTACCAAATATATCAATTAGTAGGTGGTTTGTCGGCAAAATTTGTATCATCACGTATTAGTCAAAACATATTCTTTCACATGAAGATCGCGAGCTTCCATTTCATTTTTGAGAGGGGGACGTTTCGAAAACTGGTATTGACCTTTAAAAGCTAGTTATCATAATTATGACGTTATTTGCATTTAAGTCATCTTGATTTCTGATAATTGTTGCATTTAAATGATTTCTGTAGATAATGTCTTTAATGAGCCAACAGGAACAAAGGAAGGTGAGGAAATTTTGGTTTATATTCCTCGATACATATCAATTTGGTTTATATTCCTTGATACATATCAATTTGGTTTATATTCCTTGATACATATCAATTTGGTTTATATTCCTTGATACATATCAATTTGGTTTATATTCCTTGATACATATCAATTTGGTTTATATTCCTTGATACATATCAATTTGGTTTATATTTTATTTCGTTTATTTCCATTTCCAACAAAATAAATAAAGTACATGGGATTGCATTGTACATAGTAAAACAATGAAACTTAACAATATATTTGTAATTGGTCCACAGTGTACAATAGGCATATAAAACAGGTTGGTCATGGAGGGGACTGCTGAAAAGCTGGGCTTGTAGATTGCAGCTCCCTATAACTTATACCGTATATAACGGTGTATAAACCGCACTTTTTCACCGCCGAAAAAATTTCAAAGTCGGGGGTGCGGTTTATACACGGTACACCAAAAAAAGTTTCAATTTATGCCCCTCCACCTGGCGCTATGCCTGGCAATGTCTCCCAGCTCGGTAATCGTTGTGTTGACTCACCACTCGGAAACTAGAACAACACTCAAATTTGTCTGTCATCTTGGTTTGAAAGTAATCTTTCTGATAGATCTCAATATGTAGTTTATAATAATAATTCGTCCAATATTTCTTCTATTACATGGTGTACCACAAGGTATAACGATACAAATCATTTATTTTTAACACATTATTTTCAACAAATAAAACGTCAGTATGAGATCTCCAGGAAGTGTTACAAATAACACACATAGCTTTTTTTTGTAGAAGTAGTATTCTATGAAGATAAGAATCGTATGTATTACCCCAAACAATAATACCATAATTAAAGTAGGGCAAAATTAATGTCGAGTAAAGCATTAGTAGGGAGGAGGTTGGCAGAAAAAACTTAACCTTATTTACAATCCCTATGTTGCAAGAGATTGTTCGGCAAATGCTATCAATATTCCTTGATACATATCAACCACTTCTGGCACTACTGGTACTCATATGAAATGGTGTGTTGTCCTCTTGTGATATTTTTCAAAGTGTTTGGTACTATAATTGAATTTTAATCAATGGTCCAAATAGCTACCGGTAATCAAAATATGATATTCAATCAAGCATTTCCTTCAAGCCATTTTACTTAGAAAATGCTATTCCATCACCACAAACTCGATATTAGCTGTAAAGTATGCTCAGCTTTATAGTACTGCATCTCATGCACTAGTACGTGTTGCACCTGAATGACTGTAGCTTGCTCACCTGACCATTGCAAACGGTTGTACAGTAGGCAGCACTGCAGGTATGTCTGCAGAATGCATACTCCGTACTAGCAGCCACCAGCATGGCAATAAGCATCACAAAAGCCACTATGGCCGACATCACAGACATCACCATGAAAGACACAACCTAATTGCAGGAAAACAGGGAGGTGTTTCACAAAAATTGTCATCAGTGACAAATGACAATAAGCTACTGAAATCCTTGCTTCTGATTGGTTATCAGCAGATTTGTCACTGATTTTTGTCATTGAAAAATGGCTTTGTGAAACCACCTGTTTTAAAGTTTCTTATCTTTTCCATAATCATCAATCATAAGAAAATACCTTTAACTATAATATTGCAATACATTGGTAATTGCATCATTATAACATATATCCAAAGAATTAAAATGTATGTACTTGTAATCTATGGCAAAGTCCTTATTAGGTTTTAAAACAATAACAAAGTGAAGATGACATTAGCTTACAACACATACATCAGAAGGTATGATAATTCAATATAGTATCACAGACATAATTGCACTTCCTTGATTTCATAAATCAAGGAGTTCTGAAGAAAATTACTGACAAAACAAATATACTGTAGGTGACAAACAAATGAAAGTCAAATTCTGTTTGTTTCCTCTGACCATGCCCAACTTTGAATGTTTGAATACAAGCTATAGGTTGAATGCTTTTAGAAATAATGATTTAAATATTTCAGAAAACATTTAAAAATCACTTACAGTGCATGTGTCATTTGGGCCAGCAGCTATGCCAAAAATACCAGCAACCAGGAAAAACTGTGGAGACAGAAAATTGGGAAGACAAAAAAAAAGAGTGTCATCATAAATTATAACACTGATTCAAATTTCAAATTTCTCATAATGGCATGACAAATTGTTCAAATACTTGAAGGATTTGGATTTCATTTGTTACACATACAGTTCAAGAGGGCGTTAGCTAGTTAAAGCCCAGCTATGTTACGCCTGTCTTCATCAGCTAGAGATTGCCAAATATATCCCGCTATTTGAACTATCCTGATCGCAAATTAACCAGTTAATTTGCGTCTTCATCAGCCCAAAGTTGCAATTAGCGGTATATTTGGTTGAGATAATCATCCCAAGATATGTTGGGCTAGTTTGCAAAATATCTCGCTATTTGCCAAGTGCGTCTTCACCAGCCTGAAGACTCCTATGCGCGAACGCTGGGCAAAATATCTCAAGCTTGAGTTTCAAGTTTCGAGGTCAAGTCTCGAGCTGATGAGGACGCGATTTGTAACTTCAGGATTATTTCCCAAATCAGAAATAGCGGTCTATTTGGCAATCTCGAGCTGATGAAGACAGGCCTACTGTTTTGTTGTACTTACAGCTAATCCAGACCAGAGGGGGGAACCTAACCAGGCCACTTGACATCTCAGGATAAGCGTCACAATACCGAGCAGGATACACAGGGCCGCACAGGCAATGTGAGACCATCCTAGCTTCCTTGCGAATGCTGCGTTGTAGAGCGTTGAAGGCGCAGAGCCGCTGCCCGCCCTCACAGTCTGAACGGAGAGAGGCTGTGCGGCTGATGGACCGAGAAAGTTGATGGAGTGGGAATGGCAGAGGTTCTCACCCGCTTCGATGGACATGCTGAGGCGAGTGGTTCGCGATGACCGGTTCAGGAGGAAGTCCATTTTTGTGTTCTCCTTAATTCCTACAGGAAGAAGTAAAGAGAGCACGGTTATATTTTGAATTCCCACTTGATTTTATATTAGATAAACTAAAATTAAACATGTGTAAATTCTATCACAGCAAAAATGGAGGTAGTGTATTTTCATGCCAAGAAAAAGAATTAACCCTTCATCTCACATGAATAGCGATTGATCCTTAATCCTTTAGGCTTTACAAAGTTTTTGAATATGAATACTGAATTAGCAAATAGTGACCCCCCTTGTCCTTGAACTTTGAAGGCTTGATTTGTTATATTAGATAGACTCTAAACCAAAAATATACATGTGTAAATTCTATCACAGCAAAAATTTAGCTAGTGACTGTCTATCGAAACTATCCTGACATTTAACACCTTCTGGTTGCCAGCCCCATTGATTCTTCCCCGACTCAGCCAGGTCTATTGCCTGGCTGCGCGTTTCCGTTTTACACCCTGCCCTAGGCTTTTCTCCAATAAAATTTTACAAACCGACTGGTATTCGGAGTCTAGTCGTCCACATCTTGCCTCGGCGCTCTGCACACCACCAGAACTCTGAAAACGTCACGTAGCGCTAGCTAACTCTCTATAGTCTACTAGTTGATCTTCCTAGTCGTATCATTTATTTTTATCCATTAATACGCAATACTCTAAGAGCGTGAGGATGCGTGATCAGCTCGCAAAATTTAGCCCAGCGATAACAAAACAATAATATATCGGGAAAACCGTCTTGAACAAGAAGACCCTCGCATCCCCAATTGAAATTGTACATAAGCTTTGGCTTCGCTATTCTTGACGTCGATATAAACAAACTTAGACTTCGGATACAGCATGTTTCGTGTAATTTCTTGCCGAAAAGCCTAGGGCAGGGTGTAAAACGGAAACGCGCTGCCTGGCTAGCTTGCTGACTTCATAAGATATTGAAGTAGCGCATGCACATTCAACACGATTCATACACCACAACAAATGATTCATTCATTCATTTCTAATCTGTCGATCCCTGCACTTGCATCTAGAAAAAAACAATCAAACAACCAAATAATATTTGCATAGGCCTACCTCTACATGACTTGCTCTTCTTCTAATGCCCGATTAAGGTGCTCAAATACACAATCTACCATCTGCTTTTCGTGCGTCAAGAGCAGGATAACCTCTCATCAATTCACTAAAAAATGACATGCATGCGATGTGGAACTACTTCGCATGTTTATTGTAATGACCTTATGATAGCAAGATGATCTACTATCCCCGGTTAGCACCCTTGTATTGGGGCAGTACTACAGTACTTTGTTTTAAGTTATATATCTTTCTTTATATGGCCTTTCAGAGAATAGAAACGAAATAAACACTGACTATTTTTAGACGATTGATGGCGCTCGATATTTCATAATAAGGCGTTTTGACTCGGTGAGTAAAGAAGATTCCTAGTTAAAGTTTACTTTAATTGATTTTAATTAATGATATCTGATATATTGAAACGTTTTGAATATTTTGATAATGGGCAATGTTAAGAGAAGAAAGTGACGCCTTTCATTTCATTCGTTACATTTATGTAGACAGGTGGGAGATTCAGCTTCAAACTTCACTAACTTACCAGTGCAGTGCATCGGTGAGCGGGTCAATTATAACGGGGAACTTCAGGGGACATTTACGTCAGAATTTGCCAAGTCTAGTCATGGCGGCTACATCTCCATCCGAGGAAATTGACGATGTGAAGTTATCTCATGAAGGCATTAACCTCTTGCTCAACAATGGCTTCAAAGAAGCAATGGAAATCTTCACAAAATACAGGTAAATGATTTCTAGTTTTCCATCATAATTTTGTATGAAACTATGATCATCAATCATTCAATGTGGTAGAAACTAGAAGTTCGCAGACATTATATTTGTAGAACATAGATGTAGACTAGGTCTAGATCTATTACAAAATGTGATAGTCTATTCGATCTATGATTTCTCATATTCTACACAAATTTATTTTATTTCAATTATTACCAAATGGATGGCAAAGTTTTTTACTACAGATTGGTTCAACTAGAAAATTTATCGTCGAAGGATTTTGGAGATATCGCGATCTAAAAATTTGATGTCTGATCATGCTTGCGCTCTGCATCTAAGTAAAAAAGCCATAAAAAGAATGAGACCTAACTTCATGCACAGGGGTTTACAGTTGATTTATCAAAAAACGTGATCCACCAAAATTAAGGTTAATTTAGATATCATAATTTGCAAGGCAATTAAGTGAGTTGGTACCACTTTTTACATTGTACTTAAAATTTTGAGGAAATCTGCTCTGAAATTGAAGATTTTTTCAGACCCTTATCAGTAAGTTGATAATTTTCGGAGTGGCCGCAAAAGACTGCAAAATTTGCAGATCTTTTGTCAATATTTTCATAATTTCGTCCCCAATTCCAAAGAAAATTTCATCTCTGGGTAATTTTATGTTCCTCTTTCCATTGGTGATATCAGATTTTCGAAATCTTACTGATTTTTTGAGATAGCGAACTTACATGTAGGTCACACCAACATACTACAGATCAAGAATTGTTGGTTGCTTAATTTACCTACCACTTCAAGTTGTAAGTTTGTAACATTCTTTTTTATGGGTGACATTATTGGATAGTTCAGATTTATATAGACTAGCAAAATATGACATTAGTATCCTTAAAGGCTTAGCCCACTCCAAAAATAATTTGATTTTAATAGATCAATGCAGAAAAACAAGAGAGAGCAGAAAAATTGAGTAAAATCAGAAAACTAATAAGGAAGTTAGGAATTTTGTTTAAAGTATGAAAACTATGGAACTTAGAAAAACACTACACACATTGCCAATTTGGTCATCAGTTTGTGATGCCATTGCCTCACTATTTATCAATTGCTTTGTATATTTTTTATCCCATTAATTTCCCTTTTATCCCCCAAAAATTAGATTTCCCCATGCCTTTGCCCAGGTTATATGATTTGTATCATATTGCGTGCATGACATTTCACAATTTTTTGTATGAACTTCGAAGAATTTATACTATTTTCTGAATATTGTATATTCATAATTATTGATTTTTATATAAATAGTTTTCACATTTTTCATGTATATTAGGCATCCACACAAAAACATATCACTATCATTATGGGAAAATGGAAATTTGTATTATCAATATAAAGAAAACAATTAGTGGAAAGTGAGGAATTGACGTCAAAGAGACAGTCAGACTCATAAGTGAGTTGCCAATATGTGATTTTTTTTAAGTCATTAAAAATTCATATCTTCTTTATTTAGTTATCCAATTTTATAAAAGATTTTGTGAAATATCATGCACGCAGCATGATAAAAGTCATATAATCTGGGCAAAGGCATGGAAAAATCAAGTTTTTGGGGGATAAAAAGGGAAATTAATGGGATAAAAATATATGAAGCAATTGATAAATGAAGCACTGACAAAAATGATAAATGAGGCACTAACCAAATTGCCAATTTGTGTAGTGATTTGCATTGTTGCATACTTTTTCAAAAATTCCTTATTAGTTATCCGATTTTAATCAATTTTTTTTTGCTCTGTTTCTCTTGTTTTTCTGCATCTATTAAAAGCAAACTATTTTTTTGGGTGGACTACTGGACCTAGCCTTTAAACTACGGTAGTTGAAAGTGATTATGGATTGTTTTCTCACACAGCAGGTTGGTCATTAACTTACGTACATACATGTACATGTATCATTTACAATCTGGCATAATTTTGTTCTTCTTGTAGACGTTACAGCCCATTGATGAGTGCAGGGTCCAGCTTTGTCAGTTTTATGGTGAGTCAAACTTACGTTTCAACTTACGTTTCAACTTACGTTTCATGTACTCGTTTACATTTCATGTACTACCGGTACACATTTGTCACCATCTTCACCTTATCTCAGAATTGTTGTGTTTGCTCTGCTATTTACTCAGGTTCAAAGTTCAGTAAATGCTCCGTCCATGTTTTTCAATACCAGTATGTCTAGCATCTGTACTAGTCTACATGTATGAACATGTACATGCATGTTATCGTATTTAATTCAAAGTCTAGTGGGAGTAATAGTGTTTGAGGAGAAAGAATTCAAAATTTATTTTTATTTCGGTTCTACCTTGGTGAACAGACTTTTTAAAGATACCTTCGTGAGGGTGTTTTTTGTTGTTGTTATTGTTTTGCGTTAATTTTGGGAGGTCCGTAACACCACTTATGGTTATAACAGAATTCTTTCGAATCCAAACAAGTCAAGATCTTGTCTTTCACTGAAGCAAAAGTTCTCTTTTTTTAACATTTAAGAAAACATCCTATTCTGTTTTGTTGTCGTTTATTTGAGATCTGCCTACATGTTTGTAAGTGACCCAAAAAAATTAAGAAAAAAAGTATAAAGGAGTTAAGAAAATAAGACAGGTACATGTATACATGTAATTGTAATATGTACATGTAGGTAAGAAAAAAATGATATAGTTTTTTGTTTGTGAAATTTGAGTTTGAATTTTGTAATGAACTTTGGAAAAGATCATAATGGTTTATGAAGATTAAGTCTTGCTGTGCCAAGGGTTTTCACTAGTTTCAAGATTTTACCAAACTGTGAACAATGCTTATTTTTCAAATACCTGTACCTCTTTAAACATGCCGTGTATTAGAAAATGTTGCGTGCAAAAGTTATTTAAGATCTCATAACCCTTTATAAGGATGCCAAACATTCCAAATTTGATCAATTTCATTATTGTGAAGAAAAAAAAGTGAGTTTCTCTTTAGTGTTTTACTTGTTTGTTCCTCATGTGTTAACCATTATTCATTTTGCTAAGTGAGAGAATATCCTATAAAACTAAAAGCCTGCAATTATCAAAAAACAAAATCATAGTTTTGTTTTTTTATGTTTATTACCGTACCTTTGTAGGGAAGAATTTGCCCTTGTTTTTTGGGGGGGAACACCATCCATGTTCAGTACATCACTGGAAAGTTGATAAAAGGAACAATTTGATGTTCTGATAAACCGATGAAATATATACCTAGCTATCTGTGCAACGAAGATCATCAGTCTTTTTATTATGTTAAACTTCAAAGTTTTTCCTGCTCTCTGGAAAATCTAGCATTTTAAGTTATGCAATTCACTAAGGGCAAAAACACTAACTTTTGTTGCTTTTCCAGAATGCGCTGATGACGTATGAAGAAGACAAGCTGGACGCGGCCATGGAAGACATCAAGGAGACAGACAAACTCTGTAATTCCTACCAAGATGGCTTCATGAAGTCCCTCAAGCACAAGCTCCTGAAGAAGGACTCGTCGGAGTCTAAGCTCAGCGTCGAGGAGCGACTCCAGAGGAGGATCCTCTCAGCAGACTGTCAGCTCTACTTGGCCATGCTCATCTTCTCTAGGAATGAAGTTACAGGCTTCATCAAGGTAAAGTCAAGTGCTCATATTATTCTTAAAGACAGACTTACTCTCTTCTTTTTTTCCTTTTTTTTTTCCTTTTTTTTTTTCTTCACCATTTTATCCCTGATTTTTTCCTTCTTTTCTCTATTCTTCCCTATTTTTCTCCTATTTTCTCCCTATTTTCCCCCAATTTTCTTACTCAAAAGGGGGGAGGAATGTTGTTAGATGCCATTCCCCCCCCCCCCAAATCCTCTTTCTTTCTTTTTTAGTGCTCAATGTCACCCCTGGACTTAGTAAAAGCCTGTCTGCACTAGTTTGGCCAAGGGGATTAGACCTCCCTGCAAGGTCACTGACAGGTAGTTTTCTCTTCAAATCAGCTCTCAATTAACATAAGAAAAAGAGGATCATGGGGGACCAACAGGCACCGATTAGGCATTGTTTGCTATATAGAAGGCGCAAGTAGTTATAAGTAGTGCAGTGGGGCTTTAAAGTGTACTAATCACCAAAAATATATTATTTTGCTATACAATATTTAAACTATGAGCTCCACATATTACTTTTATGGAGATATATTGCAAGTTTAAGTTACTCTCCGAGAGACTCTGATAAAAGTTACTTGTGAGTAGAATACGCAACACACCCATACACGTTTGCATAGAAAAGGGCCAGCATGGAAACCCAAGTCCAAGTTTGGTTCCGTGTGCACTGTTTTATGTTATTCTTTATTTTCTTTAAACTCGTTCTCTGGTATAATAGCTGATCAGATAGGATGCCAAACAAAGTTTTTTTAGGTCAATGATATGCATTCGTGCTATACACAAATTATTATGTTTAGGTGATTGGTACATTTTGAACCTTGGGCTGTCTTGACAGAATTGTGATTGAGACAAATCTATGGCAAGTCCTGCAGTCAATTGCAAAGTGACGATCTCCTACATGTATCTCTTAACGCTAACTGACTTGGGTCATTTTAAGCACCAAGTATCGAGATCTATTTTGTACTTTTAACTTTAATTCTGTTACAAAATAGATGAATCAATGAATAAATAAAGTGAAGAATAAATATATTGGAATTATTTATTTTTATTTGCCATGTTTTTTTTTAAAATTTAGGGTGGATGGTTAATCCGTAAGGGCTACAAACTCTATGAGAAAGTCTATCGGGACATTGGTAAAGTCTATGAAGCCCGCGGTGAAAAGATGGAAGAAACGCCCGAAATGCTTGTGGAAGATGCCTCGGCAGCCCTCGAGGTGGAACCCGAATCGAACTCCAAGCCAGCCGAAAGTGCCTCTAACCACAATAATGATGCCGCGACCCTTGACCTGGAGGATGATTCCTCGTTGAGCCAGAAGGACCTTGTGGCCGTGGAGGAAGATGCCTTGGCCAGGTTGAAAGGGGGCGTGTCCTTCGGGTATGGACTCCTGCAGCTTGTCATATCCATGATGCCTCCCAACCTGCTGACGGTTGTCAATCTCCTGGGTTTCCACGGTAACAAAGAGTTTGGTCTGAAGTGCCTGGATACAGCTAGCCACAGTACTGATATGAAGGCACCCCTTGCCATGTGAGTATAGATACATCCACATATTTGTACAGCAGAAGCATGCTACCATCATTTTAATGCATTTATAACTTCTTCTTTATTTTGAGGGGGGGGGGGGGGGGGGTCGGGTCCTCAAAAACAAGAGGTTAGTTTGAAATGTCCAGTACTGATATGAAGGCTTCCCTTGCTGTGTGCGTACCTGAGATATTTGATCATTTGATGTCCCATAAATGACAGAGTATTGTGGAATTTTGCATTAAAATTGACATCATAATTGTAATTTCATTTCTTACTTGGTTTAGTGGGGCTGTTGAGGCTGCTATTGGGACAATCAACTCTATAATATGATCAGATAATATGAGATGTCGTATGGGACAAAGTAGCTTGGACTTGTCCAGATATGTAATTATGTACTTGTACCGCTAAAAGCCCGTTAAGAACATCTTAGCTTTTTCAAATGTATGTTATCACTTCAAATTGGCTTTGTGTGTACATGATAGTTTGAAATTTAATGGGGAAAGGGGATATTATAGCAATAGCAACATTTAAATACTTGCAACTTTGAAAGAAAGAAAAAAAAAATCTTTTCTTTTAAGAGCATGACATTTTATTTTCAAAATTGAATCTGCAATTGCAATAATGAAAGGCAAATTCTATGATAATGGGTACCTTTTGTGAATTTGATCTTGATAAGCCAAAATATTGAACCTGTCCAAGAGAAGCAGGAAAATAAGCCAATACAGACATGTGGCCTTACTAGACAGGTTCCATCATACATGTTCCTTCTGACAGGTAATATCCTTTATACAGTGCGTCCCAGAAAAAACGAAACCGAGAAGTATCAATGTTTTATCATAACTTAATCACAACCATAATTAATGAATGATACATATTTGGAAAGCTTAGAGTCTCCTCTTTCAGTTGATGCTACTCACGTGATGCATATTTCACGCATGAGTGATTAAAAGCAATTTGAAGGAAGGAAACCCAAAAGTAATTTGGCGGGCGGTATCTGAATTTCAAAGAAAAATTCATATCTCTAGAAAGTTCATTTTCTGCTCTTTCATATGATACCTCAATCAAGAAAAATGAGCCAGGAATAGCAAAGTTCTGTTCGTTTAAAGTAGCCCTTACATTTTCATAATTTTAACAAACGAATTCGTTTTCACTGGGTGCCTGCCGTAGCAAAAAGCAGATTTGACAAAAGACTTAACTCCGTTTCGTTGACAATCAGCCATGCATGAAGACTCTCGTCTACGGCTGATTGTCAACGAAACGGAGTTAAGTCTTTTGTTAATTTCGTTTATTGATACGGCAGGCAGCCAGTGAAAACTAATTCGTTTAACAAAATTATGGAAATGCAAGCACTACTTTAAACAAACAGAACTTTGTCATTCCTCGCTCATTTTTCCTGATTGAGGTGTCATATGAAAGGGCAGAAACTCAACTTTCTAGAAATGTGAATTTTTCTTCAAAATTCAGATACCGCCTGCCAAATGTCTTTTTGGTTTCCTTCCTTCAAATTGCTTTTAATCACTCATGCGTGAAATATGCATCACGTGAGTAGCATCAACTGAAAGAGGAGACTCTAAGCTTTCCAAATATGTATCATTCATTAATTATAGTTGTGATTAAGTTATGATAGAACATCGATACTTCTCGGTTTCGTTTTTTCTGGGACGCACTGTATAGAGGTGGTCAATAAAACTGATTTGAATGTACTTTGTATTATAACGAGTTGTATCAACATTATTTAAGGATCACCCTTGCACCCCAAACTATTAAACCCACCAGAAACTCTCAAGCAAAAACAAAATCAGGAAAATTTAGTATAATGATAATAATTATGATAATAATCTGGATTTAACTAGTGCTTAATACAAAATACCGTCTCTAAGCAATTTACAGATATTATTATCCTGGGCATCTGATTCGTTCACGCTCAATGTGCACCATCTCCACTCCCTAGGGAGTATTCCTACCAAACGATCATCGTGCGGGCATATGGCAATTACTAACACAAAGGCTTTAGTCATCCTAGCAGGTTCCCATTTCTCTCCTGGGTATGGAGTGGCAAATGTAGATAATGCCTTGCCAAATGACATACTGTAAGTGCCGTGTCGGGATCAAAAGTGCTTAAGCCACTCGACTAGGTCACCTCTAGCTCTAAATCCATATTATGATTAATGATAATCCAATTCATAACGTTCTCTTTAATCTCTACTTCCAGGTTAACTTTAGCAGGTTCCCATTTCTCTCCTGGGTATGGAGTGGCAAATGTAGATAATGCCTTGCCAAATGACATACTGTAAGTGCCGTGTCGGGATCAAAAGTGCTTAAGCCATTCAACTACCTCCCCTCTAGCTCTAAATCCATATTATGATTAATGATAATCCAATTCATAACGTTCTCTTTAATCTCTACTTCCAGGTTAACTTTACTATGGTACCATACAGTTGTCCGTCCTTTCTTTGGCATAGACAGTAAAAACAAGGCATCGTGTATCCAGGCGGCTCATAAGATACTGGGAGAGAGAAAGGCAGCGTATCCTAACTCGGCACTGGTCATGTTCTACGAGGGAAGGGTGCAAAAACTTGAGGTTGGTGCCATGAATGTCAGTGATGTTGCAGTTGTCATTCATCTCTTCTACACATGGAACATCAATCTAAATTCCTTGTGATCATCAGGAATTCAAAAGCAATAATCCTGAAATCAACAAGATGAATATAGAATATATCACTTCTCCAAGTTATTCGCAAAAGTAGCAATATCCCAGTGTCCATCAAACCTTTGTTTTAAAGATAAAGATGAGCTCTGGTGGGTGTTTCACAAAACTTGTCATCAGTGACAAATGTCAGGTTTTGTTATACTGAAATCCTTGCATCTGATTGGTTATCAGCAGATTTGTCACTGATTTTTGTCATTTGTCATTGAAAAAAGGCTTTGTGAAATGCCCCCCTGGTCATGCGATTACAATGTGAGAGAAACTGTAAGGAAGCAATTAGGAAAGGTTAATTATGTAGTAAATGAGAACTGGAATGGTCAAAATGAAAATAAATTGCCTCAGTCTTGCTGAACATCGCAAGAACAGCACATAGATATGGGTATGTGGGACAACACACAAATGCTCGACCCAAACTTTTTCAAATATTTCCTGTCATATTTCGAACATGAGGGCATTTTAAGAGAAACAATTTTCTACCATGCTGTAGTTTATCCGCAATCAGGTTTAATAGACTTTCTCAACTTACATTCTCTGGAGCGAAGATTCTGCTTGCATGCTCTTAGTCAATCATTATACGAAGGGGCATTTGGGTGCAGCCATATAGATCTGACGTTCACTGGGGCATGTTGATATGGGTGTCAGTGACAGAGTTGTTGAACAGTTCAACCTTCTCAGATCGGTTAGGATCATAAAGATCTTTTGCACTGCCGGAGCGATCCTTGACATCATCACTGAATTCATCATAGTCTACATGTACAATCAAGATGCTTGAAGAGGTTCATCTGATTGGTAGTTGTTCCATAAATTGAATTATCATTGTATCACAATCAAAAAAGTTTTTTTACCTGTGAGACTTTCGCCTACTCGTTGCGGCAGGCATCATCAGACCGACGGTTTATCGCCACTAGATAGGGTAGTACGACGGCCCATTGTAGAGTTTACTGAATCTATTCTCCTTCTTGGCTAGTGGAGGGCGCGTCAGAGAAGCTGAGAAGACAATAGCTGCATGATCGGACGGCATTGCTGGTAGGACAGACACATTCCGGGTTGAGTTGTCGTCTTCCCTAATAATAATCAGTGATGCCAGTTTTCAGGCAATACCCTGGCGAGTTATTTTCAGACCATAGTTTAAGCTTTTTTGTGTACAAAATAGCTCATTCTAGGTGATTTTCAGGCCCTCTGATCAATTCTAACTGGCATCCCTGAATAATGAGGTCCAGTGTATGTCCCTGTGTTTTGGATGGTTGAGAAATGACTTGTTTCAGACCATATGAATCCAGCATGTCATGAAGTGTTCTTGTGCCAGGAGTTAGGGGGTCATCGACGTGGATATTAACGTCACAGCAGATTATCAACTTGCTGCTTCATGCATTGATTGACTCAAGGAATCATGAGTAAGGATGAAAAATAGTTTAGACTGACAATATGAAATAATGACGGTATATCGAGGGTTCAGTGACACAAAGACGTAACTCCATACTTTGCCAAAATGAGTATTTGATATCAAAATTTTCAGAAAATTGTGGGCTTTCCAGGAAACACAAAGACTTACCTCCACCCAACACCCCATTGGTGGCTAGTGATACATAGTGATACATAGACTTAATTCCTTACGGCCCAAGTGCTCAGTGACACATAAACCACTTTTTCTCAAAATGGCCAAAATGGAGTTACAGTTGTACGTCTTTGTGTCACTGATCCCTCGATAATATCCATTTCTTACAGTAACATTCCACAGATTCATTTCAATTAATCAATTAATCAATTAATCAGTTAATCATGCTAATTAAAAAAATATAACTTGCTTACATGACAGGGTGACTTGGATGGTGCCTTAAAGACGTACGAGGCTGCGTTAGAAGCCTGCTCTGAACAGAGAGAGATCCAACTGATATGCCTCTATGAGCTGGGATGGTGCAATCTCATGAGACTCAACTGGGAGGAGAGTCTGCTAGCATTCGCCAGGTTAAAAGAAGAGTCCAGATGGGCGCAGAGCTACTATACATACCTGACCGCAAGTAGGAATCATTGTAGCTTAGTTAATTTCATTGGTAGAATGTCTTGAATTTAGTCCTGTTTTAGGATGATGTACATTTGATGTTTCTGCATTATGCATTCCTTTTTAATACAAGATACAAGATACAAGATATTTATTTGGTCTTTGCAAACAAGTTGCATAGAAATTTGTTTTCCACTGGCTTTACAGTAATATTCAAGAAATAAATAAATCACGTTTATAGAATGAAATAGATGAAATATGGAACAAATACATGCATAAGATAATGAAGCGACAAAAATGGTCATTGGTACTTCAAATCATGAGTTTCAAAATTAAGCCTTGGTCATTGGTATTTCGAATCATATAATTAATTTCTGACGCAGAAGTTTAACGTTTAACCTGTGAGTTGAATTTATGAACAGAGTCAGGTACTGAATATCTGAAACGTGAAAGGCGGGTTGGGGTGGGGCGAAGTCGAATAAAATAAATGAAGTGGTTGGGTATTGTCTTTTATGATAGCACAGACCTTATCAACAATTTGTTTAGTACAATGAGACTCGACAGAAGCTAATTCTACCCCAATTATTTATTGTGCTATTTTACGTGGCCTTTCCAATTTTTCTTACCTGTTTTGAGAGATTGCCAAATGAACATATAATATTGAAAAGCAGGACACTCTTTATTATTGAATTGTAGAACAGGGTCAGGATTGTTGCATCTATATGGAAAACTTTTCAACTTACGCAGAAAAAACAACCTCTTGTAGCTTTCTTATATACCGATTGTGTGTTATCCCTCCATGATAATTTATCATTTAAGACAGTTCCAAGATACATATAGTTTCCAACCTGTTCAATCGCCTCATTATGAATGATCACACTCTCGTGGTCTGTACCTTTTCGACGGAAGTCGATTACCATTTCTTTGGTTTTGGTTGTGTTTAATGTTAAGTAATGATCATCACACCAGCGAATGAATTCGTCTACCTGTGAGAAATAATCATTCGCCTGATCAGACAAAAAAGCAACAATTACGGTGTCATCAGCATATTTGAGTAGTTTAAGTGTATTAGCACAATACCTACAAGAAATGAGATGTTTGTTTAATTATTGAGAATAAAATAATGTAAGGCATTTACAAACAGGACTGTTGTGGGACAATTTCTACATACCGGTGAATGGATTTGGTGCACAGATATCAGCACAATATGTTGTCAGATTAATCGCATTCATACAGATACCTTTTTCATGCCTGCCTACAGTCATCAGTTTTTTAATGAAATACCGAAGATAAATGCCAAATCTTGTTATGATATAAGAACACAAACAAAGAGATTTCTGCTTGTCAGGTGTCATATTCTTAACTTGATCAGAAAGCACTTGGTCTAATCTAGACTGTTTCAGAACATGTTAACGAGATTCAGCAACCTATGTATCAAGTAACCATAATTTTTCTTATTTTTTTCTTTTGTTTTTCTTCTTCATCTTCTTTATTCTTAAATGTAGTTTGCAAGGGGGTACTTTATCAAATCTAGATTACTTGAGAACAGCCTAACTAAGGGTCCACTAAACCCTGGTGAGGTAAATGGGTACCTGGTAGGATTATTCCTAGAAATGCACTGTGCGCTGATAATGGCTGCTGGAGCTAAAGCTAGGGTAATAATTTCCAAAGCTCTTTGGAAGCGCATAGAGATGTTATTTCATAACGTATTATGCGCTATACCAGAACTGAATATTATTATTATTATTATATCATAATAACATAGATCTATGAAATGCCTGGGTTATCCAGATAATCCCAACTGACACCCATTGTCTTCTTCTCTAGTTTGTCAGGGGGCACTCGGTCAAGTCGAGACAGCCCAAGAACTCTTCAGAGAAGTTCCAGGCCTTACGAAAAAGAAGAACAGCCAGCTGGAGTCCTTCGTTCTTCGCAAGTCCAACAAGTTCAAGAAGAAACTTCCAACCCAGGCTCAGGCTAAGCTCATGGCCATTGAAGTGCTTTATCTATGGAAGGCAATGCCTGATTGTAAAGAAGAATCATTGAGGCATATGCTCAAAGGTAAATGTTTCTTTGGATAGCTTTAAAAGCAAAATGTACGTAGTGGCACAAAAAGATGCATCTTGAACGCAAAAGGCATAAGTGTTGAAACTTGAAAATCATAATGTTATCACAAAGGGTTAGTCAGAGCTGCTAACCATTCTGTTTTTACCTTCAAATTATGGTAGTAAGTTTTTTCTTCATAATTTTTTTTATTTTTTTTAAATTTACATACCGCACATCAAACAACTGCCCTAAAATGTTATGTTTACCAGTGACAACGATGTTATTTAAACTTGCAGCACTTGTTTTTATAGAAAGTAACATTTGAAGCTGAATATTTTCAGCATATCATAATCTAATACAACTATTAAATGATAAAGAGTTTGCTGTTGCGGTGAGGGGTTTTCATGGACCAGTGGATCTGAGATCTGAGATTATATTATAAAAAAAACTATGATTTTAGAAGAGTACGAATTTACAAATATTTTTTAAAAAAAAGAAGTGAAAGGCGTAAATATTCTAAAAATGAATGAAATGCTGATAATACCAAACAACAACAACAACAACGTTATTTGGTGATTGATCCTTATTCATTTATTAAAGTAATTTCAGCGTCCAAATGTTAGGCTTCTGATTATCAAGCTTATGCTTATTTGAATAGCCCCTACATGTCACCACATTCGATTTGAGCAGTATTGCATTACTGTTTTGTTTTCTTGTAATTATGGGTTTATGCACCATTCAATCTGATTGTAAATGAATGAAGTTGATATGCAGAATAACAAAAGGGAAGTAGATGAATAGTCGCTTGAAGGTCTTATATTGTCTCTAAATTTCACTGTATCGATTGCAAAGCTTCATAATCGTCACATCTTTTTACTTTCACAGAGTGCGATACGGCCGACAGCGACAAATCACATAAAAGCTTGATATCACTACTAAAAGGTGCCATACACCGTTGCCTTGGTAACATAGAGATCGCCATGCAGGTAAGATGTTGAGATGTCGTATTTTCTGACTAAATCAAACAGAGTTTTAACTTGACGATGGGCAATATTCAAGGTGCTTTTGAATTTATAAATTGCTTTGACCTGTTTGCTAGCTTGAAGTACTAGTAGAAGGTACCAGGAAAACCAAGATCCAGCTAGAAGGAGAACGTTAAGACTTGATAGAGTTGAAAGATTTTGCAAGAGTGCAATAGAATGGCAGAGTTGTGTTGACACGTGTTGCAATCAACCTCCAAACTGGGAGATGATATCGTAATATTTTTTTGCTAAATTGGCATCTTATGAAAATTTATTTTTTCTGAAACATCATTATTTTTTTTATTTTTTTTAAACAGCACAAACAAATTGAAAATAAAGTGACCTACTCTCTCTGAAATATTTTGGGTTGAGCCATGCTTAGGTGTTAAAGTAGTCACCCGAAGAATCAAAAGTATTTATATGTTTGGGGCCCGCAGTAATCATCTCTCCAAAAATGTTAATTTTGAGATCCAGATTTTCTGCCTTTAGCAGTCCTCCATAGAGGGTCAAGATTCATGACATCACATGGGAGACACAGCTAGCCACAAAATTTTAATGTAGCTCTGTGACTATTTTGTGGCGTCATTGTGCTGTATTGGTAAAATCTATGGACTCTCATATGAGAAGTTCTCGGTTCAAACCTTTATCTGTGCTCACATCCTTGCACAAGGTGTTACTGTTACTGTTGATGTATATCCACATTTGTTTCTCTCAGGGTTCTACTCTAGGACACCTACCCCCTGGACATCCGACCCCCGGATAACCATCCTCAATCAACTACCCCCTAGGACAACTACCCCTAGGGCAACCACCCTCTAGAACGACTACCCCCTGGGACAACTACCCCCGGACAACTACCCCCAGTAAACTACCCCCTAGGACAAATACCCCTAGGGCAACCACCCTCTAGGACAACTACCCCCTACGACAACCATCCTCTAGACAACTATCCTAGGGGGAAGTTGTCTGGGGGGTAGTTGTCCTAGAGGGTGGTTGCCTAGGGGGTAGTTGTCCTAGGGAGTAGTTGTCCTAGGGGGTAGTTGTCCCAGGGGGTAGTTGTCCTAGGGGGTAGTTGACTTGGGGTGGTTATCCGGGGGGTGGATGTCCAGGGGGTAGGTGTCCGGATACGCCTCTCGGGCCTTTCGCCCTGTTTCATAAAACTTGTCCTCAACAACAAATGCTGGAATTCTGTGGCAGGTTTGCTTTCAGCCAATCAAATGCCACGATTTCAGTAGCTCACAACTGCTATTGGAACTTGTTATTGATATTAAATAAGTGTCATGAAATAGGGCAAGCCTGAGGGTGAATTATATGATAAACCTTTATAATGCCAGGGAGTAATAACCACTGGGCCCTATGGAAGCGTTATATTAAAGGGATAGTTGAGTTCTGTGTTCAGACCGCAAATGCCTTCACAGTGCATGTCTATTGCTCTTATTCTTATCTATGACATTTATAGTGCCCTTTTAGAACCTAAAATTGCTATGAAGGTAATTTTAGACCCCAAAATGTGTGAAATTTAGATCATACCAATTCAGCTCCAATTAAAAAAAACATGGTGACCGTTGATTAATTATTTGATTAAAAATAACACTACATGAGCCGGATAATTTTGAGTAATATAAGCAACACGAAAATGCCAACAGAAAAAACCAACATCGGCATTAATTGGCTGAAATACGACGTAAAAGAGGATATTTCGTTTTTTTCAACAGTTTTTTCAATTTTTTTCAAAATATCTAATATTTTTGGTGGTACACAAGTATTAGAAATCGTTATATTTTAGCCGTCTCTGAACTGATTTTGATCAATCAAAGATGATTTTGTCATTTAAATATTATGTTCTTTCAAATTTGACACTCAGTTTTTCATTATCTCACAAAAAATTATTTTGTGTAGCGCCCTCTGCAACTGAACTCAACTTTCTCTTTAATATTATTGGTGAGGGTACCCTAGGAAATATTACCACATCATATTATTATGACCTAAATCAATTTTCTTTTGTTCTTATCTTGTAAGTGTTTTGAGGATTGTATGTCAAGGGCATCTGCCAAGGAGCCTGAAGCCCATGCAGCTCCATATGCCTGCTTTGAGCTGGGTGCTATGTTGGCTGGAGGGCAAGCGGTATGTAAAGGGATCTGGGTGGTGTTTCACAAAGATTCTAAGTCAAACTTAACGCTTAGTTGGACTTAAAAATTATGACGAGCCATGTGTTGCCTTATAATGCAATAAATTCAAAAGCAAAAATTCAAGTATTTTAGATTTTTCATAAATTCCACATCAAGAACATGAATCTCCCATGATAATAGATATTATGAATCATTTGAATCAATATTTTATGCCTTTTAAAATAACTTAAACAAAATATTTTCAAAGATGCTAGAGGCTTTCCATAATTGTTAAGTCCAACTTAGAGATATGTTCAACTTAGGATCTTTGTGAGACACTTCCCTGGGGATACCTTAGAACTAAGGCAGACTCGGCATCGCAGTGCTATGAGATGCCAACAACTCAATTTGAAGCTACATATTTTAGAGCTTTAATAATAATTAAACATTTTATGGCTTATTTTTGAGAAGTTCACATCTTTAAAATTTCATGAGTGTTTATTCAGTTTGTAACTTTTTTACTTATTCTTGGCAAGCAAACTTAAAAATTATGAGAAGATCACAGAAGTATATGTGATTGATTCATACTCTCCTCCCTAGTTCGGCCTCAATTTTTCGCCTATTCTGAGTTTTCCTAGTGCTGGGTGAAAACACTGTGAAAGCACTGTGGTGTAGTGTTATTTCACTTGAATTTTAAGCAAGAGGTTGAAGGATCAAACACAAGATAGATAGGTAGTCCTACTCCTTTATACACAGATGCAGCAAATGAGTGCATAATACAACAAATTTGCATGTCTGTTAATAAACTTTGGGACAATCAGAAGCTGATGTTCACTATTTTCTTTTGTGTCGTTTTGCTTTTGCTACATACTATGATTCATCTACTTTGATTCTGAAAATATGCTAAATCGCATCAAAGTTGTCATCATGCAATTCATTCATTTTTTTTCCCCCCGCTATGTTTCAATAAATTGTTAATCTTTAATATTTTGATAATTTGAAATGTGTATTATGAAGATAATTGTTGTTATGGTAGCAGTTTAATCTTGCTGACAATGGTTATTTGGTAGATAAATGTATCTATGTTGGTTGTTATTTCTACAGACTGCAAGCAAAGGAAAGAGCCTCATTCTCAAAGCAAAGGTAGGTGAAAATCAGGGGAGTGTTTCACAAAGAATAAGCTTGACTTTAAGTTGGACTTAACTATTGCAGGCCGTTCATGCCACTAGTTCCTCTAACCATTCCTGACATTGGTTTCTCAAGGGACATACAAATTATGGTCACAAATCTACAGATTTTTCATATTTTTTGATAATTCATTATTGAAGGAAAAAATTGATATCTAAAGATCATAATTGAGAGACCAATGGTGAGAGCAACCAGTGGCATGAATGGCCTGCCATAGTTAAATCCAACTTAAAGTCGATCTTAGTCTTTGTGAAACACTCCCCAGGCCATATTTTGTATCCATTGTCACACACCAGTGGAAAAAACTCTTTAGGTATCTAAGAAATAGTGCTTTACTTGATTTCTTTTTTTTAAATCAGAAAATATACCTCTACAATTCTTCTTGATATGTTCATAGTCCGAGGGAAAGCATTCTGTTTCTTCTGGAAAAGATTCTTTTTAAATCAATTCTTCTTCTTCTTCTCCTTTCTCTTCTTCTCCTTCTCCTCCTCCTTATTCTTCTCCTTCTTCTTTTTCTTCTGCTTCTTCTTTTTCTTTTTCTTCTTTTTCTTCTTCTTCTTCTTCTTCTTCTTCTTCTTCTTCTTCTTCTTCTTCTTCTTCTTCTTTTTCTTCTCCTTCTCCTTCTCCTCCTCCTTATTCTTCTTTTTCTTCTTCTTCTTCTTCTTCTTCTTCTTCTTCTTCTTCTTATTCTTCTCCTTTTTCTTCTTCTTCTCCTTCTTCTCCTCCTTATTCTTCTTTTTCTTCTTTTTCTTCTTCTTCTTCTCCTTCTTCTTCTTTTTCTTCTTCTTCTTTTTCTTCTTTTTCTTTTTCTTCTTCTTCTTCTTCTTCTCCTTCTTATTCTTCTCCTTCTCCTCCTTATTCTTCTCCTTCTTCTTCTTCTTCTCCTTCTTCTTCTTCTTCTTCTTCTTCTTCTTCTTCTTCTTCTTCTTCTTCTTATTCTTCTAATTGTTCTTCTTCTCCTTCTCCTCCTTATTCTTCTTCTTATTCTTCTTCTTCTTCTTCTTCTTCTTCTCCTCTCCTTCTCCTTCTCCTTCTCCTTCTCCTCCTCCTTCTCCTCCTTCTCCTCCTTCTCCTCCTCCTTTTTCTTACTCACCTTCTTCTATCAATCTCAAATTTTGTTTCAACCTGTCACAAGTAGGTACTAAATGAGATCCCCAATACATCCTCCTTACCAAGTGATGCAACAGATAAATATAATTTCATAGCTTCAAAGCTTTGAATGGTAAACTCACATGACCCATGATAGTCTACTCAATCTTCAATAGCATTATGAATTATTACATACAGGTACATAAACAACTTCTGGTAAACTCACATGACCCATAGTCTACTCAATCTTCAATAGCATTATTAAAAATACAAGTCTAATTTTCCTTTTCAGAATTTTATGACAGAATACTATTCAGTCTTGATGAATATTTTCTTTGCATTTCACTCTTTCAGGATGGCTACAAAGACTATGACTTTGAGCAGAGGTTGAGCGTGAGGATACATGCCGCCTTGCAGCAACTTAAAGGAGTAGAATAATATATGAACAACACCAGTACCCAGTACGAGCATAGCAAACCTTCAACGAAATATGATTCCTGTAAGTGGGCTGTTATTGAAGTATTTAATCAAGAAATATAAGTTATGTAATAGAAAACCTTTTATTCTTGTAAGTGGGTACCGATATTTATTGAAGATTTTTTTAATCAAGAAAAAACCATTAATGCCGAGAATTAACCTAGCTATTGTAATCATATTTGGATGTTGTTTTTCAGTGTGTTTCTACAAGAGACCTCAACAAATAACGGTAGTGTCAACTATACCTGGAGTGGAACTGGGAAATAAACGCTATTGTAATTTAACCAGTCTGCCTGGGGGGGAGGGGGGGGGGGTAGGCTTGTAAACCCCCCCCCCCCTCTACACTTTTCGTGATAATTTTTTAACGCAAAAGAATCTTGCGCTGAAATTTTTTTTTTTTTTTTTTTTTAGTCTTTGGCATCTTTTGAAACAAATTTTTCGAAAATTTGAACTTTATTTAACAGTTTCAAAGCCATGTGACCTCTTGACTTTGCATGTCAGCTCGAAAATCGCTTGTTTTTATCATTATCTGAAAAATAGATAAAACATTGGTTATTTGGTCTTGTTTAAAGTTTAGGTGTTTGTTTTGGGGTCAAAATAGTTGAATCGTAGTTAAAAATGAAATAAAACAACAAAAACAATAAAATACATAAGTTAAAGATACAATGTAATACATAAGAAATTATCAAAACAAGAGATAACATAAGGAATTACCTGGCTCTTCCAATTTTTGTTGTTGTATTATTATTCCAAATGGTCTAACGAATATATGTAGTGAAAAAGGATGCTTAAATATGAATAATATATGAGTTATGGGTAAAAATGTGAATGTTATAACCTTATTTGCATAAATTATCATAAATATGCAAATGAGTGAATTTTTCAAAAAAATTGAAATTACCATAGTATTTTATACACTTACCATAGTATTCTATACACTTAGCTTAAAGGGATCGTTTAACAATGTTAAATCTGAGATACACGGCCCTACGTGTCATCAGTGTCTGTGATATGGTGTACTATTGAAGCCCTAAAAAAATCGCGCTTCAAAATGATCAAGAAGTGCCTCAAAAAAGTAAAAATCTTTGAGTGACCGGTTTTACCATACTCATTTTCCCCAATAGACTGTAGTGTTATGAAAACCGTCAGGCGAACGGTTTTCAAAATTTGTAATTCCAATCATAAATATCTTGATAATCAGACAGGCGATCGGCTTGTAAAAGTAATGGGGTTCCTGACTGACCTAAAGGTTTATAATTATCATTGTATCATGAGCTAAATCCAGAATTTTGTTTCAGAATCTGAGACAAAGTTACCGGATCCCTTTAATTTGACATGCATGCCAATTGCCAATTTCTGCGGTGATCGGCTGTGAACCCCCCCCTGGGCTTTGCAGTTTCAAAATAGCCCGGGCTATATAGGGTTAAGGCTCTTAGCAGATGATGTGTTTTTTATTACAATTTCCTATAGGGACCTTTGCATACAAGAGGAATCTTTTATATCGAATTTCATACCATACCAGCAATTTGTATATCTTTTGATATCACACAATCATGTACATACATCCAGTGTATTTGCCTGTAAAATACGAAAACTAAAGCTAATGAGTATTATATGTATTTGGATTTTATGGTGTGTTTCTTTTTTCTTCATTCAAAAGGATCTTGGGAAATGATATTGATATTTGATGTGAGATTTTGGAAGAATAGCATTAATCTTATCCTAAAACTAGGACTGGGTGACTTTGCATCTTTGACCCCCATTTCCTTTCTTCATTTTAATTTAAACAAGAAAAATGAGCTTAATACGGAATATCATCACTAAGCGCTTTACAGATATTTTTATTACCCGGACGTTGGATTCATTCATGTGCACAAATTCCACTCCCTGGGGAGTACAATTTTTAAAGATAATCTGCAGATGATAAGAAAATGCTTAAACATCTGAAAAGAATAGGAAAGAGATGCAAGTCATTAAAGTGACTTGGTTACAAGGTTGATGAAAAAATTGCTTAATTTTTGTATAAAATGTTACTTACTATATTCCTTCTACTGTACTAACCCTCTGACATGCAACAAATCCTGAAAAAATTCTCAAACCATAAAGATAGAAAAAGTCACCCACTCAGGATGGCGTGATACTTCAAAAGTGGTTCTTGTGTTTAGTTGTGTCACGGAGATGTGCGCTTCTTTTTTTCCTTAGTTTTGACATTTTCCCCAGAGAATTGTCCTTCTATCAGTTTTAACTTTTGGGCAGAAATGATCGATATTAATTTTGTTAACTCGGTTATTACAGGTGTACTAGAAACTTTGTATCAGAAGGCCTGTCTTCATTAGCTCGAAATTGCCAAATAACCCGCTATCTGAACTATCCCGATCGCAAATTATCCAGCTAATTTGCGTCTCCATCAGCCTGCAGTTGCAATTAGAGGGATATTAGGTCGAGATAATCATCCCAAGATATCTTGGGCTAGTTTGCAAAATATCCCGCTATTTGTCCGGTGCGTCTTCACAGGCCCAAAGACTCTCACTATGCGCGAACGCCGAGCAAAATATCCAAAGCTAATTTCTCGAGCTCGAGTTTGGGGTTTCAAGTTTTGAGGTCGAGTCTTGAGCTGATGAAGACGCGATTTGTAACTTTGGGCTTATTTCCCTTATCAGAAATAGCAGGCTGTTTGGCAATCTAGAGCTGATGAATACATACCTAAACTGAAATTTTGAGGACCTTAATCCTTGTTATTTTCTTCCTTCTTCTGGATATTTGCAGAGGCTTGGCCTTGACTGCAGGGGTTGGTTGGTCCAGGGGGGTGTTTCACAAAGATCCTAAGTTGAACTTATCTCTAAGTTGGATTTAACAGTTATGGAAAGCCGTTATTTTAAAAGGCATAAAAAGTTGATTCAAATCATTCATATTGTCTTTTATCAAGGAGATTTCATGTTCTTGATGTGGAATATATAAAAAGTCTAAAATACTTAAATTTTCGCTTTTGAATATATTTTATTTTAAGGCTACAAATGGCTCTCCATAATATTTAAGTCCAACTTAGAGTTAAGTTTGACTTGGGATCTTTGTGAAACACCCCCCAGCACTGTATAAAGGTCCTGGAATCTCAGTACAAATACGGACCATAGTCTCTTTTCAGGCTCATGGGATGAAAGCAACTTGCATCCACGCAGATATGAATAAACCTGCCGAGTAATGTGAAAGCCCTCTTGGGCAACATTCGTTTGTAGACTCTAGTAGAGGCAGTGAATTAAGATTATGTTTGTATATATCGGTCGATATTCAAATCATTCTAATATAAAGTGATATAATCATGTTATTTCACAGCAAATGTTGTAATGGGAATCAATCATTCCAGAACTACCATGTAATGCTTGTAGGTAAATGTCTCTCGTTGACACTATCTCTTTGTCAATATATTATATGTCTGTCTGTCTGTCCGTGTCCATTATTCTAAAATTCCTGTTTTTTTCCCGTACATGTCTGTATGTCTCTTCTCTCTATGCCCATCTCTCTCTATTACCCCCTATGTCTTTTTCTCTGTCTCCGTATTTCTGTCTGTCTGTCTCTCTCACTCTCTGTATATCTCTTTCTGTCTGTCTCTCTTTTTCTCTTCCGTCCTCTCATATTTCCTTTGTATCAGTTTCTTTGAACATGTAGTTGCATGATATCCTTTGAGTAAATGTAAACTCTTGTTGAAATTATCGTGTTTGAAGGAATTGAAAAGGAAAGAAGGGGTATTTCTAGTAAAACCTAACGCATGAAAAGTGATATTTTGTATTCTATCGTGCAATGATGTGACATTTTTCAGTGATTGATTTATTTCATATGGATTTTAATTTCAGGTTTGCATTATTTGGATAGGAATGAACTTAATTTGTAGTGGGTATAAGTTATGTAGAATTTAAGCCATGTGTATGTGATATTTGTGTGTAGTATTTGCTCTGTTTCTTGGGGACGGGGAGAACCAAGAGATAAATATGTCTCGAGATAACCTCTTTGATAAGTTTGACTTTTCTTGAAAAACTATATTGATGATGAGCGAAAAGGGTTTATGTATCTCTCCATGGACACTTGTCTTGTTTAAGAATGATCGCAATTCAATTTGTAAATATTGATTTGTACCTGTTATCAAAATTGTAAATAATAATGTCACCTTTAATATTTTCTAATCAGATTAATATTATCATTATTGGTATTATGACATAAATCCAGAGTACTAATTCGATATGAGGCTTGATGTGTCAGAAGCTCTTGTGTGATTTAGTCTTGTATGCCTCTTGGCATGGTTGATTTTTATTTTGGTGACAGATTTTGAATGGTAAGGGATTATGATAATGATTGTAATAATTTCGATGGTGATGGTGGTGGTGGTGGTGATGATGGTGATGATAATTATGTTGATGATGAATTGATGATAAGATCATCATCATGATTATGATGGTGGTATTAATGTTGATAATACAGATGGTGATGGTGGTGGTGATGATGATGTTGGTGTTGATGATGATGATGTTGGTGTTGATGATGATGATGTTGGTGTTGGTGATGATGATCATCATCATGGTTTGTTGATGGTGGTGACAGAGGCGGATCCAGCTGATGGCGAGGGAGGGTCTCCAATTCGTGAGAAAATATATAGGGGGGTAGTGACTAAAAATATAATCTTTTTATTTTTTGGCTCAACGGATGGGGGGGGGGGGGGGTAGTGAGTACTTTTTTGTTTTACCCAACAGTGAGCACTTTTTTTTAAAAACTCCACACCCCCCCCCCCCCTTTGACAAAAAAAAGGTAAAATACTATCTTTTTTAAAACTTTTTTTTCTTTCTCCCAAGGGGTGGGGGCCCGTCTACTTTTTCTTTCTTTTTTAAGGTGAAATTGTCACCATCTTTTTTTCTTCTTAACTTTTTTTTCTTTGCCAGGGGTGGGGGCCCCCCATGCCCCCACCCTTGATCCGCCACTGGGTGGTGATGATGTTGACGTTGGTGTTAATGTTGATGATGATGATGCCAATTATCGAGATTAACGTTTGTGATACATGTATTTATGGTGATGAGACAATTCTTCAATGATAATCTTTTATGGGAGCTTCATAAATGAATACCCCCCCCCCTTCCTCATTTCTGAATACTAATTCAATCAATAACATTCAACAAAAATATGTTCTTGTCAACAGTGGCGTAATGAGCAAAAAGGCTTTTTTTGGGGGGGCAGACAAAAAATAGTGAGCATATTTTTGTTTTGGCCCTCAAGAATTTGAAAATGTGAACCCCCCCTGTGGGCGCCAGGGGGGGGGGGGGGGGCGGCATCTCACCAACAAGGTCTCATTAACTTTTTTTTACACGCTTTTTTTCCAGGGGGCCGTGCCCCCTGGGACCCCCTGGATCCGCCACTGTCCCATGCCATCTCAGCTCAGCATGATAATTTTCATAACTCCTCTTGCCCTTGGCCATGTTGGCCTTGGGCTTGGAGCCCTGAAGCTGCTTACAGCCCAAGCACACCTTTACAAGTAAAGTCACAGTAACTCAGTTTTGTCTAGATCCTGATCTACTCACCTCTATATTACTGACTAGTGGCTGACATAAATTGATAATTAGTGTATCATTTCTGCGCTCATGGACAAATTAATTATTGCTTACACAGAATCAGAATGACTCAAAAGAGTGTATCATATTACTTTACCTAAACAAAAACTATAACAAACTCACCTTTTCATAGTCTGTCACTAGCTGTTCCAAATTGCGAAATTTTCACTCCCGTCACTTCGTGAAACAAATAAAAGCAGAAAAAGAGCGGACGAGAATTTCACGAAGTGACGGCCGGCTGTATATAAGCACAGCGCGTAACTTAGCAGTCACTTCGTGAAAACAGGAAATCCTTTTACTAGGTATTTTCTTGTTTACGTCATAGTCATAGTGACATAATTCGATATTATTGTGGTTCGACATTTTGTGAGGTTTAAGATGTTAATGAATGATGTCCAAAAATGCAACAAAAAAAAAAAAACTGAAATTATATACGATTTTCCTCATTACCGTCACTTCGTGAAAAAAGGGACGAAATAAGGTATCAAAATATGCTCATCTGACGGTATTTTAATGTATAAAACCCTTGAGCTTCTGGGGGCTCCGCCCCCTGGATCCCACACCAATTTGTGTCCTGCCAGTGTCACAAATAAGGTATGAAAATCATCTGACAGTAATTAAATGCCTATACCCCCTGAGCTTCTGGGGTCTCCACCCCTTGACCCCGCCGAGTGGGAGATCGGATTTTGTGTGTGTGTCTACCCCCCCAAACGTTTTTGCCACTGCCGGTGTCACCATTACGTACCAATATTTGGCTCGCATAATTTCAAATTTGGCCCCCCGCCCCTAAGAAATTCTGGAACCGCGCCTGGGGGGGGGGGGGGGAACACTTTTTGTTGTTGCTTTCTTTAAAACAAAACAAAACAAAAAAAATCTTTCCCCCTTTTTCCCTTTTTTTTTGCCAGGGGGCGGGGGCCGCCCCCCTCCTGGATCCGCCACTGCTCATCACAGTAATATATTTACAGTCTTTTGAAGCTCAAAACAGTTTCAAATATCCAACATACGGAAATCCAATCTATACTGTATGTTTACAGGTAATGCAGTTAAAGGTAAAGACCAGTTATGGTCATGCGATTGCATTGTGAAAGAAACGTTGTGGAATCGATCAGAAAAGGTTGATCATCTAGCATCTAGCATCTGCAAGGTTCTGGAATCATCAAAATGATAAGAAATTTGGCCAATTCTTCGTAAAGTTACAAGCACTATACACAGAAAGATGTATATGGGACTACCCTATATCTCTCACAGTCCATGAGAGAAACAAATTTACCAAATATATGAATTGAATTAGTAGGCGGTTTCCCGGCAAATTTTTTATCATCATGTATTAGTCAAAACATATTCTTTCACATGATTGGTAATGAGAGCTTCCATTTCATTTTTTGAAATTGGGGCGTTTCCAATACTGGTCTTTACCTTTAATACTGCGGCCCAACTTGAGCGCGCATTTGAAATCTTGTACGCTCTGTGTGTGCAAAAGTCGCGGAGGGGTTAGGAGTACTATCAAACCCTCTGACGCAATGATAATGCTCCTTGTCATGTGATATAGTTTTGACCAATCAGTGAATGATAATCTATGTATGAGGTATATAATATTCATTGGCGCCTACCTTCGCTCCAAAACATACTTTCGACTCCCCGTATCATCTCATCATTCGTCTTTCGTCAACATGTGGTCCATAAAGAGGATATTCTTCCGCATGTCTTTAGTGTTTTCTGCATTTATCTTTCTCAATTACTACAGGAACTTCAAAACGCATTCTGAAGTGAAAAAAAAGCTACATGAAAAAGAGAAGCTGCTTGGTTGGAGACGGAATGTTCAATGGGAGTCCAAATTAGACCAGCATGAGTATCGCTATCTCATCAACCCGGAGAATGGATGCAAGAAATCGGAAAGCATCACCTTGCTTATCTGCGTAATGACAAGAATGAGTGGTGTAAAACAAAGGAATGTCATCAGAGAAACATACGGCGCGGGAGTGGTTAAGTACAATGTTTCTGCGAAGATTTTATTCCTTACTGGAATCTCCGGGGACTATAATTCAACTCTGCAAGCTAAGCTACAAAGTGAGGCTGATATTCACGGAGATATTCTACAAGAGGACTTTATTGATAGCTACTACAATCTAACCACTAAACTCATCATGGCCGCCAAATGGGCATCCACATTGTGTAAAAATAGTAATTATATAATGTCAATAGATGACGATGTCACTCTGGACATCGTTAACCTCGTCAGCGACCTCGAAGCAAATGTCGTTCTTTCAAAGTTTGTTTTAGCCGAGCCTACATTTGGCTGGAAACCTATTCGGGATCCTGGAGACAAGTGGTATACTCCATATGAATTCTATTCGGAGAAGTCATGGCCTCCCTTTCCTCGAGGATACGCGTATATCCTCTCCATAGATGTTGCCCATGACATATATCGTGCCTCTCAGAAGGGCTTTCATCGAAAGGGTGCGGTGCGGCGCGGCGCGGTGTGGTGTGCTCAACGCACCCATTCGATAAAAGAGGGGGGGCTTTTCTCGAAAGGGTGCGTTGAGAGCGGAGTACCGTTTTAACACACCCTTTCGATAAAAGAGGGGGGGCTTTTCTCGAAAGGGTGCGTCGACTAGTCTTTCGCATCAGTCGTTTAAAATGAGGATCTCGGACAAAAGGTAATAGTTGCCAATTTAAGTATATCGAAAATGTATTAAATAAAATGGAATGGTCTTGATTACAGAGTGGTCTCTTTCGTTATTACTATGTTGATGGGGGAGACAGAGAGAAGGAAAAAAGGGAAAGGGAAAGGGAAGATAAAAGGAAAGAATAAGAAGAAAAGAGGGAAACTGGGGGGGGGGGGGCGAAGGGCTCTTGCCTCCTCACCCCCCCCCCCCCCGCCAAAAAAATAAATAAGAGAGAGAGAGAGAAGGGAAAGGGAAAGAAAATATAAAAGGAAAGAAAGAAGAGGAAGAAGAAAAGAGGGAAACGGGGGAAGGGCGAAAGGCTCTTACCTCCCCCCCCCTGCCAAAAAAATAAATAAGAGAGAGAGAGAGAGAGAGAGAGAGAAGGGAAAGGGAAAGAAAGAAGAATAATAAGAAGGAAAGGGGGAAACGGGGGAAGGGCGAAGGGCTCTAATTGCCTCCTCCCTCCCCACCCCCGCCAAAAAATAAATAAGAGATAGAGAGAGAAGGGAAAGGGAAAGAAAATATTAAAGGAAAGAAAGAAGAGGAAGAAGAAGAAGAAAAGAGGTAAACGGAGGCGAAGGGCTCTTGCATCCCCCCGCCAAAAAATAAATAAGAGAGAGAAGGGAAAGGGACAGGTAAAGAGAAGATAAAAGGAAAGAAAGAAGAGGAAGAAGAAGGAAACGGGGGCGAAGGGCTCTTGCCTCCTCCCCCCCCCCGCCAAAAAATAAATAAGAGAGAGAGAGAAGGGAAAGGGAAAGGGAAAGAAAATATAAAAGGAAAGAAAGAAGAGGAAGAAGGAAAGAGGGAAACGGGGGAAGGGCGAAAGGCTCTTACCTCCCCCCCCCCCCCCGCCAAAAAAATTAATAAGAGAGAGAGAGAGAGAGAGAAAATATAAAAGGAAAGAAAGAAGAGGAATAAGAAGGAAAGAGGGAAACGGGGGAAGGGCGAAGGGCTCTTACCTCCTCCCCCCCTTCCAAAAATAAATAAGAGAGAGAGAGAGAGAGAGAGAAGGGAAAGGGAAAGAAAATATAAAAGGAAAGAAAGAAGAGGAATAGGGAAGGAAAGAGGGAAACTGGGGGAGGGGGCGAAGGGCTCTTGCCTCCTCACCCCCCCCCCCCCGCCAAAAAATAAATAAGAGAGAGAGAGAGAAGGGAAAGGGAAAGAAAATATAAAAGGAAAGAAAGAAGAAGAAGAAGGAAAAAGGGAAACGGGGGAAGGGCAAAGGCTCTTACCTCCCCCCCCCCCCCTCCCGCCAAAAAAATAAATAAGAGAGGGAGAGAGAAGGGAGAGGGAAAGAAAATATAAAAGGAAAGAAAGAAGAGGAAAAAGAATAAGAAAAGAGGGAAACGGGGGCGAAGGGCTCTTGCCTCCTCCCTCCCCCCCCCGCCAAAAAATAAATAAGAGAGAGAGAGAGAAGGAAAGGGAAAGAGAAGATAAAAGGAAAGAAAGAAGAGGAAGAAGAAGAAAAGAGGGAAACGGGGGCAAAGGGCTCTTGCCTCCTTTCTTTTCTTTCTTTTCCTTTCTTTCCTATTCTCCCTCTTTTTCGTTTTCCTCTTTCTTTCTTCTCTTTTCTTTCCATTCTTTTCTTTTTTCTTTTTTCTTTTCTTTTTCTTTTTTTCTTTTCTTTCCCTTTTCCTCTCTTTTTTCCCCTCCCCCTTTTCTCATTTTTCCCGACGGCAGCGCAATTTTACCGACAATATCCTGACAGGTGGGGGGGGGGGGGGGGTGTCGCACCCCCACTCCCCCCTTTGGAGACGCCCCTGCCTACGCCACTGTTGGCGACCACAAGGCTATCAATACAAATTAAGACATATTAATGAAGATTCTTTTTTAATGTTGCAGAGAGATAAGTATTTTCTCTATGAACTTGTTTAATGGACAATAAATAATATTAAAAACATGAATACTATAGCGGTATAATGATGAGAGAGATGATTTAAGTCAAACTTTTTTTTAATGTGATTGGAGTAGACTTGAGGGTGGGGGGCGTTTAAGATCTCGGCCGTTTCACAGCCGATCGCCGCGAAAATGAATATTTATGGTAATTTATGCAAACAAGGTCAGAGAATTCACATTTTTACCCATAAATCATATATAATTCATATTCAAGCGTTCTTTTTCACTACATATATTCGTTAGAATAATAATACGACAACAAAGTTGGAAGAGCCAGTTTATCCCTATGTTATCTCTTGTTTTGATAATTTGTATTTATGTATTATATTATTTTTGTTGTTTTATTTCATTTCTAACCACAATTCAACTATTTTGACCCAAAATCAAACACATTAACTTGAAACAAGACCAAATAACCAATGTTTTCTCTTTTTTTAAAAGAATAAATGGTATTTCCATATGTTTGGTACATAAATCACAAAAATGAGCGATTTTAGGGCTGACATGCAAAAGACTCAAAAGAAAAAAGTCATGAAAGAAAAACTTTATATCTGCCGCGGTTCCGGAGTAGTCGCGAAATTACTAGAAGGCACTAATCTTTTTTGGGGCCCTCGAAAATTTGAAAAATCGTACCCCCCCCGCCCCCATGAACGCCAGGGGGGGGGGGCTATCTCCCAAAAACGGTAAAATTAACGTGTTTTTTTTTTTTACACGTTTTTTCACAGGGCGGAGCCCTCAGAAGCTCAGGGGTATTAAACATCAAAATTAACGTCGGATGAGCATAATTTTATACCTTATTTGTGACAGTGGCAGGACACAATTTGGTGTTGTGTCCAGGGGGCGGAGCCCCCAGAAGCTCAGGCGTTTTGTACATTAAATTATTATTATTTTATACCTTATTTGTGACACAGGGGTCACGAATTGGCGTGGGGTCCAGGGGGTGGAGCCCCAAGAAGGTGAGGGGTTTTATACATCAAATTATCGTCAGATGAGCATATTTATATATCTATTTGTGACACTGGCAGAACACAAATTCTTCTTCCTCTTCCTTCTTTCCTTTTATCTTCTCTTTCCCTCTCCTTCATAAGATGCAAGACGGATATAATTATGTGGTATAGTGAGAAAAACTTGATTTGTTATCTTTAAGGCCACCTTAGACTAGACAGAGAGGGGCCTGTGTACTTTGCCTCATTACACATATTCAGAACTCACATACTAAATAGTTCAAATTGAGAGAGTTGTAATTATACTGAATCTGGATTGTTTATGGAAGTGTAGGTTATTGATAGTATGGTTTGTTAAACATATCTTTGTTTAGACATATTAGATTGCAGAAAGACTAAATAGTTGATTTAGGCGGAAGGATATTAAGAGAGTGATTAGGCAGTTTGGGAAGAATTTTCTTGCATGTGCCTACAGAAAGTTTAGTGCATTGTTCAACCAACTCAGTGAGGAGAGCTGATTGGCAATCAGAGTTTCGCAGTAAAGTATTCAGAATATTTCATGTTTCTGTCGAGGAGTTCCTTTCGTGGATGGAGCTAGAGGTTCAACAGTTGTCGAGGTGTCGCTGATTGACCACGTTTCTGATTGAGAAATAGTTCTGGTGCTTGTTGGAGATTCCAGCGTTTGAGTTGAAGAAGCTGGTTCCATTGTGTGTCGTCGTAGCAACAAGTAGTTGTTTAGCAGTCCTAGTTGGGTGAGTCAGGATGGTAGAGCGTGATAGATAGTTTTGAACACGAACACTGTTTGTTATATTACTTCTGTTTCAGGTGTTGATAACAATGTGTTATAACGAATTGTAGATAGGCAGTCAATGTATATTAATTAGACATTAATTAGAATGAATATCCATGACTATGCATATTTCAGGGGATTATTCTGATGTTAATCTTTAATAGAGTTGATGCTTTCATATTTTGGTGACCTGTATTCATACTTTCAGTGAAGAAATTAGTTCGTCATATTTCACACCAAATAGTTAGAGGGAATATTTTGGAATGATAAGAAATACATTTTCTTCTTTTACATTGAATTACTCACTCGATGAATATTGAAGTATTATTGACTTGGTGTTAAAGTGATGTACATTATTGTTGACTCTAAATTGTTGCATGAAGAGATTTTGAACATGTAGTTACTGATGTTCTTTCTTTTGTTGTTTCTTTTCTGCCTTTGCAGAGGTTTTTCTTCTTGTATCACACTTTATACAGATAGCTCAAGTGGGAAATAAAATTCCGCTCATATCTTACAACCTCGAGTCGTGTCATTGTGTTCTGGTAGTCCATTCTTCCTGACAACCGCCCCCCCCCCTTTCTCTCGACTTACCAAAATACTACAGTGGTGTCAGAAGTGGGATTGAACTTGAGCTACAGCGACGAGCATCGGAGGGAAGACTCGCTGAAGGAAGATACGACTTAGAAAACCTCCAGACTACAGGCGATGTGGGAATAAACCATTAAATAGGTTTATCAGGGATGTAAGCTTTGTAGAGTAAGCTTAGTTAAAATTTATTGTCTTGAAATATTGTTGTAAATCAATGTCAATAGATTTCTTTTCACAACTGTAAGCCAGCAGGTTCCAATTGTTTTGAAGGGTAGTCAACATTAAAAAAATTTGACAGACGTACACAAGACGCAAGATGCCAGGTGGTGTTGAAGATGACCCAACTACATCGGCAGGAGCTTCAGCTCAACCTCCAGGCCTCGCTGAGATGGTGGCAGCCCTTACAGGGGCCTTTCAGAACTTGTCGTCCCCAAGAGGTCTGCCAGCTGTGAAGTTAAGTAGGTTTAGTGGATTTCCCCATAAACAAGGAGACCCGACAATCAACGAATGGCTGCAGGAATTTGATGAGTACTGCAGTTACTACAAACTAGGAAGCAGAGAAGAAGCGAAGGTTCTGCTAACCCATCTTACAGACTCAGCCAAAGATGAAGCAAGATGTTACGACTCTTCAGTCAGGGAGGATAGTAAGGCTTTAAAAAAAGCATTGAAGTCACGTTATGGCCTGAAGGAAACGGTACAACCACTCAGCACAGAGTTACATGCTAGGGTGCAAAAGTCGGGGGAGACCTTAGCGGATTTCAGTAGTGGGCTTATTCGCCTTTACGACCGTATGGAGTCGGCAGCAAGCGGAGATGAAAGAGCGGCCCTGACCATGTTGCGGGACAACACCCTTAAGGAGCGATTTGTCACTGGAGTGAGGGACAAACAAATCCAGAGGGAACTCCGTCGCATACTGTTTTCTGCTGAGGGCAAGCCCTTCATTGACATGCGGAAGGAAGTTCTCCAAACGTTCCAGGATGACGACACAGTGACGTCAAGGCCCAGTATCAGAGAGTGTGAGGTAGAGACAGCGAGAGCATCAGTGACGGCTGAAGACCAAACTATCAAAAGCATGAAGAGTGAGATCACTGAGCTAAAGGAGACTTTGAAAGAGGTAGTTCAAGCCATGAGAGGAATGACCAACAATCCTAGGCAGAGTTCCACATCATTCTGCTATAACTGCAACAAGAAAGGGCATCTAAAGCGAGAATGTAATTCACCTACTCTCTGCTACGGATGTAAACAGACAGGGCATATGAGGAGGGATTGTCCAAGGGAAGTAGGGGTTCGACAATCGCCAAGCACTCCACGGATACAAGACACAACATCTCAAGAGGACCAGATGCAAGGGAATATAAGGAGCTTAGACGCTGGTGGGAGCAACAAAGTACCTAGCTTGGTGTCTACAAGTCCCAAGTCTGTAGTAGGAATAGCAGGAGTACCCACAGGCTGTATTTTAGACACCGGAGCAGAGGCTAGTTTAATTCCTGTATCCTACTATGAAGAGCAGTTGAAGGAAGTTCTTGGTCCCCTTGATGGTAGTGGGGCTGGAATCAGAGTTGTCGGCATCAATGAGAGCAGAGTGCCAGTGATTGGGTACATCCACACCTTCATCACTTTGAATGGGCAGTCCATTGATGTTGGGTTCCTAGTGATCAACGATGAAATGCATACCAAGAAGAAGACCGACTATCCTGTTCTCCTTGGATGTAATGCACTCCGGCCAGTAATACGAAGGAGAGCTTTTAAGGATGATGACGAAGATTGGAGACTTGTCGAGATGACCCTCAATCTGGCACGTGAAAACGAGAGCACTGCAACTCAAAACTCACTCTTGTCATCCAAGGAAAACAAAGTCCTTCCTCCACTGACGGTTCATCGAGTGGAATGTTTGATAAATGATGCACCCTCCTTCAATGAGAATATTTTGATAGGGCCAGAGGAACAGGACAGCAGTGTAAACCCTCTAGTGCAGAAAGGACTGGATGTCTATGACACATGTACCAGAGTTGATGGACCAGACTTCCAGGTTACTGTTGTAAACAGATCCACCCAACAATTAGAGATCACGGAAGGTATGGTTTTGGCGTCTGCCACTGAAGTTAAGGAACGCCATGAGATTATTGTGCAGGAAAAAGATGGGGTCGTTGAAGTCGATGTAATGAAGATAATGATTGAACCTGGTGCTGAGGTAGCTAGTAGTAGTACACAGAATGACTCTCAAACTCAGACTCTCCAAGAAGGCATGGAGCACACCTGTATGGATGGCGAGAGCATTGGATTGCCAGTAGGTGTGAAACTGGATCATCTCTCGGGAGAAGAAGCAGACTCCATAGCCCAACTTTTAGCTAAGCATCGATCAGCCTTTGCCAAGAGTGACATGGACCTCGGAAACTGTAAGGTGATCCCACATCAGATCCGAACATCGGATGGACCACCTATTCGCCTGCCCTATCGTCGAATTCCCCCTAACCACATGCCAGAACTGAAAGCCCTGCTGCAAGAGATGCTAGAGAAGGGAATCATCAAGCAATCATGCAGTCCCTATGCGAGTCCGGTAGTACCAGTGCGTAAGAAGGATGGATCGATGAGAATATGCATCGACTACCGGCAGCTGAATGCTCGTACAGTACGGGATTCCTTCCCCCTTCCGAGGATTGAGGAGACTCTGGAAGCCCTTGGAGGAGCTAAATTCTTTAGCTCTCTTGACCTCGCTAACGGCTATTTCCAAATAGCAATGGATGAGAACTCCATCGACAAGACAGCCTTCAGAGTTCCATGGGGTTTATTTGAGTTTTTGAGGATGCCCCAAGGATTGGTGAACAGCCCAAGTACCTTCCAGAGGGTAATGGAGCTAGTATTAGGAGATCTCAACCTGACCCAATTGGTGATCTACCTCGATGACATTCTTGTGTTCTCAAGTACACTGGAGGAGCACTTGACTCGACTGGAAGCAGTATTTAGACGACTAACAGAGTATGGTCTGAAGCTGAAAGGAAAGAAGTGTCAGTTCCTTCAAGAAGAAGTCCACCACCTCGGGCATGTCGTCACTGCCTCGGGCATATCCGTTGACCCTAAGAAGATAGAGACTATCAAGACATGGTCCGTACCCAAGACTACTTCTGAGTTGAGATCCTTCCTTGGACTTGCGTCCTATTATCGTAGATTTGTTCCAGGATTTGCAAGCATTGCTACTCCCATGCATGCTTTGATCGGCCATTGCCAGCCTTCCTCTAAGAAATCCAAGAAGCGACACGGAAGCACTCCTAGTCACACAAAAGAGTTTGTTTGGACAGAAGAGGTGGATAAGGCGTTTTGTACGCTGAAGGATGCTCTAACGACCACACCAGTCCTTGGATACCCACAGTTTGGCAAGAAGTTTGTGGTGGAGATAGATGCCTCCCTCAAGGGACTAGGTGCATGCTTATCACAACACGGAGAAGATGGGGGACTACACCCACTTGTATACGCAAGCCGAGGACTTCGCCAGGCTGAGAGGAGTTATCCCGATTACTCAAGTTTCAAGCTAGAGCTGCTTGGTCTGAAGTGGGCGATAGCTGATAAGTTCCGGGAGTACCTTATAGGAAGTCAGGTCGAAGTACTCACTGATCACAACCCTCTAGCACACCTAGGAACTGCAAAGCTAGGAGCAACAGAGCAAAGGTGGGTTGCTCAGTTAGCCCCATTCGACCTACAGATCAGATATCGACCAGGGAGAACTAACAAGTGTGCTGATGCTCTCAGCCGTCGACCAGTTGAGTCAGAGCATGAAACCATGGAGCCATTGGTTAAGCAGGTTCTTCACTGTTCAGTGATGCCAGTTGAAGTAGAACAGAACATAAGTAATGATCAGCCAGTATCAGAGACGATGACACCTGGTGTGCTCCCATCGTATGACCTTGAGCAATTGTCAAGACTCCAGCAGGATGACGGAGGGCTGAGCGTTGTGTTGAGTCTATGGAGAGCTGGATGGAAACCAGGGGAGTTGATACCAAATAACACAGCCGAAGTGAGAGGTTGGTTTCGAGAATGGAAACAAATAGTGGAGAAGCAAAAAGTGTTATTCCGACGAGTTATGATACAAGGGGATGTTGTTGATCAACTCCTTGTCCCAGTTAGTATTCGACAGACTATCCTGCAGGCCGTGCATGAAGGATGGGGCCATCAAGGTGTAACTCGGACTCTAGGCTTGTTGCGTTCAAGATGCTTTTGGCCAGGTCTACAAGGCGATGTTCGTCGACATATCAAGAAATGTTTCAACTGTACAGTGGTGAAAGCACCTACCCCCACAGTAAAGACACCAATGAGGCATCTGCTCGCATTCAAACCACTAGAGGTCCTTGGAATTGATTTTCTCAAGATGGATCGGGGAAAAGGAGGTTATGAAAACATACTCGTCATGTCAGATGTATACACCAAGTACGCGCAGGCTATCCCTTGTAGGGATCAAACGGCCCACACAGTAGCTCGAGTCCTCAGAGACAGCTGGTTCGTCCACTATGGAATACCACTACGGCTCCACTCAGATCAAGGGAGAGACTTCGAAGGGAACTTGATCCAGGAACTATGCGTCTTGTATGGTATTAAAAAGTCAAGGACTACGCCTTACCACCCAGAGGGAAACGGCCAGGTGGAGCGTTTCAATAGGACGTTGTGCAGCATCATCCGATCGATGGAGCCATCAGATAGGAGGAAGTGGCCCGAGACATTGTCCCATCTAGTGTTTATTTATAACACTACACCACATCGATCCACTGGATATTCTCCATACAGACTGATGTATGGGAGAGAACCATCCCTACCCATAGATCAACTACTGTCTCGTACTGAGCAATCATGGGACGAAGACTTTGTCGAGACACAGGCAGCTGCATTGAGCAGGATGAACAAACTTGTTGAGAAGAATCTTAAGGAGATAGTGTTAGGGAATAAGATCAAGCATGACAAGCAGGTGAAATCTTCTCCCTTGGAGGTTGGACAGCAAGTATTACTGAAGAGGATGGCCTTCACGACGAGGCATAAGCTAAAGGACAAGTTTTACCGAGATCCGTATGTCATTGTTGATGTCAATAGAGAAGGTGATGTCTATAGTATTCGTCCAATTCATGGCGGGAAGGTAAAGACAGTAAACAGAAAACTACTGATCCCTGACCCAAGGAGTAATAACGCAGTAGTTGAACCTCCCATTCAGATATGGCAGTCGAATGATGAAGATAGAAGCCAGTCCAGTGATAGTGGAACTGATGAGTCCAGCAGTGAAGAGGAAGGACATGATATATTCCAATTTTATCCTCTATCTTTAAATGAGCAAGAAGCAGCATGTCAAGTACAGGCTCAGAATACTCGTCGTTCAAATAGATTAACAAAGGGGGTACATGGGAATCCTTACCATCTTCCACGGTCAACTCTTCCTAACAGTTGAGATATATATCACTTGTGAAGCATGATTTTGTACATTGTATAGTTTTTGTGCTATGTTTCGATATTTTGTGATATTCCAGCTATATAATTTTTGCTTGTATAAATGATGTATTATTGAGGGCAATAAGTGTTTGTCAGGATGGATTGTGGTATAGTGAGAAAAACTTGATTTGTTATCTTTAAGGCCACCTTAGACTAGACAGAGAGGGGCCTGTGTACTTTGCCTCATTACACATATTCAGAACTCACATACTAAATAGTTCAAATTGAGAGAGTTGTAATTATACTGAATCTGGATTGTTTATGGAAGTGTAGGTTATTGATAGTATGGTTTGTTAAACATATCTTTGTTTAGACATATTAGATTGCAGAAAGACTAAATAGTTGATTTAGGCGGAAGGATATTAAGAGAGTGATTAGGCAGTTTGGGAAGAATTTTCTTGCATGTGCCTACAGAAAGTTTAGTGCATTGTTCAACCAACTCAGTGAGGAGAGCTGATTGGCAATCAGAGTTTCGCAGTAAAGTATTCAGAATATTTCATGTTTCTGTCGAGGAGTTCCTTTCGTGGATGGAGCTAGAGGTTCAACAGTTGTCGAGGTGTCGCTGATTGACCACGTTTCTGATTGAGAAATAGTTCTGGTGCTTGTTGGAGATTCCAGCGTTTGAGTTGAAGAAGCTGGTTCCATTGTGTGTCGTCGTAGCAACAAGTAGTTGTTTAGCAGTCCTAGTTGGGTGAGTCAGGATGGTAGAGCGTGATAGATAGTTTTGAACACGAACACTGTTTGTTATATTACTTCTGTTTCAGGTGTTGATAACAATGTGTTATAACGAATTGTAGATAGGCAGTCAATGTATATTAATTAGACATTAATTAGAATGAATATCCATGACTATGCATATTTCAGGGGATTATTCTGATGTTAATCTTTAATAGAGTTGATGCTTTCATATTTTGGTGACCTGTATTCATACTTTCAGTGAAGAAATTAGTTCGTCATATTTCACACCAAATAGTTAGAGGGAATATTTTGGAATGATAAGAAATACATTTTCTTCTTTTACATTGAATTACTCACTCGATGAATATTGAAGTATTATTGACTTGGTGTTAAAGTGATGTACATTATTGTTGACTTTAAATTGTTGCATGAAGAGATTTTGAACATGTAGTTACTGATGTTCTTTCTTTTGTTGTTTCTTTTCTGCCTTTGCAGAGGTTTTTCTTCTTGTATCACACTTTATACAGATAGCTCAAGTGGGAAATAAAATTCCGCTCATATCTTACAACCTCGAGTCGTGTCATTGTGTTCTGGTAGTCCATTCTTCCTGACAACCGCCCCCCCCCCTTTCTCTCGACTTACCAAAATACTACAATTATATCGACTCACCTTCTTTCCAAGAACCATACGGGCCTGAAATCCCCCCCCCCCCAGCATCTTTGCCTGCGACGCAGTCGAAACCTTCAAAGCCAGACTCTGGGAAGCCATCCAAGGGGGTAATATAATCATAGTCCCTCCCCACAACTGCAATGTGGTGGGACTTAATTCTAAAATGTTCTAGAAGCAACAAACACTCTCTCTCGAACAATAACGTTCTTATTGGTCATCTTCAGGCGCGGATCCAGGGGGGGGGGCCGAGCGGGCCTTGGCCCCCCCCCCCCCCGCAAAAAAAAAAAAAAAAAAAAAAAAAAAGAGAGAGAAAAGGAAAAGAAGCGAAAGGGAAAGAGGAGAGAAAGGAAAAGAAAGAAGAGGAAGAAGAAAAGAAAAGGGGGAAGAAGGAGATCGGGGGCCGAAAGGGCTTTGCCTCCCAGGCTGTTGACCCCCCCCCCCCCCCCATAAAACAAATAAGAGAGAAGGAAGGAAAGGGAAAGGAAAAGAGGAGATACTGGCGTACTGATAGGGGGGGGGGGGGCTTAGTGGAAATCAAATTCAAACGTGATTTATTTCTAATTCCACAACGGTGGATTACAAATAATGCTGAAATGACATCATTTCCGAGATTTTTCCTCACTTTTTAGTAAATTATACGTTTGTATGTGTTTGTTGGAAAATGACAAATTCCTAAATTTGCAGTCAGGCAAGAAATATGATTCTTGAGATTCCTACATGTCAGGGCCCGGGGTACGGTGGGAATCGGGAGCCTCGAGCTCTCCCCCCCCCCCACTTTTTTTGAAAAAGTATATTAAAGAGAAATAAAATAGAATGAGAGCAGGAAAGAAAAAATAGTTAACTGCCAGTGTTAACAAATAATGAGGCATCAAAATATGCTCATCTGACCGTAATTAAATGCCTAAAACCCCTAAGCTTCCGTGGGCTCTGCCCCCTGGATCCCACCAAGGGCCCTACGGCGGGCCCTTAGATGCTCATCTGACGGTAATTTAATGCCTAAAACCCCTGATTTTGGGGGGCTCCGCCCCCTGGACCCAACGCCAAATAGTTACCTGCCAGTATCACGAAATGATAAGGTATAAAAAAAAATATATATGCTCATATGACATTAATTAAACGCCGAAAACCTCTGAGCTTCCGGGGCCGGCTTCGCCGCCGCCCCAGACAAGGATTAACAATCGAGAACGGTACAGCGAATCGTCTTTTTCTCTCTCATAATCTTATGAAACGTGAAGCTTCCGCGCTTTGCGCGGGAGGGGGAACCTGAATTCAGACAAGGATTCAGAGGCGAGAACGGTAATACCAATCTTTTATGATTTAATGAAACGTAAAAGCTTCCGCGCTTCGCGCGGGATGGAGGGGGGGAACTTAATTCCGACGAGGATCATTTTCGAGAGCGGTACAACGAATCGTCTTCTTTCTTTTATAATTCAATGAAACGTCAAAGCTTCCGCGCTTCGCGCAGGAGGGGGAGAGGGGGGGGGGGGACTGAATCTAGACAAGGATTAAGAGTCGAGAACGATACAACGAATCGTCTTCTTTCTCTAATGATTTAATGAATCGTAAAAGCTTCTACGCTTCGCGCGGAAGGGGTAAACTGAATTCAGACGAGGATTAAGAGTCGAGAACTGTACAACGAATCATTTTGTTTCTCTAATGATTTAATGAAACGTAAAAGCTTCCGAGCTTCGCGCGGGAGGGGGGTAGAATCTAAATTCAGACGAGGATTATTTTCGAAAACGGTACAACGAGTCGTCTTTTTTCTCTAATGATTTAAGGAAACTTAAAAGGGGGGAACCTGAATTCAGTCGAGAACTCTACAACGAATCCTAAAATTTTCCGCGCGTCGCGCCAGAGGGGAAAAACTAAATTCAGACGAGGATTATTTTCGAAAACGGTACAACGAATCGTTTTGTTTCTCTAATGATTTCAGGAAACTTAAAAGCTTCCGCGATAGGGGGGGGGGGAACCTGAATTCAGACGAGAATTTAAAGTTGAGAACTCTACAACGAATCGTTTTCTTTCTCTAATAATTTAATAAATCCTAAAATATTCCGCGCGTCGCGCGAGAGGGGAAAAACTAAATTCAGACAAGAATTATTTGCGAGAACTGTACAACGAATCGTTTTGTTTCTCTAATGATCTAATGAAACGTAAAAGCTTCCGCGCTTCGCGCGGGAGGTGGGGGGGAAATCTAAATTCAGACGAGGATTATTTTCGAAAACGGTACAACGAATCGTTTTGTTTCTCTAATGATTAAAGGAAACTTAAAAGCTTCCGCGCTACGCGTGATAGGGGGGAACCTGAATTCAGACGAGAATTTAGAGTTGAGAACTCTACAACGAATCGTTTTCTTTCTCTAATAATTTAATAAATCCTAAAATTTTCCGCGCTTTGCGCGAGAGGGAAAAACTAAATTCAGACAAGAATTATTTGCGAGAACTGTACAACGAATCGTTTTGTTTCTCTAATGATCTAATGAAACGTAAAAGCTTCCGCGCTTCGCGCGGGAGGTGGGGGGGGGGGGGGGAGAATCTAAATTCAGACGAGGATTATTTTCGAAAACGGTACAACGAATCGTTTTGTTTCTCTAATGATTAAAGGAAACTTAAAAGCTTCCGCGCTTCGCGTGATAGGGGGGGGGGGAACCTGAATTCAGACGAGAATTTAGAGTTGAGAACTCTACAACGAATCGTTTTCTTTTTCTAATAATTAAATGAAACGTCAAAGCTTCCGCGTTTCGCGGAGGAAGGAGGGGAAATTCGCCCCTCCCTGCACCGACCCCCCCCCACGCATCACGTCTCTGTTGGTCACCATTACGTACCAATATTTGGCTTGCATAATTTCAAATTTGGGCCCCCCCCCCCTAAGAAATCCTGGATCCGCGCCTGGTCATCTTTATATCCCTCTTGAGGATCAGGACCAGGATCAGAACAGATTCTCTCTCTCTCTCTTTTATTGTTTTTTTGGCGGGGAGGGGGGGGGGGGGGAGGAGGCAAGAGCCCTTCGCCCCGTTTCCCTCTTTTCTTATTCTTTTTCCTCTTCTTTCTTTCCTTTTATATTTTCTTTCCCTTTCCCTTCTCTCTCTCTCTCTCTTATTTATTTTGTTGGCGGGGGGGGGGGGGGGAGGCAAGAGCCCTTCGCCCTTCGCCCTTCCCCCGTTTCCCTCTTTTCTTCTTGTTCCTCTTCTCCCTTTCCTTTTATATTTTCTTTCCCTTTCCTTTTCCCTTCTCTCTCTCTTATTTATTTTTTGGCGGGAGGGGGGGGGAGGTAAGAGCCATTCGCCCTTCCCCCGTTTCCCTCTTTCCTTCTTCTTCTTCTTTCTTTCCTTTTATATTTTCTTTCCCTTTCCCTTTCCCTTCTCTCTCTCTCTTATTTATTTTTTGGCGGGGGGGGGGGGGGGTGAGGAGGCAAGAGCCCTTCGCCCCCCCCAGTTTCCCTCTTTCCTTCTTATTCCTCTTCTTTCTTTCCTTTTATATTTTCTTTCCCTTTCCCTTTTCTCTCTCTCTCTCTCTTATTTATTTAAGGAGGCAAGAGCCCTTCGCCCTTCCCCCGTTTCCCTCTTTCCTTCTTATTCCTCTTCTTTCTTTCCCTTTCCCTTCTCTCTCTTTCTCTCTCTTATTTATTTTTTTGGCAGGGGGGGGGGGGGGAGGTAAGAGCCTTTCACCCTTCCCCCGTTTCCCTCTTTCCTTCTTCCTCTTCTTTCTTTCCTTTTATATTTTCTTTCCCTTTCCCTTTTCCTTCTCTCTCTCTCTCTTATTTATTTTTTGGCGGGGGGGGGGGGTGAGGAGGCAATTTAGAGCCCTTCGCCCCCCCCCCAGTTTCCCTCTTTTCTTCTTATTCTTTCCTTTTATCTTCCCTTTCCCTTTCCCTTTTTTCCTTCTCTCTGTCTCCCCCATCAACATAGTAATAACGAAAGAGACCACTCTGTAATCAAGACCATTCCATTTTATTTAATACATTTTCGATATACTTAAATTGGCAACTATTACCTTTTGTCCGAGATCCTCATTTTAAACGACTGATGCAAAAGACTAGTCGACGCACCCTTTAGAGAAAAGCCCCCCCGCTTTTATCGAAAGGGTGTGTTAAAACGGTACTCCGCTCTCAACGCACCCTTTCGAGAAAAGCCCCCCCTCTTTTATCGAATGGGTGCGTTGAGCACACCACACCGCGCCGCGCCGCACCGCACCCTTTCGATGAAAGCCTCTCAGAAGACGGCTGCACCGATACCCTGGGAAGATGTCTATTGTGGTATGCTCTTACAGACAGTAGGGGTGAAGATGACGGATATAATATCTTGGTTTCAGACTAGACATGGACATGAGAAACAAGTGGCTCCATTGGGAGCTCGAGACCACTATGTGATTTTGGATAAGCCCCCAATACAGACCTGGAGAGCAATTATTGAACAAAGATATAAGAACATTCACAACTTGTAGCGAAGTTTGCCTGTCCAGGAAAATTTATTTGTTTTCGAGGGTTTCCTAGAGCTGCTTTGTCCTTTTGCTGGTTAGGAAGTTGGTTTGACATTATGGGTGTCTGTTTGTTGAACTTGTAATATGTCATGCTCAAATAGTTTCAATTAGGTGTAATTATAGGTGAATTGATTTACTTTCCCATAAATATTTTTAGTTATTTGCTTATCTATATTGTTATTTATTATGTGGTATATAATATTCAAATAAGTCATGATTTTAAAGCGCATAGAGAAATTGTCAATTTATTGTGCGTTTGATAAATATTCTCTATTATTATTTTTATAATGTGGCTGGACAAAATACTGCAAATATTCAAAATCAAAATTGAAAATAAGAATTACCATAAGTTCAAGTAATATATATATGATTACTATAACAACAATTATTATTACAATTAAGGATATGATTACAATTTTTAAAAAGTCAGTAAAAGAACACTTGAAAGTGAAGGAAAATAACCAGCACTAAAGATAAAACTGTTATTTATTCATTGTCAGATAAAATGAAATGAAGCTATATGTTATATCATATGGAAATTAAAAAATACCCGAGCAGATGCATAAACAACAAAATAAAAAATAGTTTTCTGATAGCAATACATTTTGTAAAGATTAGTCTTTTGATTCTATTTCGTATTTATTTTTGTTCAGAGTTTTAAACGATTGGGGACGTCGTTTCGCAAATACACTGTTGGTCATAATGGTGGAATAATTTTTTTTACCCAAATTTATGGGATGATTCTGACAATGCCCTGCTGGAAAGAACACACTCATTCACACTCATTCACAGTGCGAAATCACAGTTCACACTGTGAACACAGTGTGAAACACAGTGTGATTCACACTGTGAATGAGTGTGTTCTTTCCTTTTCCGGTTATCCACACTGTGAACCACAGTGTGAAACGAATCGACCACAATGTGAAAACGCCCAAATTTAACATTGTGGAGCACACTGTGATTCACAGTGTGAAACACAGTGTGATTCACACTGTGAATAAGTGTGAATGAGTGTGAATGAGTGTGTTCTTTTCAGCAGGGTTATTCCTAATAGATTTAGATAATAGTATACATTCTTAGATTGTATTAAATAATAATTTGCGAGTGTTTTTTTTTCGTGACTGCTAAAGCATGTGTGTGCTACTATGTAAATCTACTAGGGGACCTACGTTCTGAAGTCATAACTGACAGTAATGAGGAATAATGCCTCACGAAAGGGCACTAATAAAGCATATCGACACGTTATTGATCCTGGGGGCTCACAGTAACGAGGCCATTGCTTAGCCACTGAATCATGACTGTACACAGCGGGGGCTAGGGTACGTCATCGCCCCCACAAATACACAAAAAACTAAGAAAATGCAATAAATTATCAAACATGTATTGCTTTTTCCCCCGGTCCCCAACATTAAAAAATCCTCTGTAGGGCAATGCATTATGGGTCAAGGCATGCCCACATAGAAGATTTTTTAATCTTAGGGGTCGGGGCAAAATGCAATGAATTATTGAAAAATTATTGCATTTTCTTTGTAGTGAGTACATTTTTTTTTTTGGCCCTCGAAAATTTGATAATTTGCATCCCCCCTTGAGCACCAGGGGTGGGGGCTCAACTCCCCAAAAAGGTAATATTTACGTGTTTTTACACGTTTTTTTCCCAGGGGGGGGGGGCCTGGATCCGCCACTGCATTGTACCGTTCTCGACTCTCACTCCTCGTCTGAATTCAGTCCCCCCCCCCCCCATCCGCGCGAAGCGCGGAAGGTTTGACTTTCAATACATTATTACTCTTAATCCTTGTCTAAATTCATTTTCGACCATCCCGCGCGAAGCGCAAAAGCTTTCACGTTTCATTGAATTATTAGAGAAAGAAGACGATTCGTTGTACCGTTCTCTACTCGTAATCCTTGCCTGAAGTCAGTTTCCACACGGGGGCCCCTTATACGGTACACGTGCAGTGTTACATGAGTACGTATGGAACGTTCTTTCGCAAATCTGCATGCATGCATAGCCCGAGTGGTGGGTAGAGCAGTGGCGAATCCAGGGGGTGGGGAGGGGGGGGGGGGGGGGGCCGGGCCCCCTCCCCCTGGCAAAAAAAGGTGAAAGATTTTTTTATTTGTTTTTGCTAAAGAAAGCAACAAAAGACAAGTGTTCCTTCCCCCCCCCCCCTCCCAAGCCACTGAACGAAATATCTGACGGCGTAAGTTTCTAATTTTCGGGGCCCAAAAAATGAATTTGTTCATTTGACCGTGATTAATTGCCTAAAACCCCCAAGTTTCCCCACAAGGGGCCCTTAGGCAGGCCCCTGCATGCTTTTCTGACAGTTATAAAATACTTAAAACCCTGGACTCCAGTTGCGAATCCAGGGGGGGGGCCGCCCCCCCTGGGATTTCTTTTTTTGTATTTTAACATTTTTTAACGTTAATTTTACCTTTTTTTGTATTTGGGCCCCCTCCCTGGCGCTCAAGGGGGGGGGGGTGCAATTTTTCAAATTTTCGAGGGCCAAACAAAAATAATTAGTGCTCACTACCCCCCCCCCCTCATAGTATAAGACTATGTTCATCTGACGATGATTTAATGTATAAAACCCCTGAGCTTCCGGGGGCGACCCTATGTCAATTTGTGTCCTGCCAGTGTCACAAATCAGGTATCAAAATATGCTCATCTGACCGTTACGATTGCCCAAAACCCCTGAGCTTCCGGGTGCTCTGCCCCCTAAACCCCAGGACAATTCGTAACCTGCCAGTGTCACAAATAAAGTATAAGATTATGCTCATCTGACGATTATTTAATGTATACAACCCCTGAGCTTCTGGGGGCTCCGCCCCCTGGACCATACACCAATTTGTGTCCTGCCAGTGTCACAAACAAGGTATCAAAATATGCTCATCTGACCGTAATGTATTGCCCAAAATCCCTGAACTTCCGGGGGCTCCGCCCCCTGGACCCCAGGCCAATTCGTGACCTGCCAGTGTCACAAATAAGGTATCAAAATATGCTCATCTGACGGTAATGTAATGTATAAGACCCCTGAGCATCTGGAGGCTCCGCCCCCTGAACCATACACCAATTTGTGTCCTTCCAGTGTCACAAATAAGGTATCAAAATATGCTCATCTGACCGTAATGTATTCAGGGGCGTCGCCAAAGGGGTGGTGTGGGGGGTGCGACACCCCCCCCCCCACCCGTCAGGATATTGTCGGTAAAATTGCGCTGCCGTCGGGAAAAAAGAGAAAAGGGGGAGGGGAAAAAGAGAGGGAAAGGGAAAGAAAAGAAAAAAGAAAAGGAAAAGAAAAGAAAGAAAGGAAAAGAAAGGAAAATAAAGGAAAGAAAAGAGAAGAAAGAAAGAGAAAAAAAGAAAAAGAGGGAGGAGAGAAAAGAAAGGAAAAGAAAGAGAAGAAAGAAAAGGGGAAAAAAGAAGAAAAAAGAGAAAAGGGAAACAAAAGAAACGGGAGATGAAAGAGAGGAATGAGAGGGGAGGTAAGAGCATGAGAGAGGAGGAGTGGGAGTAAAAGAGAGAAGGGGTTGTTGGGCGGAGTCGTCTCGTCGAGGGAGCAAGAAAGACACAGGTAAATATGTTGCTATGTCGGGTCAGGTGTGTCGGTATTCTTGCTCGATCCTCGTGTACTATATCAATGCAGAATTTTGAAGTCGGTGAGATGTATATTGTCGGTCGGCCAACCAGTTTTTTTCCCTACGAACTGTGACTTTTTATCCGCTGTGACGACTTCGAGTGACTATACAACTACAATACTTGTATTTTCTCGAAGTTTCACTTTCCTATAATATCAGCGAAAGAAATCAAAGGTTTAAAATTTTCGGGGAAACTAAATTCAAACAAGGATTAAGAGTCAACTACGGTACGACGAATCGTCTTCCTTTCTCTATATTTTGATGAAACGCCATAAATTACGCGCTTCGCGCGAGAGGGGAAAACTTCATTTAGACCAGTCGAGAACGGTACAACGAATCGTCTTCTTTCTCTAATAATTTAATGAAACGTCTAAACTTCCGCGCTTCGCGCTAAAGGGGGAAACTGAATTCAGACAATTAGGGCATATTAAGAGTTGAAAACGGTACAACGAATCGTCTTCTTTCTCTAATAATTTAATAAAACGTTAAAACTTCCGCGCTTCGCGCGGGAGGGGGAGAACTGAATTCAGATAAGGATTAAGAGTCGAGAAAAGTACACCGAATCCTCTGCTTTTTCTCATAATTTAATGTAACGTCAAAGCTTCTCGAGAACTGAATTCAGATAAGAAAGAAGAGTCGAGAACAGTACACCGAATCGTCTGCTTTTTCTCATAATTTAATGAAACGTCAAAGCTTCCGCGCTTCGCGCGGGAAGGGGGGAGCTGAATTCAGATAAGGATTAAGAGTCGAGAACAGTACACCAAATCGTCTGCTTTTTCTCATAATTTAATGAAACGTCAAGGCTTCCGCGCTTCGCGCGGGAGGAGGAGAAACTGAATTCAGACAAGAATTAACAGTCGAAAAGGGTACAGCAAATCGTCTGCTTTCTCTAATATTTAAGGAAACGTCAAAACTTCCAGGCTTCGCGCTAAAGGGGGAAACTGAATTCAGACATATTATTAGGGCTTATTAAGAGTCGAAAACGGTACAACGAATCGTCTTCTTTCTCTAATATTTTAATGAAACGTCAAAACTTCCGCGCTTCGCGCGGGAGGGGGAAACTTTATTCAGACAAGGATTAAGAGTCGAGCACGGATCAACGAACTGTCTACTTTCTCTAATAATTTAATGAAACGTCAAAACTTCCGCGCTTCGCGCGGGAGGGGGAGGACTGAATTCAGATAAGGATTAAGAGTCGAGAACAGTACACCGAATCGTCTGCTTTTACTCATAATTTAATGAAACGTCAAAGCTTCAACGCTTTGCGCAGGAGGGGGAGAACTGAATTCAGATAAGGATTAAGAGTCGAGAACAGTACACCGAATCGTCTGCTTTTACTCATAATTTAATGAAACGTCAAAGCTTCCGCGCTTCGCGCAGGAGGGGGAGAACTGAATTCAGATAAGGATTAAGAGTCGAGAACAGTACACCGAATCGTCTGCTTTTTCTCATAATGTAATGAAACGTCAAAGCTTCCGCGCTTCGCGCAGGAGGGGGAGAACTGAATTCAGATATGGATTAAGAGTCGAGAACAGTACACCGAATCGTCTGTTTTTTCCCATAATTTAATGAAACGTCAAAGTTTCCGCGCTTCGCGCGGGAGGGGGAGAAACTGAATTCAGACAATCATTAAGAGTCGAGCACGGTTCAACGAATCGTCTACTTTCTCTAATAATTTAATGAAATGCCAAAACTTCCGGGGGAGAACTGAATTCAGATAAGGGTTAAGATTCGAGCAGTACAACGAATCGTCTTCTTTCTATAATAATTGAATCAAACATCAAACTTTTCGCGCTGCGCGCTGCGCGCGGGAGGGGGAGAACTGAATTCAGACAAGGATTAAGAGTCGAAAACGGAACGAATCGTCTGCTTTCTCTAAAAATTTAAGGAAACGTCAAAGCTTACGCGCTTCGCGCTAAAGGGGGAAACTGAATTCAGACAATTAGGGCTTATTAATAGTCGAAAACGGTACAACTGATCGTCTTCTTTCTCTAATACTTTAATGAAACGCCAAAAATTCCGCGCTTCGCGCGGGAGAGGTAAACTTCATTCAGACAAGAATTAAGAGTCGAGCACGGTTCAAAGAACCGTCTACTTTCTCTAATAATTTAATGAAACGTCAAAACTTCCGCGCTTCGTGCGGGAGGGGAGAACTGAATTCAGATAAGGATTAAGAGTCGAGAACAGTACACCGAATCGTCTTCTTTTCCTATTAATTTAAGGAAACGTCTAAAGTTTTCGCGCTTTGCGCGGGAGGCCTATCACCCATCCCCCTTTAAGTGATTCGCTTGCTCACTATACTACAGCCCCTCCCTAAAATAAGATCCTAGCTCCGCGCCTGCATTAAAATATATAGCTATCTAAACTATGATCCTGACTAAGTTGACGAAATAATTCGTATATTTATGTCGTTGAGGAAAATGACCATTTGCGCATACGCATGTCCCAATATCTACAATTTTAACCCTATAAACCCGGGGCCGAAGGCTAAATTGTTTTTCAATCCTATGGACTATCTATAGAGTGGTGAAGTGTGACGTCATCAAAAATCTATTTTTAGAATTTCTCAATTTTTCTTCATATTCCAAAAGAGCATTATGTCGAAAATCAATTGAATGTGTTAAGTATTGGCTGAGATATGACCATCTGAATAAATATATTTCCTATAGGAACTCAGTGTTATTTGCTCTGGCTCCTAACCATTAGGAGCCAGAGCAAATAACACCGAGTTCCTATAGGAAATATATTTATTCAGATGGTCATATCTCAGCCAATACTTAACATATTCAATTGATTTTCGACATTTGAACATTATTTTTGCTGCTCTTTCGGAAAATGAAGAAATTTTTTAGAAATTCTAAAAATTGATATTTATGATGTCACAGCTTCGGTACTCTATAGATAGTCCATAGGAAAAACAATTTAGCCTTCGGCCCCGGGTTTATAGGGTTAAATTTGTAGATATTGGGACATTTAATTTTGTCGGTAATTGGTGGCTAGTTTTGTCGCTAATCGTTGGCCTCTACACCCCCCCCCCCACTGAAAAAGTTCTAGCGACGCCCCTGAATGTATTGTCCAAAACCCCTGAGCTTTCGGGGGCTCCGCCCCCTGGACCCCACGCCAATTCGTGACCTGCCAGTGTCACAAATAAGATATGAAAATATGCTCATCTGACAATAATTTAATGTTTAAAACTCCTGAGCTTCTGGGGGCTCCGCCCCCTGGACCCAACACCAATTTGTGTTTTGCAAGTGTCACAAAATAATAAGGTATCAAAATATGCTCATCTGACAGTAATTAAATGCCTATCCCCCCTGAGCTTCTGGGGGCTCCACCCCTTGACCCTGGCGGGGGAAACGTTCAGCGGGGCCTTCATGTAAGAGTGGGATGATGGGGATTTTTTTTTGTCTACCATAATTGGGAAATTAACTAATCACATGCGTCATTTTTATCAGCAATTGTGGCAAAATCAGTGGGAAACAATATATAGATAAAGGGAGATTGCTATTTCAGATACATCCATATATTTATCGAAACTTATTAACTTATCTGGATTTTGTAGAAAAGATGAAAGATTATTTATTACATCAAATGAGAATGAGAAAATATTAAACATGAAAATGACCTTCGTGGTTTTTGTCATGAAACTGAAACAATAATACGAGAGAGGGGAAATTTGTTTTCAAGGCTGAAAATAAGAAAAAGGAGTTTACATAATTTATTGGGGAAAGAAGATCATCTGCACGCTCTGATGGCTCAAAAAAAGCCACACATAGATACCACTCATTGTAGCTGGCGAGTTATAACTCACTTTGCCAAGGTGATGTAAGGAGCGAATAGTCTAGCACTGCACATTTATTTATGATTCATTAAAGGTAAAGACCAGTAATGGTCATGCGATTGCATTGTGAAAGAAACGTTGTGGAATCGATCAGAAAAGGTTGATCATCTAGCATCTAGCATCTGCAAGGTTCTGGAATCATCAAAATGATAAGAAATTTGGCCCATTCTTCGTAAAGTTACAAGCACTATACACAGAAAGATGTATATGGGACTACCCTATCTCTCTCACACGACCATGAGAGAAATAAATTTACCAAATATATGAATTAGTAGGCGGTTTCCCGGCAAATTTTTTATCATCATGTATTAGTCAAAACATATTCTTTCACATGATTGGTAATGAGAGCTTCCATTTCATTTTTTGAAATTGGGGCGTTACCAATACTGGTCTTTACCTTTAATACTCGCACCCTGTTCATACCCCCTGTCCACACACAACATTTTCCGTGATTAGCTATACCGTTTCGCGATAGTGATACCGTTTCGCGATAGTTTTACGATGAAATTGTGTGTGTGGACGCTCACTAACGATACGTCGTATAACGAAACTAGTCTAACGAAACGCAGGTTTGGGCATCGTTTCGAACTGAAACTCAATAAAGAATCACGCCTAATCACGGAAATGTTGTGTGTGGACAGGGAGAGTGTAACTAGTGTAACTAACTGGGCGGGGCTTAACGTGACCTCGAGCGAAAGGAGACCAGACTGTAGAGTTTCAGGATTACTTTCTTCTGTTTATGGACATCCTTGAATTTATACGATGATTATTTATATGACGTTTCTTGTGTGTGGACACTTTGAAATTTATACTATGAATCTTTATACGACGTTTCGTTATAGAGTTTCGGGATAAATTGTGTTGTGTGTGGACACGCTGATAGTCGACTCCTAAATTATTGCCCACACCATGGATTGAACGGAAGTTGTGAAACTCACAAAATCAATATTTGAGCCAGAAAAAAAAAGAAACGGCGTCATGGTTATTTCATAAAATGTCATATTATTTAAAGGTACTACAAAGTTTTGGGAAATTTTGAAAATTGGTTGGATAGAGATTCTTTACAATTTTCATATATTTGGATGCCCCTGTGGATTGTTTATAAGCACTAACTAAGTTAGCCCCTAAAACACTATTGCTTTCGAGAAAAATTGAATATAAAAATTTACCGGTGCTCCCGGTAAATTTAGATAAATTTCAAATAGCGCCTACGGCCATACAATGGTAGCTGCGACTATGAAAATCTCAGAATATGTAGCTGTGATATATAATTTCCAAACGAGAATAGCCAATTGGTCGATTTTAGTCAACAAACAGTGTTGTATGGCTTAATTGATATCCTGACCTCGAGAGGGAGCTATACACCATAAAGAGTTTATTATTTACAATTTCATAACTTTAGACTAGATTTCAACCGCTGCAACGATCACTGAATATTGTAAGATCGCATATGCTTCCAATATGTTCATTTGAACCAAATTTATGACCCCATACCAAAACTTTGTATATATATTTTATGTTTTGCTTATTTCATTGTTATAAAAAATATTTATACAGGATGAAAATATCAGCCAAAATTGTTTTTCACATTGGTCATGTGAAAAACAATTTTGGCTGATATTGTCATCCTGTATAAATATTTTTTTAAATAATAAAACAATTACATTCCGTTATTTAATTGTTTTGTAATTCATTAACAGGTGGAAAAAACCAAGGAGTTGTGAGGGAAACCCAGTGGCGTATCTGGGCATTGGCTTCAAGGACGTGGTGGGAGGAGGGGGGGGGGGGGGGGGGGAGTAAATCACCCAACGGCAGAGGGGCGGGGATCAGGGGCGGGGAAGGGCAGACCAATAGTTAGGAAAAATTCAGATTTTTGCTATCAAATCCAGATGGTTTATGTCAAAATGACGCTGCACGAAGGGCAGATCAATAGTTAACATGAAACCATTAGGTTTTGCCATCAAAACCGGACGTTTTTTTTTTATTAATGGCGCTGCGCATAGGGCAGATCAATGATCATGAAATATTCAGGTCTGACCATCAAAAACAGATGGTATTTGTCAAATTGGCGCTGCACGAAGAGCAGATCAATAGTTAATATGAAACCATTAGGTTTGGCCATCAAAACCAGATGATTAATGTCAAAATCGGCTGCACGATGGGCAGATCAATACTACATGCAACCGTTACTGTTTAGTCATCCTCAGGCCCGTCCTCAGGCAGCATAATTATGAAAACGGTATCATTAGACAGGGTATTAGTGCTTCTTTACCGAAATATATGATTCAAGGTCACACAGGTAATATAATACTAGTAATAATTGCTTTATTCATAACATTTGAGATTTCTTCTACCGAACATGCTTGTTTTAAAAAAAGCACTCAGATAATACATCAAATAAATCAAGGCTTCGGATTTGACCTATGGCAGTGACAACTCGAGATATCCTGAATCGTAATTCAGATCATGTCTATCCTAATCTACAAATTAAACACAATTGCAAAATAATACTAATTATGCATTTCAACATGTTTTCTGTGTTATCGTTCTAATTTTTCAAATAGAATATACACTTAAAATGTTAGTGCATTACTGATATTGTTGACAGCCCAGGGAATTAAAGGTCCATGAAAAATGATCTCACAAACAATAAGCCGTATTCATAAATATTTTTGTTATACTATACTATGTAGCTGAAGTAATTGCTACAAATCAAATGCATAACCTTTCACTTTAAATATGATAACACCTGTTACTTGCCGCTGTTGGCAAGTTCTCACGTATTTACTAACAGCAGCAGCAGCTAAAAAAGGGGGAAAAAGAAATCGATTTAGAAATATCGACTTTATGGATTTGTTAATATAATGTTGAAACAGCCTCATTAACCCTATTATTGAATTAACAAAATGTTGAATATAAATATGGTTATTGGTTATTGTTCTAAACGGATGCAAACTGAAATGTAAATGCCATAAATTTAGTAGAAGAAGGTACTGCGTTTCACCAGACAAAGTGCATTTTAATCTTAAAAGATGAGGGGGTGTACAAAATTTGATGGAGGTGAAGACTACTACTTGCTTAAAAAAGTAACATTGTAGTAATATTGTAAAATATGAGGAGCCCAACTAAAAAGCAAAACCGAAACATCATTGTATAGAGTAATTAAATAGGGAACAGTAAATTAAAGTGAATTCACTAAAGATACAAGGAGAACAGTCAATCTCAGAAATCAGAGTGAAGAACGAAGGGAAGAGGAAGAGGAAGAAGAAGATTAAAAAGAAGAAGAAGAAGAAGAAGGAGAAGAAGGAGAAGAAGATAGAAAAGAAGAAAAAGAAGAAGAAGAAGGAAAAAAGGAGAAAAAGAAAAACAAAATGAAGGAGAAGGAGAAGGGGGCGGTTCCGTAAAGTTAGTCACAATTCCGCCCGGAACTCATGTAGGGAAAGAGCTTCAGGGGGTAATTAAAAATTGACATGGAGCCCAAGATATGTAGATCAACTGGGGATGCACAGACAAGACCTGATCATCATATCGGATCGGGGGTGTAGGGTCGAGTGGTTTAAGGCGCTTGACTTGGAGATGCGAAGGTCGAGGGTTCGAATCCCGACACGGCACTAATATCCTTTGGCAAGATATTAACCTGCATTTGCTACTCTCCACCCAGGTGTTAAATGGGTACCCGGTAGGATGCGACCGTCATTGTTGGTCAAACAGTTTTTGAGCGTCATGTAACGCCTGGCTGGAATGCTCCCCAGGGAGTGGAGATTGTGCACACATTGTGTGCGGGTAAGCACTGAATCCAATGACCGGGGTAATAATATATTTGTAAAGCGCTTAGAGACATTTGTATTTAGCGCTATATAAATTAAATTTATTATTATTATTATTATTATATTATTATAGACTTGGAGCCCTCTATGCATGGTACCATAGGCAGGTGAGATAGACGGGGCGGGGCTATAAGGTCCTCAATCAATTGTAAAATCGCCAATATTTAGGAAGCCGTCATCTCATATTCGGATTATAATACTTTCACCTCATGTTTCTGTGATCGTTACCCATTATTCACATAATTATGACGGATCGTCTATTGTTATTTTATACTCCAATAAAAACCGATAAGAATAGAACCCAATGGGACCAATAGAAACAAATAGGACCAATAGAAACCAATAGAAACCAACAGATCTATGTATCTCATGCATATTCATTATTACTTTACACGTGTCACAGAAGAATACATTTATCATGATTTATTAAGGAAATTATGACAATGCACATCAATTTTGTGATTTCTATTTTCCTTCAGCAATTATTGACCAATAAATTATTTGTCTGATCATGTTACAATTACATTCACGTTTGAGCAAAAGATATATTGATTATATGATTACTAACCAAGAAACAATATGTATGTTTATTATACACTGTCGCTCATAAAGCTGGAATATTTATGTTTCTCCCCAATTTATGGAATTATTTTAAAAATAATTTAAAAATAATAGATCTAGATAATAGTATACATTCTCAGATTTCATTGAATAATAATTTGACAATGAGTGTTTTGCCTGACTGCTAAAGCATGTGTATGCTACTATGCTTATCAACCAGGGGACCTACGCCCTTAAGTCATAAATGACAGTAATGATGATTAATGCCCCACAAAAGGGCACTAGTATAGCACATCGACACGGTTTTGATCCTGGGGCCTCACAGTTACGAGGCCATTGCTTTGTCACTAAACCATGATTGTACGCAGCGGGGGGCTAGGGTAGGGGGCAGTTTCCATAAATAAAAAAAAAAAATAAAATGCAATGAATTTTCAATAATTTATTGCATTTTACCCCGGTTCCCAACATAAACAAATCCGCTATGTGCCCACGCCTTGAGCCATAATGCATGGCCGTCCAGAGGATTTGTTTATGTTGGGGACCGGGGTAAAATGCAATAAAATATTGAAAATTTATTGCAGTTTCTGTTTTTTTTGGGTTAATTTATGGAAACTGCCCCCTATCCTAGCCCCGCTGCGTACAGTCATGGTTCAGTAACAAAGCAATGGCCTTGTAACTGTGAGGCCCCAGGATCAAAACCGTGTCGATGTGCTATATTAGTGCCCTTTTGTGGGGCATTAATCCTCATTATTGTTATTTATGACTTAAGGGCATAGGTCCCCTAGTTGATAAGCATAGTAGTATACACATGCTTTTAGCAGTCACGCAAAACACATTGGCAAATTATTATTCAAAAAAATCTGCGAATGTATACTATTATCAAGATCTATTATTTTTAAATTATTTTTAAAATAATTCCGTAAATTGGGGTAAAACAAAAATATTCCAACTTTATGAGCGACAGTGTATATGTGTGTACGAGCCTATATCTGTTCAAATGTTCGTCTGAAATTCACTTCAAATGATCTATGTGATGGAGTTCAGGGGCGGATCTAGCTTTTTGCTAAGGGGGGGGTTTGACCAAAATAATGACGATGCGGAGCATCGTCCACGAGCCGCGAAGCGGCGAGCCGATTTTTTTGGGTTGTTTATTTGAACCCCGTAAGTGATGTTTTCCTGGCATCTATTAACACAATGGAGACCATAAAAAGCAGTGCATGATAACGTCTTTTTAAATCAAGTAACAGTTTAATACACAGTTATATCCAGAGTTATCATGTGTTTGGTTACCAGATGAGTTGAATATCTTCTCACAATATTTGCACTTGAAAGGGTTTCTCTCCAGCGTGCGTTCTTTTTTCTTTCTTTTTTTCTTTCTTTTTTTCTTTCTTTTTTTTCTTTTTTTTCCCTTTTTTTTTTTTTTTTTTTTCTGGGCCGCCCAAGGGGGGGGGGGTTTAAACCCCCTAAACCCCCCCGTAGATCCGCGCCTGGAGTTAATGCAATTGAGATTAGAATATACCTCATTGGTGGACAGTAAGCAAATAATTACTGTTGGTGAAGGTGATGGCACAAACTATCACTTCCGAGGCGATCTGGATGTAGCTATCTTTCCGAAGCAAAGCTGATGACATTCAGATCGCCGAGGAAGTGATAGTTTGCCATCGCCTGAAACCAAAAGGTGATTATTTGCTTTATATTCCACATCGGAAACATTTCACCTATTCCGTCATTTTAGAGCAACAAGTCAACAATCAACAGCTAGCAAACGGTGTACGATACGTACCCGGCCCCCCACTCAGTGTTATTTAGGGTACGCATATGCTCGTTCCCTCTTTTTGAAAGCATCCCCTATCTGAGGACTGCCAACATTTCCGAACCCCCCTTTCGCGGGCTTTTCGCGGGCTTTTCCTGCCTTGGAGACCCCCCTAAATCAGGAAAAATGCTCAATGTACCCCCCTAAATTCGGAATTATTTCTCAGGAGTCCAAAGAGATGAGAGAAAAAAAGAAAAAACACCCCCTTTTTAAAGAAATCTCCGGGTGAAAAGTCAAATACACCCCTTTTTTTACAATTCACGGGCCGGACTTTGTCGCACGAAAAGTACCCCTTTACCGGACATTTTGGCAACACGCATGCGGTCATTTAGAAACCTGAGTGGGGGGGGGGGGCCGGGGATACGTACAGCGCATGCAGAATGGTCGTGTGACCATATAGTTTGCGCGTGACCAAAGTTGGCGTCCTAACACTAACAGCACTTAAAGTAGACACACGAAGAATCAAAAGTGTTTTGAATTGATGCAAAACTCATATCATTGCGAAGGGGAAGCCTTGCTGATCGAATACAACAACTCTTTTCTTCAAAACAAATGATATGTTTGGGGCCCGCAGTAATCAACTCTCAAAAATGTTAGTTTTCAGATCCAGATTTTCTGCCTTAATCAGCGGTCCTTTATAGAGCGTCAATATTTGTGACGTCACATACGGGACACGGATGCTAGCTACAGACTGCTACACGGCACTGAGCTGTTTGTACAGTGTGTGACGTCACTATTCAGAGCTCGCTACGTTCGTGTGTTTGGCTTACGTTCGGGGGCGCTTGGGGGTCTAAGAAGGGTCTTGAAAAATTGCATTTTACGCCTTTCCATGATATCTATATGATTTATCAGCAAATTATTCGTGTTTTTCAAGAGAAAATCTTTCCATCCATATGTAATTTGTTCTAATTATCAGTTGTTAGCGAATTTTCTTTGTGTAGCTCCTTTGAAGAGGAGAGCAATACGCAACGTATACAATACGTTGCACTGTGTAGATAGTACTTCTATCTTCAGTGAAAGTGTGTTGCACTGTACGTGTAGATAGTACTACCATCTACACAGTGCAACCAACTTCTCTTCTCCCATCAATGATGGGCGAACTATCTTTCATCACATGATTTACTTTTGACCAATCGTAGAGCAAGATTCTTTATGTGGAATATAATTGCCAATATCGATTATGAAGTATCACTTTATCTACCTTATCTACCTTCTACCTGGATCGATTTACCAATTGAATCCCCATTAAATGCCCCCTATTGAATCCCAATTCAATACCGATTGGCAATTTGGAGTACATGGAAAGTGAAACATTTGGTACCTATTGGAACCAATTGCCAGTTGGTTTTAATGGGGACCAATTGCCAATTGGTTTCAATGGGTACCCAATTGTTTCACTTTCCATGTACTCAAATTTCCCATTGGTATTCAATTGTGATTCAATGGGGACATTCAATGGGGATTCAATTGGACTTTCGTCTTGGGTGATTGGTTTCTTTTGGTCCTATTGCGGTTTCTATTGGTCCAATTGGTTTCTATTGAGCATTGGTCCTATTGGTTTATATGGGTCCTATTGGTTTCTATTGGTTTCAATTGGTTTCATTTGGCCCTATTGGACTTCAATGGGATTGTAATTGGACAAATCGGCCCCATTAGACTTTAAAAGGTTTTCAATTGGTTTCAATTGGACCAATTGAAGTCCAACTTAAGACCAGTTGGTCCAATTGAAACCAATTGGCGTCCCATTAAAGTCTAATGGGGCCTAGGCCAATGGGGCCAATTGGTCCAATGGGGCCAATCTGGACCAATTGAAACCATCTGAAGTTCTAATAAATTCGCATTGAAACCTGCTAAAACCTATTTTGGTGTTTAATTGGTTTCAATTGGGGTTGGTAGAACTTAGTTCTTTAACCATGATCTACATCATCAAATACTACTACTTCAGCTGCTGTTGCTGCTATTACTACTAAAATTAACTACATGTATACTATATATCCATGCCATATAAAACGTAGCTGATGCAAAACCTAAACCCACGTACTTCATATCCCAAACACTACCTCTACGTCGTTGAAGAAAAAAATGAAAGCATTGGGCAAATATCCCCGGAACCATAATAAATTTGTCTATTAAATTCACTGTACTCCTCTACACTTAAACTCCTTTGCCATCAAGCCATTGACCAAATCGTTTTTATTCCTGATTCTGATTGACCCTACCGCAAATACGATTTTCGACAGTGAGATGGCGACCTTCCTCCCACATTTCGCAGGTCAGCACATGCGCAAATACGATACTGGGGAAGAAGATAAGACAAGTATTCTGCCGGCTTCCATAGAGAATGTACAGCATTTCATGAACTCCCCCGATGATTTGATGAAATCTATGTAGGGATGTAGGCACCATCATAATTATGTTACGTATGGTTTGTTGCTTCCGAAACTATCATTTCTGTCGGACATTCCATGCTATTCTCGACAACAGAACTGACCCATTGTATATTTTGTGTGTAGGAACCCGAAGTGCCTTTGCCAAATATCACAGAATACTAACGCTACGAAGTGTAAGAGTTTAGTGGCCAAATATTCCCATGGGCTGGTGCTGCCCTCTATGGCCAAATAACATACACTCTAAATTACAGGGATTTAAATTTAAATCTATAGGATTTATTTTTAAATCTTTCATGTACTGTAGGTAGGGACCAATCGATGTGGATTTAAAATTAATCTTCGCTAGGATTAAAAAGTTTTAATCTGTAAAGGATTAAAAAATAAGTTCAAAAGATTTATATTATAAATCTTTCTAGGTTAAAATTAACCCTGATAAAGATTTAAAAGCAATCCTTTTTGGGACTTCTTTGTCATGTGACAAAATCTTATCGCCAGGATTGGTCAATTTGCCGTTAATTTTCGGAACTTTTTTTAATCTTTTGGGATTGAAAAAAATATATTTGAAACTCGGATTAAGAACCAGTTTAGCAATCTTTTAAGATTAAAAATCAATCTTTATGGATTTAATTTCATTCAAATCCGGCTTAAGATTTAAATTTTAAATCCCTGTAATTTAGAGTGTTATACGTAGCGAGAATTAATCAAGATTCTCATCGTTTTGCGCGTGCTCTCATTCGCTAATTTGTATATTATGACCTTTGACTGAAAGTACAATTTCCCCGCACAATAGTATCTTCATTAATAATTTCTACCTGTATATACAATTTGTGAGCAAACCATGTCACAAACCATCATAAAAGAGGGAGGGGCTTTCTTGGCTGCCACGTTGAGATTATGATCCCGCATACTAACAGGCGGTAAAGAGCGAAGTGGCAGATGTTTGATTGGAATAGTTTTGCATCATATCAGGATATGTCTGAAAATGGACGACGGATTTAGCATGAAAATGAAATAACCATGGCGTTTGACAAAATGATTCAACCGCCTGCCAACGCGAGGAGGCTTCAAATTTTCACCGTCTATCTCATGCTAATTGTTTGTTCACTTTTCTTTATGACGGCGGTTTTCATTGACGGAGTAGATGATACATTAGCTGTATACAAAAAGGGTTAGTATATATATTCAAGTTCAATTTCATTCTTTGTTCGTTTTTTCAGCTTAAAAACATACAAACATGTTTAAAAAGCATTTCGAGGTAAAATACAAGTTAGATTAAATGAATTCATAAATAATCCGAAGAATAAAAGGGTCATCATTAAAAGCCTATTGAGGCTTGACATATTGAGGGTCCCGAGTCTTATCAAGTTATAGGATTGATATTTCGGCGGTGAAACAAAGGTTTAGAGGTATTGAATTAGAAAATTAGATTAAAAAGAACTGATGAAATTGATAACCTATTGATGAGACGATACAGGTATAATTAAAGCTTTCTTATAAATGAATTTAAAAGCGGGATTTTTCCTGACGAGGACGGCAAGAAATTACATACAACGCTTCCAAAGTGGAGAATTTATTTGTTTACATGTATTGTATTGTATTTTATTGTATTGTATTTATTAAACTTCATTGATGAATATCAATTATCTGTTTATAAAACATGTAAATCAATTTAAAGTACAATTTAACAAATCACTATGTTCTGCTTGTAAACATAAATATCATATATAAATCAATTTACAATGCAGTGTAGCAAAACAGAAGGAAGGAAAATTATATACTGCAGAACAAACTCTTTTTTAAAATTCTCGTTATAACATGACACATAATGCATAAAATAAATAATGTGATGAATCCGAAGATTTAGGTAATGAAACCTAATACAGCTATTTTCTAAATAAATTATAACTCATGCTATACAAAATAGGCAAATGAGGTACATGGAATGCACTAGATAATCGTTTCGCCTAAAATAAATGACGTTTATTACCTATACGTTTTATTTTTACTTTAACTGCATGCATAATTATGAAAAGAATTTACAAAGTAAGGCATATACTGTAGTTACAAGGTCATGTACAAATATTCGATTGATACAACAGTAAAAAAAATAAAAAATAGCGATTTGATGGCAAGTCATGAAATACAAATGATGCTAACAATAATATATACAGTGTGAGTAAAAAAAAACTTTACACCTAGAAAAATGCTAATAATTTTAAGAATCATTTATGAAAAGTAAATTATTATACACCATATGAAAAAGTGTTTCATCCCAAATCGTTTGGTACCATTTTGGGTGGTATTTGTTCACGCTTGGATAAATAGGAGGCATTGTTTGCGAGAGTGCAAAAATCGACTTGCGCCAAATAATGCTTATGTGATGTTTGAATAAAACAATTGGGATTTCGGTATTAATTCGGTCTTTGCAGATCCAAATAACATCCCTACCAACATCAATCATGTCACACATATCAAAACACACACAGAGTCACACTCAATAAGTCACACAAACACACGCACACACTCGCACATACACACACACACACACACACACGCTCAGGCCTGCACACACTCGCATAGCAAATTTAGATGTGACAGTTTGGATCGGCCTTCTTGGAAATGGAAGTCTTCTTGGACCCTTCTTCTTTGAACAGACAGTGAATGGGGAGCGCTATCTAAGAATGATAGACGATCAGGTCGTCCCGGCTCTGAATCAGATGGCACGATTTAGGCGTCAGAGAAACGGTCCTTTCATGCACATTTGGTGGGCACAAGATGGTGCCCCTGCTCACAGGACAAGGATTGTGACGACCAGGTTGAGAGAACTCTTCGGGAACAGGATCATCGCTCTGAACGAACCTGTGGAGTGGCCACGTCGATTCCCGGACCTAACACCGCTTGATTTTTTCGTCTGGGGTTACCTCAAGTCTCGGGTGTACCAGAGCCCACCTGCGAACCTCAACGACCTACGAGAGAGGATCAGGCCGGATTGAGAGCGAAGCACTTGGGAGAGACAGGAGCATGCTTCGTCGAGTGTTTCAAGAGATGCTCCATCGCGCTACAAAGTGCATCGAAAGGGACGGAGGTCATGTCGAGGAGTAGATGAACGGACAGTTACTTGCTGTTCACAAATGAAGCTTCAAAGGATCCATGATGATAAGCATTTGAATTAACATTATCATCATAATTATGATGATCGTTAACAATTTGAAGATCCAGTAAAAAATAAAGTATTTTACTCCAAATGAACACCATTATCATATGTTTGTGTGTGTGCGCGTGTGTGTGGGTGGGTGTGTTAGTGTGTGTGTTTCATATGTGCGTGTGTGTGTGTGTGTGTGTGTGTGACTTTGCTACTGAAAAAAGCATCTGCAATGCATCTCATTTCATACATTCAATTTATTCTCTCACTTTAAGACTTTGGCGCAATTCGATTTTTGCACTCTCGCAAACAATACCTCCTGTTCATCCAAGCGTGAACACATTCCACCCACAAATGGTACCAAATGATTCAAGATAAAACACTCTTTCATATGATGTATAATACTTCACTGTTCATAAATTATTTTTTAAATTATTAGTAATTTCCTAGGTGTAAAGTTTTTTTTGACTCACACTGTATATATATATATATGTGACCTACTGTAAAATTAAATTAAATTAAACCAAAAACATAAAATTGTAAATATTTTGCCTTTTCCATATAAGTGGGGTCATTGCCGGTTAGTACATTAAGTCGAATTCATGAAAGAAATAATAGTTAGTCCATTTTTCAGTGAATTACCCTATAATATTTTATGAAGACTGTGTTTCTATCCATTTTTGACCCATTAGTGCATGGATTCACATATTACTAAAACATGCAAATCAGCCTATTTCATGATTTATAATTTGAGACGCATTCATAAATACTTTGATCAGGACAGGATAAAAACTATCATGCATGCACGTATCACTAGTTAACTAGATTACTGTAATAGTTTATTGTACGGATTGCCAGACTCATACATTTCTCTCGAATAACCCCACTTTTAAAGGAACTACACTGGTTGCCAGTTCGTCAGAGAATCACATTAAAATATTAATGATAGTTTACAAAGCTCTAAATGGTCAAACTCCTAGTTATATTACTGAATTGTTGAAAATCAAGTCTCAAACTCATGGTCGTAACCTTTGTAGTACACAAGACACATTTATGTTGCAAATACCCCCATATACAGTGTGAGTCAAAAAAAACTTTACACCTAGAAAAATGCTAATAATTTTAAGAATCATTTATAAAAAGTAAATTATTATACACCATATGAAAGAGTGTTTCATCCCAAATCGTTTGGTACCATTTTGGGTGGTATTTGTTCACGCTTGGATAAATAGGAGGCATTGTTTGCGAGAGTGCAAAAATCGACTTGCGCCAAATAATGCTTATGTGATGTTTGAATAAAACAATTGGGATTTCGGTATTAATTCGGTCTTTGCAGATCCAAATAGCATCCCTACCAAAATTAATCATGTCACACATATCAAAACACACACAGAGTCACACTCAATAAGTCACACAAACACACGCACACACTCGCACATACACAAACACACACACTCGCATAGCAAATTTAGATGTGACAGTTTGGATCGGCCTTCTTGGAAATGGAAGTCTTCTTGGACCCTTCTTCTTTGAACAGACAGTGAATGGGGAGCGCTATATCTAAGTATGATAGATGATCAGGTCGTCCCGGCTCTGAATCAGATGGCACGATTTAGGCGTCAGAGAAACGGTCCTTTCAGGCACATTTGGTGGGCACAAGATGGTGCCCCTGTTCACAGGACAAGGATTGTGATGACCAGGTTGAGAGAACTCTTCGGGAACAGGATCATCGCTCTGATCGAACCTGTGGAGTGGCCACGTCGATCCCCGGACCTAACACCGCTTGATTTTTTTCGTCTGGGGTTATCTCAAGTCTCGGGTGTACCAGAGCCCACCTGCGAACCTCAACGACCTACGAGAGAGGATCAGGCCGGATTGAGAGCGAAGCACTTGGGAGAGACAGGCGCATGCTTCGTCGAGTGTTTCAGGAGATGCTCCATCGCGCTAGAAAGTGCATCGAAAGGGACGGAGGTCATGTCGAGGAGTAGATGAACGGACAGTTACTTGCTGTTCACAAATGAAGCTTCAAAGGATCCATGATGATAAGCATTTGAATTAACATTATCATCATAATTATGATGATCGTTAACAATTTGAAGATCCAGTAAAAAATAAAGTATTTTACTCCAAATGAACACCATTATCATATGTTTGTGTGTGTGCGCGTGTGTGTGGGTGGGTGTGTTAGTGTGTGTGTTTCATATGTGCGTGTGTGTGTGTGTGTGACTTTGCTACTGAAAAAAGCATCTGCAATGCATCTCATTTCATACATTCAATTTATTCTCTCACTTTAAGACTTTGGCGCAATTCGATTTTTGCACTCTCGCAATACCTCCTGTTCATCCAAGCGTGAACACATTCCACCTCAAAATGGTACCAAATGATTCAGGATAAAACACTCTTTTATATGATGTATAATACTTCACTGTTCATAAATTATTTTTTAAATTATTAGTAATTTCCTAGGTGTAAAGTTTTTTTTGACTCACACTGTATACCAAAGTAACTCTCGGAGACCGGTCATTTCTTTATGCTGCCCCTAGATTATGGAATAGATAACCACTAGAAACAAGGAAAGCCCCATCACTAGAATTTAAAAAAAAAATAAGACTGTAAACTCATTTGTTCATGTAGTATGTGTAGCACATCAGTTACGAGCTCTTGCAGCGCAGTAGAATATATCCAAATAGTTATTGCGCTTTACAAATGAAGTTTAAGTTTAAGCGAGGACTTAAAATTCGGCGGCGCCTGCTCACTTTTCACTTGCCGCCCAAAATACGCTCGGTGCCCGGATGGTCGCCGTCCAGGCGCTGACTAATTAAGCGTTCGCCGTCAAGCGATTTAGGTCATAAATCGAAGCCGCTAGGTCAAAGGCTGCCGAGTGGTCGCCGCCCGGTCGCCTCTGGGAGATCAGTCGGTCACTGGGCGGCGAGTTTAAAATCGGTCGACAGCCTTTGGCCTAGCGGCTTCGATTTTTGACCTAAATTGCCCGACGGCGAACGCTCGATTAGGTCGATGCCCGGGCATCGAGTGTATTTTGGTGTCCCGCCCATCATATTGCTCCGGTTGTCTCATTTTCGCCAGCACAAACGTAGCTAGTTCGCGTATAAAGCATACGGCAATCATATGGAAACGTTGTATCATCCGCTCAATCTGACTTGCGTGCATAGAACAAATAAGCATTTTTCCATGACAAAGTGAAGTTTTCTAAAATGTTCGTTTCTTTCCAGCATTGGGGTGCCCGGAAGTCCGTCGGGTAACATTTCATAAGTATAGTATAAAAAGACCATATGCAGATTTTCTGTACTTTTGTCGGAAAAAATATATTTATCCAGCACGTCTGTTTTTGCGCTGGAGAAGAGCAAATAGCGAGTTTCAATCACACTTTGGCCGCTCTCGCAAGCTCTCACTCGTTTCACTGTGGTCAAGCGACTTTGGGGCGAGCGGTTAATGAAAATACAAATCGTTAGCTTTCTTCTGGTATTAAACTTGTTTTGATTGATTGTATCATTTTGTCGGAATAAAGGAAACAAAAAGGCATGACCAATAATCTATCAGCGTCTGAAATGACCTTTTGACCTTGAATTCCCTGATGCAAGCTCACATAAACAGGTGACGTCATCTTTGCTAAATCGGTGTCTTTTATCGTAAAATGCTACACTTTCACAATGTTTATACAGCTTTTTTAATTATTAGTAAGATATAACATATTTTGTCTGATATCATTGAAGTTTTGGGTTTTATTTAATGAGTAATTTAAAACAAGAGCCATTTTACTGTTTTAATTTTTATCAGAGTCAGAATCAGCAGCCTAACATGCTAGCCTATGCAATTTTACCCAAACAAATCGTTAAAAATTCATATTTTGTTTAAACGAAAAGCACATCCACCCCAACGTACGTTATCACTAGCTCTTTCATTGGGACCCTCATGTCCCATTGACTTTTGAAAGTTCACCCACCGTAATTTGATCAAAATAGGTTGCAAGCTCGTCATTGCCTATAATACACATGTGAAACAAGTCGAACTTTGGACTCAGTTTGCCAAGCGATTTTAAGACTATAGGTCAAGCACACGAAGGATAAGAAGCATGAATTATCAAAGATCACTTCTGCTTAGTTCATTATGTCCATTTCGTACAACCCCCCACCGTCATTTTTCCATTTAGTAAAAGCAAATATTTTGCCGAAATAAGCAAAAACATTAATATTCATGAACGGTCAGACAATGCAGCCTTTTAGTACGTAACGTATAGTGAATGGGAATGGGCGATGATCCGTCCAGGAGGTAGAGGTCAGTTGTTTGTGCTGGCAATGTTCCAGCGAGCGAAAATGAGACAACCGGAGCAATATATGTTGGTCACTAAATCCAAAGTTATGAATAATTCATGCGGAGCAGTAGGAGCCAGAATCCAAAAGGCCCTCGCGGCTAACGCAACTCGATCGCGCGTTCACCCTGGTTCTCTAGACTAATCTCAGCCGCTGATTGGGGAGGAAAAAAGCCAGAGACACGAGGCCTTGTTAAAAGGCTAGTGGCCAGTGGGAGACCGCTCGGGAATCGGTGGATCATCAGTCGGTCACTGCCTGGACGCTGATCAGAGAAGCTCCCCTATTTCGCCCAGTTTTGACCTAAAATCGACCGGCGACCGACGGGAAATTGACAAGGCACCGCCCATGCATCACTGGGGCTCTACAGGCTGCCCGACTTCTCCAAAAATCGTTGGGCGATGCCTAAATTCCAGCGGCGATCGAACAGGCTACAAATCGGTCGGTCGCGAGTTGTGACCATAGCTAAAGATAATGAAAAATCTAAGAAATTTGTTAAATTTCTCATAGACACACGTGTTACAAGTCACTTTTTGCTCTAAAAAACAAAGTCAAGAGGTCAATGAAAAATCTCTATGTAAATTAAAAATGTCAAACACACGTGTTATAAGTTAATCTTTATCCATAATAAACTTCTATTCACTAAGTACACAAAATATTCACTTTTAACACGATAAAAAAATCCTCTGTATTCTGAACATTCGTTCTCATTAATCCTACGCTAAAGGATTTTTCATAATGACTTTAACACGTTATCCCGAAACAGACTCTTAGTGCTACTCTCATGGTTTTAAAAACACATTTTCATTTTAATGAGGAGGAAGACTACCCCCAAAAATGGCGATGCATAATCGTAGCAGTTTTGAACTTGTTTAATATCATGAATAGTCAGTGTATGAAATGTATATAATATTGGTAGAGATGGAGAAAAAGACTTGGCGTAGATATACAGAAGGAGTCCCTACCCCCCTCCCCCACCGTTGAATTGTGAAAAAATAACAATAAAGAAAAAGTGAGAAAAGAGGGAAAAGGAAATAATAAAAGGGATAAGGGGAAGGTACATGTACGAGAAAGAAAACACGTGGATCACCTCCCACACTAGGCTAACCAATAGCATTGTAAATCTGCATTTCATTTCCTACGCCACTGCCTGTATTTAACCATTCTTTTCTGTTTGTCTTTGTGTTTAATATATCCCCTTCTACAATAAGCATATCTTCCAAAACCGGTGACGAAAGGCCTTGAATACGGCGGAAAATTCAACAAGAGTGCTATTCAGGAAATTCAGTAAGTTTTCCTTCCATTTTAACACCTTTTTATTCATGCTAAACCTTGTTAATATTTCACATGTCATAGTCAATTTCGTCCTTGGTCATTCATTTTCAAACTTTGTTCAGTCAATTTCATCATTTTGCAACTAGTTTAATAAAACTCAAATCAAGTTAATGATTTTTTAACAAGTGCGTTTGAGTTTCATTTAAATTCGTCGCACAGACAAGATATTGAACTAAAGCCATCAAAATGTCAAGACAGACATTTCTTTCTTAATTCATGTATACCTCCTTCTGTAAAAATTAAATGAGATAAATGAAGAAAAAATGGGCCTACGTATTTATTATTGGCATGTTTAATACTTATCTTATGACAAATCTCGAGACGAGAAATTTAAGAAATATTCCAATAGACATTATTTTCCTTACAAAAAAAAAGAAAAATATGGAGAAAACAAATTCAGCCCTTTTTTCTTCTTCTGAGAATAAAATCAATATACAATACGTTATTTGCTTTGAAAATATAGAAATTCCTTTAATTGGTGGCTTGGTGCCCACACTACATGTCATTGATTTGCATGAATTGATTTACATTTGTGTTTATTCGTATGATTAACATGATCTTTATCGAAGCATTGCGCAATCATTTTCAAGGCATAGTCAAAATTAAGTTTGTGAAACAAGGAAATACAGAATTTAGCTAAATGATTCGGATTGGTAATCATATCAAATTTTTTCCGAAATCAGTTTAATTGGCCTGGATAGATTCTTTTGTATAAAACTTATTCAATACATAACTATGTCAAGATCCCCTATATTTCTTCCCCTTGACAGACGTAAGGTTTCTGCTTATATGAGCCAATGGCAAGCCGTGCAAATCATTCACCCAGATGTGCCGAGGGAAAAGATTATTTTTTCAAGCAACCAAACGAAACTCACAGCTCTCCATCAATCAGAGGCCATCTCAGACTATTATCAATGCGCGCTGGTCGGTAACGCAGGCATTCTATTGGACAGTGGATGTGGTGACGTCATTGACAAGTTTGAATTCGTCATCCGAATGAACCTCGCTCCTCCCGGAGGTGAATTCAAGCGTGACATTGGGTCGAAGGTCAATTTAGTTTCCCTCAACGTCGAGCAAATTGAGAGGCTTATATCTTGCACAAACTCCAGCTATCCTCCTGAATGGAAGTGCAAAAGCGAAGACCACGTCTGTCTGAAGGAGCGCAAAAGTAAATTTCCGAAACCCCGAGCCCCTACCCATTGTGATGACCTGTTGAGGAGAATGAAGCGATCAAATGGTACTACCTTGTGGTATTTCAAATATATCGGCAGAAACTACGACGCTATAAAGAGGATGCTAGGGATACTCAAACCGAAATACAACATAAACATCGATTTTGCTTATAGCCCTTTCAGCCCTGTGATATCTTCCACAAAGTAAGGTGTACACATTGTTCAAACGATAGACATATTATAAATCAATAAATGCTCCTATCAAAGAGAACAAAAAGTCAGGGTTCGACCATAAAGGCATCTCAAAACATTGCCAGCACAAACCACTGACCTCTACCTCCTGGACGGATCATCGCCCATACCCATTCACTATACGTTACGTACTAAAAGGCTGTAATGTCTGACCGTTCATGAATATTCATATTTTTGCTTACCTCGGCTAAATGTGTGCTTTTACTAAATGGAAAAATGACGGTGGGGGGATGGATGAAATGGACATAAAGAACCAGGCATAAGTGATCTATGATAATTCATGCTTCTTATCCTTCGTGTGCTTGACCTATAATCTTAAAATCGCTTGGCAAACTGAGTCCAAATTTCGACTTGTTTCACATGCCTGTATTATAGGCAATGACGAGCTTGCAACCTATTTTGATCAAATTACGGTGGGTGAACTTTCAAAAGCCAATGGAACATGAGGGTTCCAATGAAAGAGCTAGTGATGACGTACGTCGGGGTCGATGCGCTTTTCGTTTAAACAACAAAAATGAATTTTTAACGATTATTTTTTTGTAAAATTCCATAGGCTAACATGTTAGGCTGCTGACTCTGACGATAGGGGGCGTTGAGAAATGAGACTAAACGGAGCTTTATGTTGGCCAGTAGTCATAAAGATGTACAAACTTTAGTCCAGGTCTAAACTCCAGATCACTGACTAGATATAGTCCATAGAGTTAACACGTCTATATCCAAGCTCAATTAGTAATCAAGGGTGTATAAACAGTAGAATCGAGACATAACCCATGTAAAACCTCAGTGGGAGATTTGGTCTTTGAAGGAAAAAAAATCCATCCTCAACTCATAAAACACGCCTATGTACAAGCTCATTTAATAATTAAGAATGTAGAAACAGTAGAAATCATTATGCTGACTATTGCTCGGTACAACCCTGTTACCATTAAATTAATGAAACCACATTTATTGTACGACCAAAGGGGCACAGCTGGTAAACTATAACAGTTTTGACATGTAAAGTGTATGTATTCAATTTAATCTTACACAGTGACACTTTATACCCAAAGAGGGTAATGGTGCGTGTAAATATCACCTAAACACGCTTTCTTCAGATGCGCCAAATTCGTGTTAGTGATCACCAACTGATAAATTCGGCTGAAATGATTCTCTTTTACATCCAGGGTATGGAAAGTCGAATCCCCGTCATCCGGTCTTGCAATCTACTCGGCTGCTACGCAATTCTGCAAGCAGATAACCATGTTCGGATTCTACCCTTTCTCTCAAGATAGGAGAAACCGAACTCTACGGCATCACTACTACGAAGAGGGCAAGATGAATTACACTTCGAATCAACACCACATGCCAGACGAATATCGAATCTTACTCGAGTTAAACCGAACCGGAGCAATTAATCTTATCAACGAATGTCGATGATTGCTAGGTTTTTATTTCTTCTTCAAATTACAATTCTGATCGTTAAAAGTTAATACTCTTATCAGATAACGGTAAAGTTGAAGGATTGAAAAAAGGGATATATATGGTGTACGTGTCTAGTTGTCGTAGTATAGTTGTTGATTCATTTCACTTTAGGATTAGGGTTAGTTATAGCGGTTGGTCTAGGGTATAAGATAAGAGTTATACAGTTGGTGTATATAAATTGACGAGGAGCAACTGTCGCATGCATGCATGATCAAGGATCGTACAACCGAAATTCCAGAGCACGTTTTAACCCGGCTTCATGAATCGTAATAATGACAGTTTAATTGTCATGGCCTTGCTTTTTAAAATCGAGAACTCAAAATCTAATTTAATATTCGGGTACGGTTTATGAATTACAGAGAATTGTTATAAAGGTTACTCAAGACTTGCAATACTCTTTAAAGTATTCCTGTAGTCTTTATATTACAATTCTCGTTATATCCTGTGATCTCTAATTGCCTCGTGTGAATTGTTTCCTACTTCTCCTCCCCTTTCGATGCAACTTTTCTTATTTAATTCTCTGCCCAATAAACAAAACACTAAAAAGTAACCTCTTTTGGGAGTGTATTTTAAGTGATTTTAAAGTATGGTGCCTTTTGAACTAGATTTAAACGTTATCGAAACGTGCCTTCATTTAAACAAAAAAGGTACTCCTGTTCACGTTTTCATCTAACCTAAAAACCACCAATTTATCACGCGACTGGAGTAACGTGATTCCACTTACCTCTGTAAATCAAGTGTTTATGACCAAATAACCACTTGACCAAGCAACGAGTTTTTTGTCCGTTAACCGATGGTGGTGATAAATACGTAATTATTTGGTCTTGTAAGCACCTTTATCGATTGGTTTCACAGGTTATCCAAGGTTGATGGTAATAATCACGTTACTTACACCGGCTAATCGTCTTATTGTTCTGTCCGTGAATCTCTGGTTATATTAAATTAGTAATTCTGAGGTGTCTTACAAACCTCTTTTAATGGTTTCAAAGTTACCATAAATGTCTTGGTTATGATCACGTTGCTCACGCTGATTACTAATCTAAGCTGTGAATACTTGATATTAAGGTGTGAAAATAAGTAATTATTAGGTGTCTTAAAACAGCTTTTTAAATGGAGGTCAAAGTTGCCATAAGTTCCGCGGTGATGATCTCGTGACTCAAACGGATTATTAATCTAAGCAGGGCATACGTGACTTTTAGGTGTGAAAAATGAGTAATTATAAGTTGTCTTCAAACACCTTTTTAAATGGTTTCAAAATTACCATAACTTTTTTGGTGATGATCACGTAGTTAAAACTGATTACTAATCTAAGCTGTGAATCCGTGATATTTAGGTGTGGAAATTAGTAATTATTAGGTGTCTTAAAACACCTATTTAAATGGGAGTCAAAGTTGCCAGCAGTTCTGCGGTGATGATCTTGTGACTCAAACGGATTATTAATCTAAGCTGGGCATACGTGACTTTTAGGCGTGAAAAATTAGTAATTATTAGGTGTCTTAAAACACCTTTTTAAATGGTTTCAAAGTTAACATAACTTTCTTGGTGATGATCACGTAGTTAAAACTGATTACTAATCTTAGCTGTGAATCCGTTATATCTAGGTGTGAAAAATTAGTCATTATTAGGTGTCTTAAAACACCTATTTAAATGGTAGTCAAAGTTGCTAGCAGTAGCGCGGTGATGATCTCGTGACTCAAACGGATTACTAATCTAAGCTGGGCATACGTGTTTTCCAGGTGTGAAAATGAGTTATTATTGGGTGTCTTGATGGTTTCACAGTTACCATTTAAGTCCCGTGGTGATAACCCCGTGACTGTTGGCATATTTCTATGTTCATAAGCTGATGAATTACTGTTGGCATTTTTTAATTCCACCAGTTGATAACTGGAGTGTGCATATTTCCAGTTGCACCAGTTGATGACTGACTGTTGGCATATTTCCAGTTGAACCAGCTGACACCAATTAATTTGCATATTGAATATGGGGTGCGTGCAGATCTATGTTTTTTAAACAATTTATCTGAATTAACAGCATATTTCTTAATTACTGATGATTTAGTTATGTGCAATTCATTTCGAAAATACTACATATATAAATTACCAGTTATTAGGACATTTCGCTACTTCGTATGAATTACATTTAGTTAAACATGAATAAGGGAAACATTAATTATGAACTAAATAATTTCAATAAAATACAAGTATATGAAAAAATTTCGATTAATTAAATTATGTAAATCTACTTATTACCAATGCCTTTACATTGGAAATACAGACGTACCAGTATTGAAGTGTTGTTGCTGTTCAACTGGTTGGAAGTTTTACCAAATGGTTCTAATGGCTCAGCTAGACCAGTTGAATTCTAACTGGCCTGGATCAACTGGATCATTTAGCCCATTTCAATTTCCAGGGTTACCAGTTGGCATTAACTGGTTCATCAACTGGACCAGTTGCAACTAGCTTTCTCTTCTGGCATGTTTGCACCCCCCCCCCCAATCCCCTCTAATCCCAAACTGCTTCCGGCGCGCCTGGACGTAATTATGGAAGATCCAAGACACGATGATCAGAAACGGGATGAGAACGTCATTATTTTGGTTCATTTATTGTGTAACATTTGCGTCGTTATTATTGGGTTGAACGCGGGTTACGGTAACATATTTCCTCTTCGACGTAAATTTCACGTGAATGAAGAACATGATTCATCTCAAGTCAGCCTCGTAATATTCACGTGAATTTCACGCAGATATTTTGACTAATACTATCACTAACGCTTCACGTGTTTCTGTGACGCGATAATTTCGTTTATGAAGATGTAATTTCATAACCAAACAAAACACGGGAGTATTAGGTTTAGAAACCATGGTCTCCAAGGTAGGGATAATCACGTTATTATAATGGTGATATTGCAGTGACAATTGCGTGATTTAGTGTACGTGTGTTTCAAGTTACCTAGTGCAATAAACGTATTAACACATTTACGTAAATGTCCGGTGTTTGTAGAACGTAACTCTCCTCAAGTCGATACCTTGATATTGACGTGATTTTCACGTGATTTTGTTTGTTGGGTGTCTTTCTGAGTGTATCTATCCCTCTTTCTCTCCCTCTATCTCTCTCGTTTCTTTTTTACTCCAATGATTTTCCCTAATTTATCTGATGCTTAAATATAATTATATATCACCTTAAAGGGATCCTTTAACAATGTTAAATCTGAGATACACGGTCCTACATGTTACCAGTGTCTGTGATATGGTGTAATATTGAAGCCTTAAAAAAATCGCGCTTCAAAATGATCAAGAAGTGCCTCAAAAAAGTAAAAATCTTTGAGTGACCGGTTTTACCATACTCGTTTTCCCCAATAGACTGTAGTGTTATGAAAACCGTTCAGCGAACGGTTTTCAAAATTTGTAATTCCAATCATTAATATCTTGATAATCAGACAGGCGATCGGCTTGTAAAAGTCATGGAGTTTCTGACTGACCTAAAGGTTTATAATTATCATTGCAGCATAAGCTAAATCAAGGATTATTTCTAAAGGATCTAAGACAAAGTTACCGGATCCCTTTAAGGTATGTGGTATAGCCGACTATGTCCTATGCTTAGAAACAGGTTTAGTGGTTCAGGAAATTGATCAAGCGTTTTAATCTAATAATATTATATTCCACTTTAATATAGCGCTTAATACAAATGTCTCTAAGCGCTTTACAGATATACTAACTGATGTTTGGGGGAGAATGTTTTCATTTAGGCAGCAATACACTTGGTTTTAATTTTTAATAAATATATTTTAACGTCTTGACTATATTGGCTGGTACCAAATGCACTTTGGTGTTATGTGCAAAAAACCGAAATAGAAGCAGTTCTAAAATGTGACCATTGTGCAGTCACATTAAGTCTGAAAACCTAACTGATGTGGTTCATGTAAAATTGATAGTTCCCTCCTAAAGGATGCTGACATTAAGGTGAATATAAAAAGCTTCGATTCGTTAAATCAAACGTGAAAATGCAGACCTAAATGCGCAGATGAAATGGGAAATGTTTAAAATTGAAACGAAAGAATATTCAAAGCGAAAATAAATGCAAAATGATGAAACATTTAAACAATTACAAAGATAATTTATGTTGCCTAAGTATTGAAAATGACGAATATCCGCCTAAAGACAATTTATAGAAATCAAAAAAAAATTAAGGGAAATAAGATCAATGACTGACATATAAATGTACAGGAGCTTTCATTGGTTCAAGACAAAAATAGATGGTGAAAATCAACGAATTTTTTTCTGCAAACTAAAAAAAAGAAACGGAAAGAGGAAAGAAAATTTATTGTATCTAAAAGAATGGACAACGTACTACCATCCAAGGAATTATATCCATAGTAAAATTGTAATATTTTATGAATGGTTATACCCACTCTTAAACAGCGTTTTCAACCGGGGTGCTTTGGCACACTGGGTGCTGCAAAACATCTCTAGCGGTGCCTGATGAGGATTTTAATAATTCATGATATATCATTTTAAAAATCATTATTTCGGAATAACGCCGATTTTATGGTAACCGATTCTAACAGGTGCCCCTTTTCCTTTGTAATAAGTGTGAAAAGCATTTGAAAGCTTATGAAGTGTCTTTCTTTGTCGCTCGCAACCAAAATCATAATGATTTATGGCAGAGAAGTGTATGAACACCTCCATATTTTGAGCAACTAGGAGCCCAAATAGCCTTCTATTAAATAGGTGTCCGAATATATATTATATTCTTTATATCGAAATTGCATGTTTACCTTGTTGGTTCCCTTCGTTCGCTCGCAACACTTAGAAACAGAAACATTTTGAAGTGACCGCACATAATTGTGTTTGTATTCATGTATTCAGCAGCGAGGTGCACACACACCTAGTTTTATATTTGATCTAGTCTGTTGATTAAAAGTAATCATTTTATTATATGAAAAGTGTCATAATTTCTTTGCTCACTTGCTTCACTCGCTCGTTTAATTAAAAGGCAAATGTGCTCATGCATACGTGGTGCGTGACGATAATCAGAGTGATGCAAAAAGAATCTTCTGTAAATAAATTTGTGATTTGGTTGACGCGAAACTTTTTATTTCTTAAAAAGGGTGCCGTGACTAAAATAAAAGTTGAAAAACGCTGCTCTAAAAAAAAACAGATGTCTGAAAAAGATAATTATTTGGCCACAATTAACCTTCTTTCTTAAACAGAAAATGAAGCGTTATTTTGTGAAGTATTGATTACTGAACAAAAATGTCGGCAAGCTATAATTTCTGTGAAAATAATAATTCACCCGGTGGTGATGGTATATCTTTCTCGACAGAACCTTGCGGCTTTATTTGCAGTTTCCTCAATTCATTTCGTTAGATTCATTTTGTATAATTTCGGAATTTTTGTAGACATGTTTCCATTTTGTGTGTGTTCTCTGTTTTCTATATTGTCTGAAAAAGATAATTATTTGGCCACAATTAACCTTCTTTCTTAAACAGAAAATGAAGCGTTATTTTGTGAAGTATTGATTACTGAACAAAAATGTCGGCAAGCTATAATTTCTGTGAAAATAATAATTCACCCGGTGGTGATGGTATATCTTTCTCGACAGAACCTTGCGGCTTTATTTGCAGTTTCCTCAATTCATTTCGTTAGATTCATTTTGTATAATTTCGGAATTTTTGTAGACATGTTTCCATTTTGTGTGTGTTCTCTGTTTTCTATATTGTTGAATATAATCTGTATTTTATGTGTTTTTATGGATTTGAATTGAAATAAACCTTAAAACTTGAACTCTTAATTTTAAAAAATATTTTTGGGAAGAAGATAAAACATTGGTAATAGAATGTATGATTGAAGGTTTTAAACAAAAAAGAATTAAATCAAAGCCAAAAATAAGCTGTTCTTACGCGGTTATACAAGAAAGGGGATAGATAAAGATAAAGTTTAGATAAATGGAGACCAATATCGTTACAGTGCACCGATTTCAAAATATAAGCAAAGGATGGGTTACATCGGTCTCTTTTGATCAGCGATAAGGTTATTAAAGCAACATTCCGCTATGCATAATTTACGTTTAGTCCAAAATATTGTTGATTATTGTAAATCTTGTAATTTTCTTGGTAATTTTGTTTTTCTTGATTTTAAAAAACCTTTTGATATGGTTAATTATGATTTTTTTATGTTTCAGTTATGATATAAATTAATGTTAAGAATCATTAATTGACTAGATCATGGTAACCCAATAAACAAAATCACGTGAAAATCACGTCAATATCAAGGTATCGACTTGAGGAGAGTTACGTTCTTCAAACACCGGACATTTACGTAAATGTGTTAATACGTTTATTGCACTAGGTCACTTAAAACACACGTAAAGTAAGTCACGCAATTGTCACTGCAATATCACCATTATAATAACGTGATTATCCCTACCTTGAAGACCATGGTTTGTAAACCTAATACTCCCGTGTTTGTTTGGTTATGAAATTACATCTTCATAAACGAAATTATCGCGTCACAGAAACACGTGAAGCGTTAGTAATAGTTTTAGTCAAATATCTGCGTGAAATTCACGTGAATATTACGAGGCTGACTTGAGATGAATCATGTTCTTCATTCACGTGAAATTTACGTCGAAGAGGAAATATGTTACTGTAACCCGCGTTAAACCCAATAATTTACACAATAAATGAACCAAAATAATGACGTTCTCATCCTGAACATCGTGTTTTGGATCTTCCATAATTACGTCCAGGCGCGCCAGAAGCAGTTTGGGATTAAAGGGGGTGGGGGGGGGGGGGTGGGTGGGTGCAAACATCCCAGAAGAGAAAGCTAGTTGCAACTGGTCCAGTTGATGAACCAGTTAATGCCAACTGGTAACCCCGGAAATTGAAATGGGCTAAATGATCCAGTTGATCCAGGCCAGTTAGAATTCAACTGCACCCACAACAAAAAGTGAGTCATTTGACACATTTAAGCATAATTTTCGTGAGTCAGGTGTAAATTGACTCATTAGTAACAACCAATGAGTCTCTATTGACTCATTTATATTTCACCAGTGTGTCAATCATGAGCTGACGCATTTGCAAAATGCTTCGACTGACTCACATGGTCGTAAAAAATGAGTCAAGATCGACATAAGAGCATTTTAGAAGAAAAAAGTGAGTCAACTTGAAAGTGAGGCTGTATGCATGCGCGCGCATGCTTTCGTGACGTCATCCAAAATGCGCATTCTCGAGCCATATTTGAATTCCCGATCGACGACGCGACGTCGCCATCTTATATCTTGGATTCAGAAGAGTTTTGACTGCAGCTAGTGAAAAATTGGTACGCATAATTATTCATATGGTTTTAAACGATGATTTTTATGACTGGATTCGTGGGCTGAATCTTCTGATTATTATACAAATGATGCATGCGTTCATTTTACGATATCCGCACTCGAGTTGATGAGGCTGTGTGTAACTTAACTCAGGGACGTGATAGAGAAGGACTTGAATCAAGCCGTTCTCCTTTGACCCCATGCTCCAAGCCGCCGGAAAGTTATGCGCTAATCTGCAGCTGTTGATCAGGTGGTGAGATAAAAGAGCGCATGAAATTTTAGGATTTAGAATTCCTACATCAGAAAATGGTATCACAGCAACTGTTCGCTGTCCCTTCCAATGATTTCTCATCCATTGTTGAATGTGTAAAGAGTAGAACAAGCGAACACTAACTTGTGTAATTTCATTCTTTTTTAAACTTGAAAAATACAAAAAACACGCGAAAACACGCATTAGCAAACTTAATGTTATTGAAGATTGTAAATCATGGATCAAATAACGGGACATTAAAGCATGCACAAATTAGCGCATCATCCTAAAATATTGAGTTTTTGACAGAATGTAATTTTTCTTTTACCAACTCTGGCACACAATTTAAAGGCAGGACGGAGTTCTAAATTTGAAAATTTGTTTGATGCACTATTCCCAATAAAATTCCCATATAAAGTTTTTAATTTACACTGTAATTTTGACGGTAATTTAATATTTTGTAATAAATGTAAAACTGGTGCCTGGCTTCCGAAATTCCCCGCAGTGGAAGCGCGGTTCGGAGCATGGAACTTCAAAGCCAAGTGGAATGTTACACATCCCATTGTTACGCTTTAGAACTCAAGAATGCGTTTGAATAAATGACAAGAGTTTCGCCTCCTGTTCTTTCACCTCCCTGCTTAACTATAGATTCTCACTATGAACATGACAGCCAATGAAAGCGGACAAAATATACAGTTCCTCAGGAAAACAAAGGAACATCCCTTCACTGCTATTATGTAAAAATGTGTAGAACAGGTGAATATGCATGTGACACCTGTTCTACACATTTTTACATAATAGCAGTGAAGGGATGTCCCTCAGTGTCTACCTGAGGAACTGTATATTTTGTCCGCTTTCATTGTCTGTCATGTTCATAGTGTCTACTGTATCGCACGAAGCCGTGTCGAATGAAAACATGCATGATCTTGCATCATTGTTTTATACAACGAAACTCCTAGATCCTTGTTATTTGATGTAAAACGAATTAATTCAAGATTGTTTCGTGACAGTATGGGTGACAAATAAATCTCAAGTTAAGGCTTAATTTAGTGCGTACAAAGTAGATTTTTCAGATTCGGGTAGCGGGACCACCGATTACATCGCTAAAATGTGATATTTTAGGATATATTTTCCATTGCAAATGTGGACAGTGACTCTGGCATGGTATGGTATGTGTGTGATAGGCCTAGGGAGTAGGGGGGTCTATGTCATGATGCACCCACAACAAAAAGTGAGTCACCCTTACTCAAATTGATGAGTCACTGGTTTGTCCGTACAGCGAAACACTTGAAGGATCATGTGAGTCACTATGACTCGATACAAATGAGTCTTATTTATCTAAGACTCACTTCAAGTGAGTCTTTAAGACTCATTTGTATCGAGTCATAGTGACTCACCTGATCCTTCAAGTGTGTCGCTGTACGGACAAACCAGTGACTCATCAATTTGAGTAAGGGTGACTCACTTTTTGTTGTGGGTGTGGTCTAGCTGAGCCATTAGAACCATTTGGTAAAACTTCCAACCAGTTTAACGGCAACAACACTCCAATACTGGTACGTCTGTATTTCCAATGTAAAGGCATTGGTAATAAGTAGACTTACATAATTTAATTAATCGAAATTTTTTCATATACTTGTATTTTATTGAAATTATTTTAGTTCATAGTTAATGTTTCCCTTATTCATGTTTAATTAAATGTTATTTATACCAAGTAGCGAAATGTCCTAATAACTGGTAATTTATATTTGTAGTATTTTCGAAATGAATTGCATATAACTAAATCATCAGTAATTAAGAATTATGCTATAAATTCAGATAAATTGTTTAAAAAACATAGATCTGCACGCACCCCATATTCAATATGCAAATTAATTGGTGTCAGCCTGTTCAACTGGAAATATGCACACAGACCAGTTATCAATCGGTGCAATGAAAATATGCCAACAGTCAGTTATCACGGGATTATCACCACGGAACTTAAATGGTAACTGTGAAACCATCAAGACACCCCAAAATAACTCATTTTTCACACCTAGAAATCACGGAATACCCAGCTTATATTAATAGTCCGTTTGAGTCACGAGATCATTACCGCGGAACTGCTGGTAAGTTTGACTACCATTTAAATAGGTGTTTTAAGACACCTAATAATTACAAATTTTTCACACCTAAAAATCACCGATGCCCAGCTTAGATTAATAATCCGTTTGAGTCACGAGATCATCACCGCGGAACTGCCGGCAACTTTGACTACCATTTAAATAGGTGTTTTAAGACACCTAATAATTACTTATTTTTCACACCTAAATATCACGGATTCACAGCTTAGATTAGTAATCAGTTTTAGCTACGTGATCATCACCAAGAAAGTTATGGTAACTTTGAAACCATTTAAAAAGGTGTTTTAAGACACCTAATAATTACTTATTTTTCACACCTAAAAGTCACGTATGCCCAGCTTAGATTAATAATCCGTTTGAGTCACGAGATCATCACCGCTGAACTGCTGGCAACTTTGACTACCATTTAAATAGGTGTTTTAAGACACCTAATAATTACTAATTTTTCACACCTAAATATCACGGATTCACAGCTTAGATTAGTAATCAGTTTTAGCTACGTGATCATCACCAAGAAAGTTATGGTAACTTTGAAACCATTTAAAAAGGTGTTTTAAGACACATAATAATTACTAATTTTTCACACCTAAAAGTCACGTATGCCCAGCTTAGATTAATAATCCGTTTGAGTCACGAGATCATCACCGCGGAACTGCTGGCAACTTTGACTACCATTTAAATAGGTGTTTTAAGACACCTAATAATTACTAATTTTTCACACCTAAATATCACGGATTCACAGCTTAGATTAGTAATCAGTTTTAGCTACGTGATCATAACCAAGAAAGTGATGGTAACTTTGAAACCATTTAAAGAGGTGTGTAAGACACCTCAGAATTACTTATTTATCACCACCATCGGTTAACGGACAAAAATCTCGTTGCTTGGTCAAGTGGTTATTTGGTCATAAACACGTGATTTACAGAGGTAAGTGGAATCACGTTACTCCAGTCGCGTGTTAAATTGGTGGTTTTTAGGTTAGATGAAAACGTGAACAGGAGTACCTTTTTTGTTTAGATGAAGGCACGTGTCGATAACATTTAAATCTAGTTCAAAAGGCAGCATACTTTAAAATCACTTAAAATACACTCCCAAAAGAGGTTACTTTTTAGTGTTTTGTTTATTGGGAATGTATACTTATGCGATGGGAATTGCTTTAAATAATCCTTAATTTTTTGAAAATGAGAAATGTAATGGTAAAGTTGCCATAATTTGACAATTTTGGTATTTTGCTTCAATACTAATTCCTCGGAAACTGATTAAGGATCTAAATAAATTAATTTTTAATTTTTCCTTGGAACTCCAAAAGAAACAAGTTCAAAGGTCTGCCTTAATAAATACAGCTGAAAACGCAGACCTGGGTTTGGTAGATTTACATTCCATTTGGCATAATTAACATGGCTTTTTGAAAATAACCTTAATGCATCTCAGAAATACATTTCTAAATATTTGATTGAAAATATATGTACGTTGTCTTTGATATCAAAATTAAATTGTTCTCGCAAAGATATGTTGATGTTGTGTTCAAAACACAAAATATCTGATTTCTATGTTTATTTGCTTTTTTATCTGGAGGGAACTTAGATATGTTGAATTTTTGCATGAACAAAATGTTCGAAATGTAGTATTATGGTACCATAGCAACATATAACACTAGACAATACAACGTTGTATTTTAAAAAAATGGTTTACCAAGGGTATTTTCTTTATTAAAGATACTGTAGAAAATTGACATTTTGTATCTCGGAATCAACTTTGTATATTGTACTTGGTTCGAACTAATTTTTGGGTGACTTCATCCGAAACCTCATTCGAAGATCCCTAAAATAGAACTCTCGAATTCATGTAGAGGTTAATCGGCTTGATGGCGAAACAGATGTTATAAACGATTATTGTAATTACTTCATCAAAATCAGAAAAGGTGATGGTATTACATTGACAACAATGGAAACAAAGAGTCTATTGTGTGAATTTAAGAAAAGTAATAAAATTGTATTAGGGCATTTGGAAAAACAATTCAACCTTCCTATCAATTCTGACTTGAAAAAGATATTAAAATTACAATTTTTAGTACAAACAATAAAGTGAAACAATTCAAGTTTAAAACACTTCAATCTAAAAGATGAATAGTCGTCATCAACACACAGCAATCCATATTCTCGAGAATTAGACAGGCAAGAATGGAATCTAATGTATGGTCGCAATACATGAATAAATTAATATAGAACGGGGTTATGACTGATCTTCTCTGACAGGTGGGCGGCGAACGCAAAGAGCAAAAGCTTTAAAGATACTATGTCCCTTTTGCAGCAAACATCAAATTCTGTAGAATTATGAACATATAATGTATGTCCTATCTGTGAAATTTAAACGTTTGCACTGTCCTAACATTCAAATTTTGCAAGGAAACCAGTTTACTTGGTAGGCTTCACTGTTAGACACTATTGAGTGACTAACTGGATTTTTTTCCTCTTTGGTAATAACATACATAAAATGAGCTGTAAAGGGTACTAGAGTATTTGTCTACATCAATAACCCACTTCTTGTAATAGCCAAAATTAAACTGATTGAATCTTTGTGCAGCACAAAACGTATGACCATTCGCTACAATGGTCTGAAAATCAGACTATTACTTACTGACTTTGTAGCACTTAGGTCGATTTGACAACTAATAGTCGTTATTTTGCCACTTTAAGACATTTTCAAGCCCTCTTTTTTTGTAGGGAAGTTCCAAGTTAATATTATTTTTCAAATGCCGTTGGAATTTCGCCTTTTCATTTGTTTGTGCTGCAAATGGGAGGCGCATATTTTGTTTACACAACTGTTTAGCAATTTTTGCGAAGAAATTTCTAGAAGTGAAATAGTCTAAAAGTCATCAGCGCACACCGCTTACAATCACAAGCAGTACCAGCAACACCCAGGGAAGGGAAGATAATAGAAAAGGAAAAACAAAGAAATACATAAGGAGAGTGGAGAGGATATGGAGAAGCAAAAACAAAGAAATACATAACGGAAGAGAAAAGGATACATTTATATGGATAAACCTGGAAATACATGACGAAAAATAAGAGGATAGATTGAAGGAAAAACAAATTAGGACATAATTACGAAAGAGAAGAGCATAGATTGAAGGAGAAACAAAGACATAACGAAAGAGAAGAGGATAGATCGAAGGAAAAACAAAGAAATACATAACGGAAGAGAAGAGGGTAGATTTAAGCTAGCTGCATGCTCTCCAATTAATTAGGGCTTCAAATACCTACAATCAGGAGCGGCGATTTCTTTTCATGACCGGGGGGACGAAATGCGAGGGATGAGGGAACATATTGAGCAAGAGGGGCCAGTGGCGTAATGAGCAAAAAAGTTGGGGAGGGGGGGGGGGGGGGGGTTGTGGGCGGGGGGGGGGGGGGGCTAAAGTATTTACGATCAGGTGGAGAAAAGCGAACGAAGGAAATGGAGCGTAAATTGTCGTGGGGTCTAGGGGCAAAGCCCCGGCGGGAGTCAAGGGGCGGAGCCCCATGAATGTGCTACAACTGATCATTTCATGCGTATTATGTACCATATAATTCACTCGAGTAGGCTCAATGTTTCTGGAAAACTATTTGTTACATTTTATAAATGCACATAATTATATATGATATGGACATGTTATAACATTGTTTCGTTTGATCTCAGATGGATTTTTCCTTGACGTTGAAAACATATGTGTTGCGTTCTGATATTGCCTTCAGAAATAAAGTTCTTAAAGGCGTTGCATAAAGCATTTGGTTCGTCATTGTTTTGTGAATTTGAATAACTCAATATCAATAATTACTGTATAGGCCTGGGTAAAGATAAGTAGAGTTTGAAAAAAGATCGCCATTGACTTTTACAAAAGCACAATACTCGGGACAATACTTAAGTTAAATCTTAGGGTAGCTCTTATTTTCCCATTAGTTTCAAGGGGTTACCTTTCCAGCTGATCTAGCTCAATTTGTTGACCTCTTTGGGGGCGTCTGGCGGCACCTTCCATCGAATAAAGCGTACGCGTCTGGCATTGTCAATTCGTGTAACTCGAGACTACTATACGGTGAATCGTCTCATATGGGTTTGTAGAACACCCCTGGAGGGGGTCGTACTTTTTGAATTTGACGATCTCACGAGGAATAAACTACACTTTCAAACAATGAGATTATACAATTCATATCTATGGTTTATTATAGATAATCAACACAAATTATCTAGGTTCGTATAATCGTTCGTGTACACACCAAAAAATACACACAATAATCAAATGTCTCCAGAGGGAAGAACTCCCTCAGACGGCAAATAATTTACATAAAAATAGGGCGTATGAAAAGGGCGTATGAAACACCCCGGAGGTTAATCTCCGTCACGTTCCGAGAATGCACAATATAACACAATAATCAATCATACACAACAATAACAATAATCATTCTTCAAAACAATAACAATAATCAGTTATCGAGATCAAACACAAAAGGGATTAATTAAAATAAATCAGCAAATCGTTCAAAATACCAAATCAGTTACGGCGAAGTCAAGTTTGATGATGCTGATGATAACGGATGGCAAACGATTACTGACAAAACTAGCCATCAATTACCGACAAATTTAAATGTCCCAATATCTCCAAATTTAACACTATAAACCCGGGGCCGAAGGCTAAATTGTTTTTCATATGGACTATCTATAGTACTTGCGTATGCGCAAATGGTCATTTTCCTCGACGACCTAAATATACGAATTATTTCGTCAACTAAATCAGCATCATAGCTATATATTTTAATGCAGGCGCGGAGCTAGGATCTTATTTTAGGGAGGGGCGGTAGTGAGCAAGCGAATCATTTAAGGAGCGCGCTCATTTATATAAGGGGTGTGGGTGAAAGGCCTCCCGCGCGAAGCGCGGAAGCTTAGACGTTTCCTTAAATTATTAGGAAAAGAAGACGATTTATTGTACCGTTCTCGACTGTCAATCCTTGTCTGAATGAAGTCCCCCTCCCCCTTCTAGCCCGAAAGCTTAGACGTTTCCTTAAATTATTAGGAAAAGAAGACGATTTGCTGTAGTGTTCTCGACTGTTAATCCTTATCTGAATTCAGTTTCTCCCCCTCCCGCGCAAAGCGCGGAAGCTTTGACGTTACATTAAATTATGAGAAAAAGCAGACGATTCGGTGTACTGTTCTCGACTCTTAATTCTTATCTGAATTCAGTTCTCCCCCTCCAACGCGAAGCGCGGAAGTTTTGGCGTTTCATTAAATTATAAGAGAAAGTAGACGATTCGTTGAACCGTGCTCGACTCTTAATCCTTGTCTGAATGAAGTTTCCCCCTTTAGCGCGAAGCGCGGAAGTTTTGACGTTTCCTTACATTATTAGAGAAGGCAGACGATTCGTTGTACCGTTTTCGACTCTTAATCCTTGTCTGAATCCCGGCCCCCCACTCAGTGTTATTTAGGGTACGCATATGCTTGTTCCCTCTTTTTGAAAGCACCCCCTATCTGAGGACTGCCAACATTTCCGAACCCCCCTTTCGCGGGCTTTTTGCGGGCTATCCTGCCTTGGAGATCCCCCTAAATTCGGGAAAATGCTCAATGTACCCCCCTAAATTCGGAATAATTTCTCAGGAGTCCAAAGAGATGTGAGAAAAAAAAAATACCCCCTTTTTAAAGAAATCTCCGGTTGAAAGTAAAAAACACCCCTTTTTTTTACAATTCTCGGGCCGGACTTTGTCGCACGAAAAGTACCCCTTTACCGGACATTTTGGTAACACGCATGCGGTCATTCCGACCCCGGAGTGGGGGGGGGGGGCGGGGTCTGAATTCAGATTCCCCCTTCCAGCGCGAAAAGCTAAGACGTTTGATTTAATTATTATAGAAAGAAAACGATTCGTTGCACCGTTTTCGACTCTTAATAAACCCTATTCGTCTGAATTCAGTTTCCCCCTCTCGCGCGAAGCGCGGAAGCTTTGACGTTTCCTTAAATTATTAGAGAAAGAACACGATATATTGTACCGTTTTCGACTCTTAATAAGCCCTATTCGTCTGAATTGAGTTTCCCTCCTCCCGCGCGAATCGCGGAATTTTTGGCGTTTCCTTAAATTATTAGAGAAAGAAGACGAATCGTCGTACCGTTGTTGACTCTAAAACTTTGTTAGAATTTAGTTTCCCCGAAGATTTTTAAACCTCTGATTTCTTAAGCTGATATTATAGGAAAGTGAAACTTCGAGAATATACAAGTATTGTAGTTGTAGTCACTCTCAAAGTCGTCACATCGGATAAAAAGTCACAATTCGTAGGGAAAAAAACTTGTCGGCCGACCGACAATAATCATCTCACCAGGCGCGCCGGAAGCAGTTTGGGATTGGGGGGGGGGGGGCAAATATTCCAGGGGGCTCACCTTCCAGGGGCAGTGACGTAATGAAAAAAAAAGTTCGGAAGGGGGGGGGGGGCAGACGAAAAATCTGCATCACCACCAGTCTTACACGTTACATGCAGGACCCGCGGAACGTTTTTCAAAGTGGAGTATTATCGATCAGGTAGAGCGTAAATTGGCGTGGGGTCCAGGGCATGAGCCTCGGCAGGGGGTCAAGGGGCTGAGCCCCCGGAAGCTCAGGGGTTTTAGGTATTTAATTACGGTTGATGAGCATCCAGGGGCCCTCTTTAAGGCCATTGACGTGTTCCAAGGGGGGGGAGAGCCCCCAGAAGCTCAGAGGTTTTAATATTTAATTACGGTCATGCAGATGAGCATCCAGGGGCCCGCCTTATAGGGCCCTTGGTGGGGTCCAGGGGGCAGAGCCCGTGGAAGCTCAGGGGTTTTATGTATATAAGTAAGGTCAGATGAGCATCCAGAGGGCAGCCTTAGGGCCCTTGTTGGGGTTCCAGGGGGCAGAGCTTTCGGAAGCTCAGGGGTTTTAGGTATTTAATTACGGTCAGATGAGCATCTAGGGGCCCGCCTTAGGGCCCTTGGTGGGGTACAGGGGACAGAGCCCCCGGAAGCTCAGGGGTTTTATGTATTTAATTACGGTCATGTGAGCATCCAGGGGCCCGCCTTAGAGCCCTTGGTGGGGTCTAAGTGGCAGAGCCCCCGGAAGCTCTGGGGTTTAAGGTATTTAATTACGGTCAGATGAGCATCCAGAGGCCCGTCTTAGGTCCCTTGGTGGGGTCCGGGGGCGGAGCCCACGTAAGCTCTAGATATTTCATTACCATTGCCCCCCCCCACTATTTTGACTGGGGGGTCCCCCCCCCCCCCCACTTCCGGCGCCTATGCATCTCACCGACTTCAAACTTCTGCATTGATATAGCACACGAGGATCGAGCAAGAATACCGACACAGCAACATATTTACCCGTGTCTTTCTTGCTCCCTCGACGAGACGACTCCACCCAACAACCCCCCCCCCCTCTCTCTCTCTCTCTTTTACTCCCACTCCTCCTCTCTCAGGCTATTACCTCCCCTCTCTCTCCTCTCGTGCATCCCCCGTTTCTTTTGTTTCCCTTTTACTCTTTTTTCCTTTTCTTTCTTTTCTTTCCCTCTTTTTTTCCCCTCCCCCTTTTTCTCTTTTTTCCGACGGCAGCGCAATTTTACCGACAATATCCTGACAGGTGGGGGGGGGGGGTGTTGCACTCCACACCCTCCCCCCCCCCTTTGGAGACGCCCCTGCGAAGACGTGGATGAGGATGACGAGGATGACTATGAAGAAATCGATGATGAAGACACTAAGACAGCGATGATTTCGACGACGGCGATGATTGTCGGAGACGATGATGAAGACAGCGATGATATAGAAGACGGTGATGCGGTCGATGAGGGTCTAGTTGATGATGAGACAGTCAATAAAAGAAAGTCAGTAATGATCGAAGTAGATGATGAATCAGATGATGGTGAGATGATGCTCGACGAAGACGATGATCAACGTGTCAAGACAACACAACAGATGACGGCGATAAAAACAAATAGGTCGATAAGAGATTGTATTCTCACTGCACGAAGTAACATTGATGTAAAAATAGAGTCAAATTAAGACTTCCAAAAAACTGCCAGACTTTTGCTGAACATATCCACTGGTAAAGGTCCTGGGACAAAGTCACTGAGTCCTCGTTGGACGAAACTTCTACAGGCGCGGTATAACAGGAACACAGAAACAAACTGTGTACCAAAATTTAAAAAAACACTGATTCCAAAATGGAAAATCTGTAACGTGATTGGTTCAAACAAGCGCACAAAATTAATTTGCACGTATACGGGCTGTACGTAACAATACAAAATCTACATAACAATAGAATATATTATTAAACCAGACAGAACCGGTTGGGACATGTCTGCAAAGCCAGACAGCGGTAATTCTCCCTAGCCGCCATTTTGACAATAAAAAAGCAATACGTATTAATAAACATGTACAAATCTATGCATAAAACGTTATTTTACGTATACAAGTTTTAAATCGTGACATTAATTTGGTCACTACAGGTTTCATAGGGTTTCCTTTCCAGCTGATTTCGCTCAATGTCGGGAATTGGGAACTTTAGGGGCGTCTGGCAGAGGTCATTTGGGTGTCTGTGGACTCTGCCGAACAATTTCCTATTGGTTTCATGGGGTTTCATTTCCAGCCGATCTTGCTCCATTGTTTTTACCTCTTTGGGGGCGTCTGGCAAGCACCTCCCACCACTTAAAACGTCTTGCATTGCCCATTCATGTACCTCGAGACTACGACACATATTCTGAATGGGTTTCATAGGCTTTCTTTTCCAGCTGATCTAGCTCAATCTTTTGATCCCTTTGGATCCTCCCTCTGGCCACAACCACCACTTACGACATGCCAGACCAATTTGTTATATGGGGCTATGCGATCTTTACATCCGTGCAGGCCCGTACGCAGGGGGGGGGGGGGGTCGAAATCCCCCCCCCTCCATCTCAAATGTTGTGTGTGTGTGTGTGTGTGTGTGGGTGTGTGCGTGTGTATGTGTGTTTTGGAGGAAACCCCCCTTCATTTTTTTGTAAAATTTGTTCTAACGGGTGACCAAAAACAGGTGACCATATCCCCCCCCCCCAATATCGATCGGCCAATTTTCAAATTTGGGGACACCCCCCCCCCCCCTCGCTTATTCAGCGGCTGGCTGAGTCGTTGCAAAATTGTTGCAGCGCCATCTGTTGGAGCCTTCCGTAGTCGATTGCAGACGGTTGGTGACAGTGGCTATACTAGTCTTCCTCCATCCTATACATGAGCTTGTAAATATTTGTAAATAAACTGTATTATAATGTAAATATCACTCGAATGGACGTAAATTGCGGTTCACACATAAACGCACATAGTTTGCAAGAATCTTCAGTCAATTGAATTGAAGGAGGCAGACTTAATCAGAAGAAGAAGAAGAAGAATCGAATTCCGTGGTAGGATGGCAAGGTTAGGTTAACAACAAAAAGCATCCCGGTGTAGTGGCTAAATGTTCCCCTAGGCTGGTGCTGCCCTCTATGTCCAAATAGCGGACGTAGCGATAATTAATCCAGAATCTCATGCACTGCGCGTGCTCTCATTCGCTAATTTGTATATTATGACCTTTGACTGACAGTACAATTTCCCCGCACAATAGTATCTACATTAATAATTTCTACCTGACAGTGTATATAATTGTTGTGAGCAAACCATGTCACAAACCATCATAAAAGAGGGAGGGGCTTTATTGGCTGCCATGTTGAGATATAATCCTGCATACTAACAGGCGGTAAAGAGCGAAGTGACAAATCTCCAATTGGAATAGTTTTGCATCATATTAGGAAATGTTTGAAAATGGACGACGGATTTAACATGAAAATGAAATAACCATGGCGTTTGGAAAAATGATTCAACCACCTGCAAACGCGAGGAGACTTCAAATTTTCATCGCGTATCTCATGCTAATTATGTTTACACTTTTCTTTATGACGGCGGTTAACATTTACGGAGTACAGGATAAATTCGCTGTTTACAAAAAGGGTTAGTATATATATTCAAGTTCAAGTTCATTCTTTATTCGTTTTTTCAGTTTAAAAACATACAAACCTGTTTAAACAGCATTTCGAGGTTAAATACAAGGTACATTAAATGAATTCATAAATAGTCGGAAGAATAAAAGGGCCATCATTAAAAGCCTATTGAGTGTTGACAGGTTACAATGCAGTGTAGCAAAACAGAAGGAAGGAAAATTATATACAGCAGAAATATTTTTCTTTTCTTCTTGTAATAACATGACACATAATGCATAAAGTAAATAATATAATGTACCATAATGCATCCGAAGATTTAGATATATAAAACCTGTTATAGCTATTTTCTAAATAAATTCTACAAAGTAAGCAAATGGGGTACATGGAATGCAATAGATAATCGTTTCGTCTTAAAGAAATGACATTATAGTACCTATACATATTTATATATGACCTACTATAAAATTTAATTAAAATAAACCCAAAACATGAAATTATAAATGTTTTGCCTTGTCTATAAAGGCGGGGACATTGTTGTTTAATACATTAAGCTGAATACATAAAAGAAATACAGAGAAAATGATAGGGTTGTATACTTCTCTTTTAGACCTGTACGTTAATTTCCATTCGTAAAATTTCATTATGCTACGAGTATCATGATTATGAACCTCTTGAGTAGTACTAGAAGTCTGTTTGGGGATAACTTCTTAAAGTATATGGGGAAAAGTACAGGGTCAATGAGAATGAATGTTCAGAAAACACACCGTGAAAAGGTTGGGCAATATTTTCCAACATTTTGCCCAACGTTGTGCCAATAGTCAACCCAACCATCTATTGGGCAATATTTTGCCCAGTGGTATTGGTAAACGTAAGTACGTGCATAATTGTCTCTTATTTTGCCCAACAGCTGGTCAAGATTTTCCCAACAAGTGGGCTACCGAAATCGGGCAGTTGAAGGGCATATATTTGCCCACATTTTGGACAAAATACGAAACAATTATGCACGTGTGAAGTAGGGTACTTACGTTTACCAATACCACTGGGCAAAATATTGCCCAATAGATGGTTTGGTTGATTGGCACAACGTTGGGCAAAGTGTTGGAAAAATATTGCCCAACCTTTTCACAGTGTAGGATTTTGATTGATCGTGTAAAAGGTGGAAAATGTGTGTACAAAGTGAATGGAAGTTTATTATGGAGAACGACTGACTTATAATGGTTTAGAAGTAATAAACTGTCCCTTTATTTAAAGAAAACAAACTATATTTACTTTCAGAACAGGAAAAATAACGATATTTCTGACATTGAAATTACTTTGGATGGTGAATTATTGGAAAAAAGGATAGCACAAAATTCCTTGGAGTTTTGATTAATGAAAATCTGAGGTGGAATAATCATGTGCAATATATTTCCAATACTATTTCACGTAATATTGGTATTCTCTGTAAATTGAAATGATATGTCCCTTCAAATATCTTGTTTATGTTATACAATTCATAAATACTGCCTTATATTTCATATTATAACATTATATGGTCAAATTCAAAAAGCAACGTTGACGCCATTTTACTGTTACAAAAGAAAGCTATGCGTATATGTACTAATTCTTCCTATCGCGACCACACCAATCCCTTCTTTTCAAAACTAAAAACTCTAAAAGCTGATGATATAAATATTCTACAAATATCACTTTTCATGTTTCGCTTACAAAATGTTCTACTACCTTCATACTTCCCCCATTGTTTAATTCGAATAAAGCCATCCACTCTTATCCTAAAAACTGACAAATTCCAATCCAGAGTTTTTCGGAACTAGAGATAGATGCCATGTGTTGCGTCTGGCCAGATGAAAGGGGCTACCTGTAGATTTATACATGTTGTGGTGCATCGGGGGGGGGGGGGGTGGAAGCATGATGGGTATAGACATGTGCAAATCCTATTATGCATGGATATCCCAACAATAATGAAAATTCTAAATAACTTCGTAGGGCGCTTCGGGGTTTTTTTTACGTGTTGGAATTGTGCTTATTTGATGTGCGATAATGTGGTGGAGAAACGTTTACAGTGCACTCTCGTTATAAAGAACACCGATATAACAAAATTTCATTATAAAGAAGTAAAATCTCTGGTCCCATATGTGGGATTCCCTTTGTATTCTATTGTTTTTGCAACCCTGATACATGTATAAAGAAATTTGATTATAAAGAAATTTCATGGGTCCCGAGGACTTCTTTATAATGAGAGTGCACTGTACATGGTGTTCTAGAGGTGAAGGATATGCAGGATGTTAAGAATGTGGATAAGATATCCCTCTCCGCCCGTGGCAGTGACCAATAAAAGACAATGACACCATGCATGGACCGTGTGTTGAGTGGTCTGACATAAGTGTAACGTTTATATTTAGGAAAAGTCTGTTGACCTCCAAAGTATATACAGTATTTAAGATAATTACTATTTTTTTTATCAATGATGGTCCAAACGTGAAGCATTGGTGGAGGAGTACATGTATGGGCCAGGAGGAAGTACACTCCCTTCACAATGGCGATTCCCTCATTCACATTATGATGTATGTCATCACTCTCAAGTGAAGCAAGTATTGGAACAAGGGAACAACCTCTCGAGAGGAGTATAGGGGGAAGTGTCGTGGCAGTATTGGAATGCCCTTACAGGTACACTCCCCTCAAGAAGTTGTTCCCTCATTCACTTACAGTGCACTCTCGTTATAAAGAACACTGATATAACAAAATTTCATTTTAAAGAAGTAAAATCTCTGGTCCCATATCTTGGATTTCCTTTGTATTCTATTGTTTTGGCAGCCCTGATATAAAGAAATTTCGTTATAAAGAAACAATTTCATGGGTCCCAAGGACTTCTTTATAACGAGACGACCAAGATGTGACTTTTGCTTTGGACTACCATCCCCCTGTTCATGAGGAAAATGATGAACAACCGAAGATTTGGGGGTATGAGTTACAGGTTAATGCTAGTGTTGGACAATAATTAAAAGATTAAGGTGTTAGCAAAATCAACAGGTACAATTACTTTGGCTACATGCAGTGTTTGTTGAAGGCATGCTGAAGGGATTTTAATGTAGGCCTACTGGTACATGTCTTGAACTGTTTTGATGTTGCACATAATTTTGTGTAATGTTCCTGTGCTTGGGAGGATGGCTGTTGTTGATGAAGGATTCTGGTGGTGAGAGGATGCATTACCCATACGGGGAATACATCCTCTCACCTACTGATTTTGATGTTGGAAGTGAATGTTGGGATAGTGTCTGTACTCACATTGGCTGGAGTTGTTCATGGGTGAAATTGTCCGAAGTCCTCCCAAATTAGATTTGGGTAGCGTTGACGCATGCGGTTGAAGACGCATGCGGTTGAAGACTATCACATGAACATAACAAATGATCTTCCATGGAAAACATTTACCAAAAGTTTATATTTAATTGTAAAGTGTCAGTACAAGGTGGCAGATTTACAATGTATTCCACACACAAAAAAGACAATCGGCATGGTCCTTGTCACATACTCTGAGAAACTATAGCGACATATTGCTGAAAGTGGAAAGGATAGGGAAGATGACTATGAGTGTACCAGTGGTAGTCATGATGAGAGCAATTTATACTAAGAATCACTGATTGCTATGTGCACTCAAGTAGCCAGCAGTAACTTTTGAGATGTTGGTATTACACAATGTGTGTTATGGGTAGTTGGATTTTTTTCTTTTAAAGTCTACAAAAATTATGAGAACCTTAAATAATTTTTAATTGGTAAAATGACCTTTTAAAGGAAAATGCAAGATTTTGCAACCAATGACAACAAAGCATGCCAAGTGAGTGTGTTGTTTGTAACATATTTTTTCATATGCTCTGGCCTACAACAAATTTGTCAGAGGTGCAGAGGTAAATTTATGGTGAAATACATAGTCTTACATGTATAATAGCCCCAAAGGTGAAAGTGATTTCACACGCCCTAATATTTGTTAATACACATCCATTTTTCACAAAATTATACCTATTAGGTGACAACAAAAATGGCGGTCAAACCTTCCAGGAAGGGTCGGTCAGTCAGCATTTTTTATTGTGTTTTTGACATTAAATTTTTCGATTAAAAAACATGGAAATTATTTGTTCTCAGCTTCTCGCTCACTCACTGCACTCGCAACTTTTCATCCAATTTTTTTGTCAAAATGGCTGATTTTCCTTGTTTCCAACAAAATTTACAATGATAAAATATAGACCTAAACACCTCAAAATAACAGTAAAATACAAAGACTGACAAATGGAGGAATGAGCCGGAGAGCCAGTAAGGCCCGAAAGTAGCCCACACCTTTACAAAAATATGTATACAATGCATGATATACACAGAAAAAAGAAACAATTATTAACAAAAGTTGAACGCGTAAAAAAGACTCTGACAAAAACCATTACGACAAGACAAATGTGGACATGCTCTAAAGAAATTACTCATAATTACTAATCAGCTAACGTTTAAGTAGGTTTCGAAAGTGTTTTGTATTTTTTGATTCTTTGATTAGTTTAGGGAGTGATTTCGAAAGGATTAGGCCGGCTGCTTGTATACCATGATCAGAGAAAGCTTTCTTATTGAGTGTATGAGAAAGATCATTAATTTGTGTTGTTTAGTAATGGTAAGTATCAGAGCGCCTTTTGAAGTAGTCTTTGAAAGACACTGGTAAATTATTAATATAGAATGTATGCATAAATACGCCAAGTTCAAGAGTATACATGTCTATTACAGTATCGTGCATGCGCATTCAGTTTCAGCAGTTCCCTACGAAGAAGAAGTGTTCAAGCGATGCCCGTTATGGACAGAAATTGCTTGAAAACACTGACATCGTAAGTAAAAAATGGTTGTATATGTGATGTAAACAGGGACGTAGACAACGGGGGGATGAGGGGGATGCATCCCCCCACCTCACAAGGTGGGGGGGGGGGGGGGGGTGGCATGTACAATCATCCCCCCCAGGTTTTGGGGAATGATATTTGCTTACTTAATAAGTCATAATGATGATAATAATAGTAATAATAATAATGATAACAATTATAATATTAATAATAATAATAATTATGATGATGATAATAATAATCCTCATCATTATTGTAATTGTGTTTATTGTTATTAGCCGCATTCACACGGTGAAAGCCAATTCAGACGGTAAAAAAAAGAAAATCTTACAAGTATTTTGTGGTTATCTTGTGGTTTGGAAACCACAAGATGAACCACAAGATTAAACAGGCGCGGATCTACGGGGGGGGGGGGGGTTAGAGGGTTTAAACCCCCCCCCCCCTTGGGCGGCCCAAAAAACAAACAAACAAAAAAAAAAGGGGAAAAAAAGAAAGAAAAAAAAAGAAAAAAAGAAAGAAAACAGAACGCACGCTGGAGAGAAACCCTTTCAAGTGCAAATATTGTGAGAAGATATTCAACTCATCTGGTAACTTAACCAAACACATGATAACTCTGGATATAACTGTGTATTTAACTGTTACTTGATTTAAAAAGACGTTATCATGCACTGCTTTTTATGGTCTCCATTGTGTTAATAGATGCCAGGAAAAAATCACTTACGGGGTTCAAATAAACACCCCCAAAAAAATCGGATCGCCGCTTCGCGGCTCGTGGACGATGCTCCGCATCGTCATTATTTTGGTCAACCCCCCCCCTTAGCAAAAAGCTAGATCCGCCCCTGAGTCATCCCCCCCAGGTGTACGAACCTGTCTACGCCACTGGATGTAAATGTTCATTAATATCGTGTTAAGATCTCGGTGAGCACAAACATGGAGAGCTCCTAGTCAGGAATCCGTCTGACAAGCAATAGTTCATATCCTGCCCGGTTGACGTGAATTCACGCGCATGAAAATATGCTGGTAATGATGTCTGTCCTTTGTATGAGGGGACTGACCTAACAACACCTCAAGGAAATTGTGGACGGTAAGGTAGGGTGGGGACTTGAGTAACCGGACACTTAATTTTGTGCGTTTTTTCAGAATATGTTGCCAAAAAACATAATTGAGTAACCGGACACTTAATTTTGTGCGTTTTTTTCAGAATATGTTGCCAAAAATCGTAATTTCCAAATAATCAGCATTAGAATTTCCATGCAAAATCAGGATTTATGCGAAGAAAAATAACAGCTGCGTCACCGGGTGTCTGTTTGCAACTGCGCGCGATGTTTCCCCGACGCGTATTGCGCCGTTCTAATGCGCGGTGTCCGGGTACTCAACCCGTCCGGAAATACAACCTCTCATGATACCGATTTTGTGAGCACGAAAAAGAAGACTACGACAAGGTTAGGGTCATTTTGAACAGCGATATAAACAAACTGGTAGGTTGATACGGAGTGCCATTCCAGGGAATAAAAATACAGAAGTTTCTTTTTTATCATAAACCTACTCGTAAATTTCATGTTTTGATCGACAAATTGAGGACCTGAAATAATTGTGGACGGTAATGGTAATAGGGCCCCCGTCATACGAGATGAACACGTATGCCCACGCATGGTATTATCGGACACTATTGAATTACCGGACGCGCGTTCTACGCGCGGGACTACACGTATCGAATGTGCAAGTCGAGTGGGGTGATCAAGAAATGTATGGCGCATCGTAAGAACACAAAAAAAAAATTAGAAAATTTACACATCTAACTTAGCCTAACGTATGAGTGACAAATACATGCCTTTTTCATGAAATAATCCAATTTTCCTAATGCCCGTGCAAAGTGAATGGCTGTCAAGTTTGTTTTGAGAATGTCATTTTGCTATTTGTTTTCCGTGCATTTTCTTCTCGCGCGACTCGCGACTTTTGCGTTTCGCCATAGACATAACACGGTGTCCGGCAATACAGGTCGATTTTCAGCGCCGCGAAATAAGAATCATAACATGTGCAGGGACCAGTGGCGTAGACAGGTTCGTACACCTGGGGGGGATGACTTTTTGCTAAGGGGGGGGGGGGGGTGTTGACGAAAATAATGACGATGCGGAGCATCGTCCACGAGCCGCGAAGCGGCGAGCCGATTTTTTTTGGGGTGTTATTTGAACCCCGTAAGTGATGTTTTCCTGGCATCTATTAACACAATGGAGACCATAAAAAGCAGTGCATGATAACGTCTTTTTAAATCAAATAACAGTTAAATACACAGTTATATCCAGAGTTATCATGTGTTTGGTTAAGTTACCAGATGAGTTGAATATCTTCTCACAATATTTGCACTTGAAAGGGTTTCTCTCCAGCGTGCGTTCTTTTTTCTTTCTTTTTTTCTTTTATTTTTTTTTCCTTTTTTTGTTTTTGTTTGTTTTTTGGGCCGCCCAAGGGGGGGGGTTTAAACCCCCTAAACCCCCCCCCCCCCGTAGATCCGCGCCTGTTTAATCTTGTGGTTTTCTTGTGGTTTCCAAACCACAAGATAACCACAAAATACTTGTGAGATTTTCTTTTTTTTACCGTCTGAATTGGCTTTCACCGTGTGAATGCGGCTAATAACAATAAACACAATTACAATAATGATGAGGATTATTATTATCATCATCATAATTATTATTATTATTAATATTATAATTGTTATCATTATTATTATTACTATTATTATCATCATTATGACTTATTAAGTAAGCAAATATCATTCCCCAAAACCTGGGGGGGATGATTGTACATGCCATCCCCCCCACCTTGTGAGGTGGGGGGGATGCATCCCCCTCATCCCCCCCGTTGTCTACGCCCCTGGCAGGGACTAGATCTACGTGGGTACACTTTCCCATGACCATGTGCATGGCATTTTAATTTTAAGCGCCAACATGCTAAATAATCTGGTCAAGTTCACGCGATTTCTACATTTACACTTTTGCGTAGCGAATAATGATTCGAGTAGTGTAAAATCTAAACAGTTAAAAAGTTACTCGCTCAAAATCGCTCAAATTTTGTATCAATTTGAAGAAAAAAATCACATTTTCACTTACCCATCATTGATGCCATTTGCCTCATGATCATCTTGAACTTTCAACTTTGTTTGGGTGACATTTCCGAGCATCCGAATGCTTCCGAAGACGTTGCTTCCAAGACCTATGATGCCGAAGATGACGTTCTGTGTGACGTCACAGGTCTACTAAATAAAATAATAAAATTCACTTTTTGGCTCAGATATAATACTGTTTCGTATGTTTTTCAGCGTTTTAACCCTCTTGAAACCATTCTAAGGCGTTCCATGCGATACAATGTCAAAATGTTGGCTACAACATACATATCTGGGGCATTTTAGGTCATTACCTGGTATTTTACTACGAAAGTAATTGAGAGTGTTCCGTTAAAGCCCTAGTCGTGTGGTGCGCCACCTACCGGTGGTTCCGGGAATTGCGTCAAGAAATCCAAAAACCGCATTAGCTCTCAAATTCATTAGACACACCGGCCCAGACATCTGGAACTCTCTGTCTATTGTAATAACAAACCTTTAGGACATTGTATTCTTTTAAGAAGGCAGTTAAAACTATGTTATTGTCTAAGTATTGATCCTGCCGTGTGTAATTCTCATGTATTCATGTTCGTGTGTACAATGACTGTACACTCAACCAATGATGTGTAATCGTCCATGACCTAGCATCGTTTATCCATCCATGAATGAACCTGCATTCAATCAGCAGATGTTTTAGATTATTTCATTGTATTTAACAGAAAACCAACGCTCCTTCTCTTCCCTTTCCTTTTCTTCTCTGCAAGTCACTCTTCTGCTTTTTTATTTGTATTTGTATTGTTGTATCTAATGCTATGGTCACATTACCCAAAAGTAGCCTGCTCGGCGGCCGAGCGGCGAGTTTTTAACCAATTCTGCCCGGCGGCTGCCCGGCCACCGAGCGGCGGCCGCCCAGGCACCGCTCGTTTTTAGGGCATCGCTCGGTCGCCGCTGAAGTTTTAGCGCGGAGTTAAAATTTGGGCGGCGTCTGCTCACTTTTCACTCGCCGCCCAAAATAGCTCGGTGCCTGGGCGGTCGCCGCCCGGGCACCGACCTAATCGCTGAGCGATGCCTTATTCCAGCAGCGACCGAGCAGGCTACTGATCGGTCGGTCGCTGCTCTGGTTTGTGACCATAGCTTAAGTTGAGGGCTGCGGGCGAGTCCAGCTACTTTGCTTATTTTGTAGCCCTCCTGCATCTAATATATGTTAATTATACATTCAATATATTTGTTTAATTTCGTATATTATCGGTATAAAATTATGTACACTTGAAATAGTGTATCAAACCATATTATGTTCTTTTAAAAAGGGGAAAAAAAAGATGCAGAAACCAATAAATCAAATCAAATCAAATCAAATAACACGTGTGTCTACCGGATTTTGACATTGTTAATTCACATAGCGATTTTTCATTATCCTCTGAACTTTTTAGAGCAAAGAAGTGACTTCTAACTCTTGCGTCAATGAGAATTTGACCTTTTAAAAATTATCTTAAGAAATTTGTCATTATCTTACGGACTTAGTTTTTTTTCTCGAGCAATCAATGAGAATACACAATTTTTTGTTGAATGTGTAAAAATTGATTTTTTTTAAATATTTTTTTTAGTACAAAGTGAATGGAAGTTTTTTATGGAGAACGACTGACTTATAACACGTGTGTCTATGGGATTTTTGACTTTGTTTAAATTTACTCTGACCTGTTCAAAGCTTCGAGTTCTTTGCACTTTCTCACAACACTTTGATATAATCATAGCTGTGTTTGAACTCTCTCAAAACATCATTCCGGACTTAATTCGTATGTTGTAAGCCTATTCTGACGTAGAATACACACATCAATGTAATAAAACATTATGTATTACAGAATTTTACTTTAGTTTAATTTATTTGTTTCAGTTTCAATCTGGACAACTTCATGCAAAACAGAGTCTCGTATATGTAGTGACTTGACCTTTGGAGAACTTTGCATTTGTATATATTATTGTCTTGTCTATATTGTGTGGCTTGAAGTCTAGCCTTTTATTCCATTGTCACTCATTTCTTTAGTGACACCTGTTACATTACTAGAGTGCCATACATACTTATTCTGGCAAGCACATTCCACACCCTATGGGTTGGGATGTGCAACCACCTAGTGGTATAGCTTATACAGGCACATTACACTTGCTTGCTTTATTTGCCACACCTATTTTCATCACTTCTCCTGAGCTGTTCATATAGAGCACACCTATTCTAGAGAGTCAATCGATCTACAGCAAAGCTAATTCAGCTTCATCTTAATTCTTGTCCTATTTCTTCGCTTGTTTCTCTACTCGGTTCTGAGGCCTTATTACTTTATAGAGATTATAAGTTTCTTCTTCTTTACTTAATTCGCGAAGAAGCGTCATTACTTTGTACATGGTCTTACATATTCTTTCTACGGGTGCTGTGCAATATTTGAACTACTACTTGTGATATAATATATGTTCCAAGTATCTGTACTCAACAGGTGTTTCTACGAGACAAGGTAGGAAAGGAATCTATTTCTATTTCTTTTATTTAGGCGATTAAATTCCCTAAACTGGTGACCCCGACGTGATCCAGATTTTTTTTCTTCTGTTGATCTAATCTACCTTGTCATCGTCATTATCATGCCTGATACCGATAGCAATGTATCACCTAGTGAGGTTTCTGAACCATCCCCTCAAGTCTCATATGTTAGCTTAAAGCTTCCACCATTTTGGGCACATGATCCTGATATTTGGTTTGCTCAGGTTGAGGCTCAGTTTCAAACTAGAGGTGTCTCAGTTGAGTCTACAAAGTTCGCTTATGTTGTCGCCTCATTACAACCAGAGGTAGCTCTAGAGGTGCGCGATATTTTAATTGCCCCTCCCCAAACAGAGCCGTACAAGATACTCAAAGCAGCACTAGTCAAGCGAACTTCTGTCTCCGAGCAAAAGCGTCTGAACAAATTGCTGACGAGTGAAGAGTTAGGCGATAGGTCGCCCTCCCAACTTCTTAGGAGAATGCAACAATTATTAGGCTCTAATACTTTGGAAACTAGTATACTTAAGCAATTATTTTTGCAACGCCTGCCAACCAATGTACAGTTGATTCTCGCTTCTACAAGCGATGATGTCAGCTTGGTTGCGCTAGCGGCATTAGCCGACAAAATTGTTGAAGTTGCTGGTCCGCCTACTATTTCACATGTCTTACCTAAAGAGGTACCAGCGCAGACTTACGCTTGCGCTACTCCCAATGACTCTGGTGAAGTACATCGACTTTCTACCCAGGTTGCTCAACTGGCTGCTCAGGTGCAAGCCTTGACTTGTTCTATACAGGAGGACCGCAGAAGTCGCAGTCGACAGCGAGGCCCGAAGAATTCCGGCCCTCGCCAATCAGCTTCCCGTAGCCCGAGTCGGCATCAACAACATGCTGGGGCCGAATGTTGGTACCACTGGAAGCATGGCAAACGAGCCCAGAAGTGCATAAGTCCTTGTTCATACTCATGCCTGTTGGTTGATGCATCTGATGTGGGAGTTGGGGGAACTATCCAACAGCTGGTAGATGGTATTTGGCAACCGTTGGCTTTCTTTTCTAAGAGACTACAGCCTGCCGAGACTAAGTACAGCACTTTCGGTCGGGAACTGTTAGCAGCCTACCTCGGTGTAAAGCACTTTCGACATCTACTTGAAGGTCGCACATTTACCATCTACACGGATCACAAACCTCTCACCCATGCTTTGAATTCAAAGCCTGACCGACACTCACCTCGTGAAATCCGCCAGCTTGATTTCATATCCCAATACACATCTGAGATACACCACATAGCAGGAAGGGAGAACACAGCAGCAGACGCTCTCTCCCGTCTGTGTATCGACAGAGTTGATTCATCCTCGGTCATAGATTTTGCAGCCATTGCGAAAGATCAAGAGGATGATAGTGAGGTACAGGACTCCTCGCTTCAGCTCAAGTCTATATCGCTTCCTGGTTCTCTTACTACAATGCTATGTGATGTTTCGACAGGTGTTGCTAGACCCCTTGTTCCAGTCAAACACAGACGAGCTATTTTTGACGCCCTCCACGGACTATCCCATCCTGGGATCAGGGCCACTCAAAAGTTCATCACGGAACGTTTCGTTTGGCCTGGTATTAATCATGATATCAGGAAATGGGCCAGAACATGTCTTGAATGCCAGAGATGCAAGGTGCATAAACACACAAAAGTTCCACTTGGCACTTTTACCTCACCTGATGCACGTTTCTCTCATGTGCACATCGATCTTGTAGGCCCACTTCCTACTTCAGAGGGTAACACGTACCTTCTTACTTGTGTGGATCGTTTCACCAGATGGCCAGAAGCTATACCTATCCCAGATATCACTGCGGATACTGTAGCACGTACTTTTGTGGCCAGATGGGTAGCGGTGTTTGGTGCTCCAACTACTCTTACTACAGACAGGGGTAGACAATTTGAGTCAGCACTTTTCCTTGCTCTCACTAATCTTCTTGGCACTAAACGCATTCGCACAACAGCATACCATCCAGCAGCCAATGGGCTTGTTGAGCGTTTTCACAGGCAACTCAAAGCCTCTCTCAAGGCGCATAACACAGTCCGTTGGACTGAGGTCCTTCCCTTGGTATTGCTGGGTATACGTACAGCTATCAAGTCTGATCTGGGATGTTCCGCAGCAGAACTCGTTTTTGGTACTACGGTCATGCTACCGGCCCAATTTGTGTCTCCTTCACAGACTGACTCTGCTGGCGATCCAGCTAATTACGCCCACAGACTGAAGAGACTGATGCGTGAATTACACCCCACCCCTACTCGCAAGCAACGAGCTACCCCTACACAGGTACACCCAGAGTTGCATTCCTCATCCCACGTCTTTTTGAGGGTTGATGCAGTCAAGGGGCCCCTTCAACCTCCTTACAGGGGGCCTTTTCGAGTCCTTCAACGCTCTGACAAGTTTTTTACTATTGATTACAATGGTAAACGTGAAACTGTCAGTGTTGAGAGACTTAAACCAGCTTTCATGGAGCAAGATCTCCCTGCTCAATCTAGGAAGGGTCAAGATCCACCTATCCAAGTCCCTCGGCAATCCAACTCCGCAGACTTAGCACTGGATCCTGCTCCGTTAGCACTGGATCCTGCTCCGTTAGCACTGGATCCTGCTCCGTTAACACTGGATCCTGCTCCGTTAGCACTGGATCCTGCTCCGTTAGCACTGGATCCTGCTCCGTTAGCACTGGATCCTGCTCCGTTAGCACTGGATCCTGCTCCGTTAGCACTGGATCCTGCACCGTTAGCATTGGATCCTGCACTGAAGCAGAACACTCCCGAGATTCGAAGGACCAGGTCTGGTCGTCAAGTTAGATGGCCAGTGAGGTTCGTGGACTTTTTCGAAATCGGGTGAAGCATATTAAACTTACTGTGTTTCAACAGTATTGCCTTATTTTCATATTTTCAAGTCAACATGCATGTAGGTCTATATTTCCTCATCGATTTGTTGCTACTTTTCATTCGACAACAAATCTAGAGGGGAGCTACTGTAGTGACTTGACCTTTGGAGAACTTTGCATTTGTATATATTATTGTCTTGTCTATATTGTGTGGCTTGAAGTCTAGCCTTTTATTCCATTGTCACTCATTTCTTTAGTGACACCTGTTACATTACTAGAGTGCCATACATACTTATTCTGGCAAGCACATTCCACACCCTATGGGTTGGGATGTGCAACCACCTAGTGGTATAGCTTATACAGGCACATTACACTTGCTTGCTTTATTTGCCACACCTATTTTCATCACTTCTCCTGAGCTGTTCATATAGAGCACACCTATTCTAGAGAGTCAATCGATCTACAGCAAAGCTAATTCAGCTTCATCTTAATTCTTGTCCTATTTCTTCGCTTGTTTCTCTACTCGGTTCTGAGGCCTTATTACTTTATAGAGATTATGGCCCGAATTCACAAAGCAAGGTTTGAGCTCAGACCAGGTTTGAGCTCAAACCTCCTTTTGTTTCGCCAAACCTCCTTTTGTTATTTACAAACCAGGTTTGTAAATAACAAAAGGAGGTTTGGCAAAACAAAAGGAGGTTTGAGCTCAAACCTGGTCTGAGCTCAAACCTTGCTTTGTGAATTCGGGCCTATAAGTTTCTTCTTCTTTACTTAATTCGCGAAGAAGCGTCATTACTTTGTACATGGTCTTACATATTCTTTCTACGGGTGCTGTGCAATATTTGAACTACTACTTGTGATATAATATATGTTCCAAGTATCTGTACTCAACAGGTGTTTCTACGAGACAAGGTAGGAAAGGAATCTATTTCTATTTCTTTTATTTAGGCGATTAAATTCCCTAAATATACATGCTCTTTCATATCAGGATGTACATTCAGTTTTTGCCTCTTCATGTCGAACTTACGACTATAGGTCCTATCGCATATAGGGTAAAAGCGTAGCGATTGGATATATCGAAACTATTCGTGTTGACTCGATGATGTTTAACCCGAAATTGATACAAATGAAAATGAATCTTTATAATTATATAGTTGGTTATTTTACATATTTTGTTATTTGATAACGTAATACCGCAGTTTGACGTAATATAACAACTTGAAGCCGTATACCGTAGATTAAAGCCGTAACGCCGCAATTAAACACCATAACGCCGCAACGTTATATCCGCAACGCATGTGTTATAATTCCTGCAAGAAATTACTTATCCAATATTCAAAACGTCAAAAATTCCAATAAAAATACGCGAGTAAAATTCAAATCGTCAGAATTTCCATAGAAATATGTGTTAGAAGTCACTTTTTTGCTCTAAAAAACAAAGTCCAGAGGATAATTAATGAAAAATCTCTATGTTAATTAAAAATGTCAAAATCCCGTAGGCACACGTGTTATAAGTCAGTCGTTCTCCATAATGAACTTCCTTTCACTTTGTACAGAAAATATCCTGTATTCTGAACATTTGTTCTCATCGACCCTGTTTTTTTCCCATAGACTTAAACACTTTATCCCCAAACAAACTTCTAGTATAAAATTACTACTCTCATGGTTTAAAGAAAACTTGTGCGTTTAATAAGGAGGAAGACTAAAAAAAAAAAAAGACCGGCGCCCCCCCCCCCCCCCCTCCCCAATCTTTCCAGTGCCCACTCGATGAAAGTACTCATGCTACGCCACTGCCTGTATTTAACAATTCTTTTTCGTTTTTGTGTTATCCCCTTTTACAATAAAGCAAATCTTCCAAAACCGGTGATGAAAGGCTTTGAATACGGCGAGAAATTCGACAAGACTGCTATTCAGGAAATTCAGTAAGTTTTCCTTCTTTTTTAACACCTTTCTAACATACAATTTCATGCTGAATCTTCCTAATATTTCACATGTCATAGTCAATTTCGTCCTTGGTCATTCGTTTTCAAACTTTGTTCAATCAATTTAATCATTTTGCAACTAGTTTTTATAAAACTCTAATCAAGTTCGTCATCCCAGGCTGCCAACTGACTATTGTTGATAAATTTCGTAATATTCTAAATCGATTTTTTTTTTTTTTTTTTTTTTTTTTTTTTTTGGGGGGGGGGGGGGGGGGTTCTTTTCTTCAAAAGTGTCATTCAAACTCATCAATTGGGATGTTTGTTATTTTTGGTCTTTTCATTTTTTCCTGAAACTTGTTTCTGTACGTGTATTTTTTTTAACAGGCTATGTCTTTGAATATTCATATTTATATCACCATCAGAATCATTCAATCAAATTATGTTTATTTTATATCTTTGTTTCAAATCTTTCAGTTTGACTATGCGATGATTGTAACAGCTTTGATCATATTGATTGTATGAATGATTAACAGTACACACTAAGCCATTTTAAGAGACTTTATATGTGTACATAAATAATGTCCATTCAATTAAAAGTTTCGGGCATGGGAATTTACACTCTTTTCATTCAAATTCATTCCGTTGAATTCGCGAATGGACAATCAGATTCGTACGTTTGTTCGAATTAATATGCAAATAGTTTCTTCTTCTCTACGTGCCATATCCTGAGACGTTGGCAGCCATGGAGTGCCACAACTTTGTGTCCCATATTCTATGAAGTAATTCATTCTCCCCGAGATCAATTCCACTTTCAGAGATCCCACTCCTTAAGCTACTCATCCACAGAATCCTCCTTCTACCCCTACTCCTCCTCCCCTCGATTCTTCCAGTCAGTGCAAGATTTTTCAAACCATTCTTTCGTATAACATGATACAAGAAGCTCAGCTATCGACCTGTTATATTATTCAGAAGCTTTCGTCTTGTACCTGCCATGGCCACAACCTCATGATTAGAAAATCTTTCTGTCCATGAAATTCTTAGCATTCTTCTCAGGAACCAAACTTCACAACTTTCTAGTCGCTTTCTTAGGTCTTATGTCAGGGTCCAAGCTTCACATCCATACATCAGAACTGGAAACACATAGCAATTGAGTACGCTGAGTCTCGTTTCCATCTTCAGCTTCTTATTCTTACGGATTTCCCGGCCAAATTCGCGAGTTTGTCATTCAAATTAATTTGTCTTGCGTTCAAATTCGACGGTTTTAATGCAGTCAGGTATATCTCGGGTTTATATTCCCTTTTCTTGTTTTCAAATCTATGGAATTTTCGTTAGAATCTACGTATGTTTCATTCAAATTAATGAACAATGTGCTTCTTTCGCTATTTGGTCACTCGATTTGGCGCAACACGATTTTCTGACAACGCGACGGTGTACTTCTAGCATTCTTATTCATTTGTAGCATTCAAATTAACACTTTGTGCACTTAAATTGATGGTCAATATACATTTCTCGTTTATTACACACTTTTTATAGCTCATTCTTTTTCTTTCAAGATTATTTGTTCATGTGTATTTCATCATATTCCATTTTCTTGCATTTATACACTTATACTTATTAGATTTATCTGATATTCATCAGCATTTAAGTTTGATTGTTAGGAAGAAAAAAACGACTTGCATCTACGGACCTGATGGTCTCAGCATATTTGTAAATGTTCATGTAAGGAAGTTGTTTGTCTTATGTTTCATCATAAATTTATCATAATTTCATCATAATTTCATTATGGAAGAAGGGTACAATATTGTGACTGGGGTAGGGACTAGAGTCAACAATTTGAACATGATTCATTATTTAGCCATGTCTTAAGCCATCGATCTGCTGGCGGGCAAGTAAACTATGAAACTCTTTAAAAAAAACAGAGGGGTGTGCTGGGTATAAGAGACGATGTGAATTACTTTTGTAAAATTCCGAGTCTGTAGTAAAAGGGGGCGATTGAGGGTACCCCAACCTTTCCTGGGTATATGAACATGTCCGTGCAGAAATGCCACATCCCTTTATTTTGCCCCTTCTTTACTTTATGTCTGACTACACCCATCTGCATTGTCCTGAAAATAAATAAATGGAATAATAGCTTAGACCCTAATGGCAAATCATGCATTTTAATTGCATTATTTAAAAACTGTAAAAGTTTATTGCAATTCTTCCCCCTAGCATTCCTAACTTGAATAAATATATTACGAATACGAATGACAGGTGTTAATTTGAATGATAAAAATTACGCTTCGACAAGTGAATATTAATTTGAATGCTAGTTGAGGAGTTTCTAAATTGAATGACAGATCTATGTAACCCTTCGACCAAAATTCTAAATTAAATACATCAACTGGAAAATTGAATGATAATTGGCATGGCAAAGCCGATCTGCGCTAACTTAAATGCAAAGTAAATGAATTCGAATAACAAACACGCGAATTTGGTCGGGAAATCCTATATTAGATGTTTTCTAACCTGGAGAAAGTTGATTTTGCAAGTGCAATCCTTCTCTTGATTTCTTGCATCGTCTGTAATTGTGGTCCCGAGGTAATTAACAGAGGTAGCTTGCTGTATTTGATTGCTGTTGATCTTAAGAGAGCATGGTATTCCTTCCTTTTCTGAAATTACTATGCATTCCGTTTTCTTGAAATTTAATGATAATCTTCTCTTGTCACTTTCTCTGACGACATCATTCAAAAGTCGCTGCAGGTCCTTCTCTAATTTTGCTATTAATATAGTATCATCTGAATACCGTATGTTTGTGATATTATGTGCTTCTACTTTCAATCCTCTTTCCTGTTCTAGTTTTCTAAGTATTAACTTACTGTAATAATTGAAGAGATCTGGAGACATGATACATCCTTTCCGAAACCCCTCCAGGGGCGAATCTAGAGGGGGGGGGGGGGTGTTTCGGCGGTTTAACCCCCCCCCCCCCCTCCCCTGGCAAAAAGCTAGATCCGCCCCTGCCCTCTTAATATTGATGTAGTCATTTAATTTTGTTTCCACTCTAACACATGCTGTTTGCTCCCAATGCAGGTTTTGCAATAACTTTACATCCTTTGGCCCGAATTCACAAAGCAAGGTTTGAGCTCAGACCAAGACCTCCTTTTGTTCTTTACAAACCAGGTTTGTAAAAAACGCGTAAAACGCGTCATATGACGTACGAAAACCAAGGTTTGAGCTCAAACCTCCTTTGTGAATTCGGGCCAATGTGTCTAGTCCAATCTTGGTTAAGTCTTCAAATAACTGATCGTGTCTAACTTTATCAAAGGCTTTTGTATAATCGATAAAACATAAGAAGACGTCTTTCTGTATTTCTACAGCCCTTTCTGCTATATACCGCAGAACAGGGGCGTACGCAGGATTTTTTCAAGGGGGGGGGGGGGTTTAAAATATTTTGCTCCCGAAAATTTGAAAATCGCGCCGGCCGAAAATTCGCTCAGTGGGGGGGGGGGGGGGGGGGGGGGGGGGGGTAAGCGGACACTTTTTTTTTTTTTTTTTTTGGAGGTAAAAAAAAAATCGCAACGACTCAGCCAGCCGAAAAGTCGCTCAGTGGGGGGGGGGGGGGGGGGGGGGGGGGGGGGGGGGGGGGGGGGGGAGGGTAAGCGGACACATTTTTTTTTTTTTTTTGGTCTCGAAATTTCAAAATTTGACATTTTTTGTCGTTGGGGGGGGGGGTAAGGTCACCTTATTTAGGTTAGCCGTGGGTATAATTTTTTTTTTTTTTTTTTTTTTTTTTTTTTAATAATAATAAAAAAATAAAAAATAAAAAAAACCAAAAGGGGGGGGGGGGGTTTAGGTTTTTTTTTAGGGGGGTTTACATACATAAAAATACCAAAGGGGGGGTTTGAACCCCCAAAACCCCCCCCCCCCCCCCCTGTGTACGCCCCTGCCGCAGAACAAAAACAGCATTTCTAGTGGCGGCATCTTTAACAACACCTTCTGAGAGCAGACAAAACCAAACCTCACATTACTGATTTCTGGAGTTAGGTCATTCCTTGCTCTTTGAAGTAGAACTCTTAAGATGATCTTTGTGATATGACTCATGAGGCTGATGATTCTATGTTGCCCGCATTCCATTGCTCCAGGTTTCTTGGGAAGTGTAATAAATATCGATTTGTACAGGTCATCTGAAACTTTCCATTATCATATATCTTATTGATGACTTCAGTAAGTATCATGACCCAATAGTTCTCCAATGCTTCGACCATCTCCATCACTACTCCATCTTGACCAGGAGCTTTGTTCCTCTTCATCATATTGATCGCTGACCTCACTTCTGAGAGCAGAATCATAGGTCCTTCAATAGATCCTGCACAGTGTGGAGGTTCTTTTCTTACATCGTCGAAAGGCTCGCCAATGTACTCAGTCCATCTGTTCAGTATCTCTTCCTTTTCAACCAGTACTGATCCATCCTTTGCCTTGATGCATCCCAACTTGGAGCTCTGAAGCTTCTTTCCAGAAAGGTCATTTACCTTCTTAAAAACCCTGGGATCGTTTGTTCAGCCATTCCTCTTTAGTATTTGTGCAGTGGTCGTGAATTTCTTTATCATGTATTCAATTCCATCTCTGTCCTTGATGATCTGCCTTTTACCCATTTGTGTTAGAATCTCCTCCGTCATCCATCTCTGTTCATTTTTTTCTTCTTTTTAGGTAATGTCTTTTCAGCTGTTTCTACAAGAATGTCCCTCATTGATTCACAAGTGACCTCCTTTCCCTGGTCGGTGAGACTGTCAAATCTGTGTTGTACTCTGACAGCATTTTGGAGGCGAACATCACGATTCTGTAGCGTAGCTGTTCGAAATCTACCTTCTGGACTGACTTGGCTTTTGTCATCTTCTTTAGCTTACATTGCAGAGTTGCCACAACAGGAATGTGATCACTCCTACAGTATTGAATAAAGAACAGATGTATAAGTTGTGTGTTTATTATAAGTTTTGGAAAATAAGTTTTTAGTCAGACTATGGTGCGCTTAGAGACACCCGTATTAAGCGCCTAATAAATATTGTGTATTATTATTATTATTATGTTTCAGTTTGCTTTACACATCTTTTAAGCCGTTCATTTATTGTGATGTAATCAATCTGATTTCTTGCACGATCCCAGGGCTTTTCCAAGTATATATCCTTCTTGGATGTTCCTTGAACCATGTATTGACAATGACCATTCCTTTGGCATCACACCACTCTATCCATGTTACCCCCTTTCATTTTTGTCTCCAATACCATATGGCCATACTGTTACACCATATCTGCCTCTTCCCACCTTTGCGTTCATGTCTCCCATGGCAATTACAATTTCATTTGATTTGGCTGTCTCTAATTGCTCATAGAAAATATTAATTTCTTCATCTGTTGTGGGTACATAAACCACTATTATTGTCATATTGAAATGTTTCCCTTGTAATTTGATCAACAAGACTCTGTCGCTGACTGCCCAAAAGCACAGAACACAGTTAGCCGTGAATGGATCCAGAAGCACCCCTACACCTCTTTCATGTCTTACTCCTCCTGAATAGATCATCCTATGTTTTTCAACTGTGAATTCTCCACCGCCAGTCCATCTTGTTTCACTAATGCCTAGAATATTAATTCTCATCATGTTCATTTCTAGCACGATGTTGTCCGATTTCCCTTTCTGGTAGAGAGTGCGTACAATCCAGGTGCCGATGCGCATGATGTTACGGTTGCGTACAGATGCTGAATGATGATCGAGGGGGGGGGGGGGGGCGTTTCATGAAACAATTAGTCGGTGGTTATCACCGACTTATATCATGTTCACCGACAATTCTTTTGTCACCGACTATTTTCCAGGCCTGTGATTGGTCACATTTAGTCAGCGCTGACTAAATTGTCGGTGAACATGATATTAGTCGGTGAAAACCACCGACTAATTGTTTCATGAAACGCCCCCCTGGTCCCACCTGTTCTGAGAGACGCCGTTGTACCTGATAGAGTCCGCGTGAACTCTCACTGCATCGCTGCTGCCCAATGCAGTCCCTTTTAATCGCCTTTTCGACACGCAGGGAATACGTGGAGGGAATTCGATATGGCACCCACTCCCAGGGATATCGTTTATGTATAGAATTTCCCGTCCATTTCAACACATTATTCATTCAAGGTCATCAATGTGGACTTCAATTTGGACTTTCGATGTTAATGTGCAAAGGTCAAGCAATTTTTAGCAATTTGTCATTCTCGTTGGTCATTGGTCATACAGTTTCAACACTTGTCCATTCGATTTTGTCAGAATTCATTCTAATTTGTCTCACCTGACCGTCTGCAGAATGTATTTTTCGAATTCGTCTTTGTGCAATCTATTCCGAAATAGTGTCATTCATATTCGTCGCATAGAAAAGAGCGTTTATCGAACAAGTGTCCCAGGGAGAACAGGAGGGACACAGTGCCCCCCCACCTTTTCATTTACTCCCAAAGTGCCCCTGTTTACGTAGGGTACGTGCCTTTTATGTAAGATAAGTGCCCCTTCTCATAATTTGTTACCCCTTTGAGCCTTTAAAAAGTACCCTACTCTAATCTGATAGACGCCCATTTTACTTTGACAAGTGCCACTTTTCCTTTGTAGTAAATGCCCCTTTTCCCTTCTTAAAAGTGTCCATTTTTACCTCAGATAATTAAATGGCGGGTACATAGAAAATCACAAATATGGCAAAAAGCGTATTACTAAAAACTGGTAAGCTAACAGATGGCCATCGTGCAAGTTTTATGTCAACTACATATCGGGTGATTTATAAAAATACAAATAAGACAAACTCCATAGCATCTGGGATATGCGAGAGATTCACCGGAAAAATAACGATGTTTTAATGCCGTTACAATATGAACCAACCCTGCCCAAGCAGACGACATCCCATAAAGAATGGACATAATTGCAATGCTTTTATTTGTCAAATTATAATGAGTTTAGTGCATATAAATGTGATGGAATTTTACACCATTCAAAATGGGATATGACCCCCATTCTGAAAGCTAAATTCTGTTGTTTGTAAATACACAGGATAGGGGTTAATGAACAATCAAAGAAACCACACTTTCAAATTGTACCTCCAGAATGATAGCATGGGCGTCATTTTGTTCCCTCTTGAAACGCCGAACATGCCGCGGTGTATGCAACTAAAAATACAATGGCGTCTTATTTTGTTTACAAGCGAAGGATTCCCTTTTCTTTTTTTCCTCGCATTTTTCATCAAAATAATACCATGCACGGGGTTTAGAATGAGGCAATAGATTAAACATTTCGCCTGAGGGTATTGAAGTAAGAGAAATAACTGGAGGAAAAGATAACAAAACAGGTACTGAAATTGTGTAAGATGTCATGGGACATCGTCTGCTTGTGCACATCATATTCAACATGTGACGTCATATCTCAGCAGCGACTGGAGAGCTTTTCAGGTGCTATTTCGGGGCTGTATCTAAGCGTTTTGTAATTGTTAATAATCATTACTTCGAATGTTTCCAAGCATTGGCTTTTGATAACCTTGGCCAATCAAAGTGTCACCGGCTTTGCAATAAAGACATTAAAGTTAGTTTTTAAAAATCAATGAATCTTCTCTTTAAGAGTCGTTAATACTTTTAAATGTACATCTTTCCCTTCTTAACGATTGCCCGCTTCCCTTGATCTATGATGAGTGCCACTTTTCACCTCTGATAAATACACCAATCAAAATAAGAAAATTACCCCTTTTACTTCGAAAAATGCTCCTTTTACCTTGTACTAAGAGCACTTTTTCTGTTCTTAGAAGTGCCTCTTTTCACCTCTGATAAATTCCTATTAAAGTATGATTGGTGCCCCATTTACTTTTTAACAAGTGCGTTTGAGTTTCATTTAAATTCGTCGCACAGTCAAGATATTGATCTAAAACCATTATGAGGTCAAGACAGACACTTCTTTCTTAATTCACGTATACCTCCTTGATTCTTTTGTATAAAACTTATTCAATACATAGGTATGTCAAGATCCCTATATTTCACAAACAAATATTCAAAAAAAGATCCCTATATTTCTTCCCCTTGACAGACGTAAGGTTTCTGCTTATATGAGCCAATGGCAAGCCGTGCAAATCATTCGAACAGATGTGCCGAGGGAAAAGATAATTTTTTCAAGCAACCAAGCGAATCTGACAGCTCTCAACCAATCAGAGACCATCTCAGAACATTATCAATGCGCGCTGGTCGGTAACGCAGGCATTCTATTGGACAGTGGATGTGGTGACGTCATTGACAAGTTCGAATTCGTCATCCGAATGAACCTCGCTCCTCCCGGAGGTGAATTCAAGCGTGACGTTGGGTCGAAGGTCAACTTAGTTTCCCTCAACTGGGAGCAAATTGAGAGGCTTATATCTTGCACGAACTCCAGCTATCCTCCTGAATGGAAGTGCAAAAGCGAAGACGACGTCTGTCTCAAGGAGCGCAAAAGTAAATTTCCGGACCCCCGAGCCCCTACCCATTGTGATGACCTGTTGAGGAGACTGAAGCGATCAAATGGTACTACCTTGTGGTATTTCAAATCTATCGGCAGAAACTACGACGGTATAAAGAGGATGCTAGGGATACTCAAACCGAAATACAACATAAACATCGATTTTGCTTATAGCCCTATCAGCCTTATGACGCCTTCCAAAAAGTAAGCTGTACACATTGTTCAAACGATAGACATATTATAAATCAATAAATGCTCCTGTCAGACAGAAGAAAAGTCAGAGTTCGACCAGAAAGGCATCTCGAAACTCTTCCAAAGTGGTGACACGAACTATTTGGCCAGTAGTCATGAAGATGTACTAACTTTAGTCCAGGTCTAAACTCCAGATCACTGACTAAATATAGTCCATAGAGTTAACACGCCTATGTACAAGCTCAATAAGTAATCAAGGATGTAGAAACAGTAGAAACGAGACATAACCCATGTAAAAAATCAGTGGGAGATTTGGTCTTTGAAGAAAAAAAATCCATCCTCAAATCATTAACACGCATGTGTACAAGCTCATTTAATAATTAAGAATGTAGAAACAGTAGAAATTATTATGCTAACTATTGCTCGGTACAACCCTGTTACCAATTAAATTAATGAAAGGAGTAGGCGAACAAAGAACATTTACAACATGTATTGTATTGCTGACTATTGTTCGGTACAATCCTGTTACCAATTAAATTAATCAAAGGAGTAGGCGAACAAACAACATTTACAACGTGTATTGTACGACCAAAAGGGTACAGCTTGAAAACTATTACAGTTTTGAAGTTTTAAAAAATGTATGTATTCAATTAAATCTTACATATTGACACTTTTAGTAGGAGACCAGCCTGTAGGTCCCGTGACCAATCTCTGGAAACAAAGGTTTGAAAGTGTTTTTGTGTTCCCTGATGAATACCGAACAATTTTGACTTGAGCTGCCCCCTTGAAAATTTTCGTGAGGGGCAACAAAGGTCAAACAGGGGTCGAAATTTAATCGTGTCGATATGCATATCAAATTACTCGTCTGGTCATGATGATTCCAAAAATGTATAGTCTGCTATACCTCCGACCTAATATGAGAGCGCTATGGTCAAAAACGTTGAAAGGTCAACGCACTTTTGACCGATGGTCAAATTCACCAACACAGTTAATCTTATCAAATTGCATATCAAATTACTCGTCTGGTCATGAAGATTCCAAAAATGTTTAGTTTGTTATACCTCCGACCTTAAATAAGGGCGCTTTGGTAAAAATAAAAGGTCAATGCACTTTAGACTGGTGCTCAAATTCACCAATACGTCCGATTCTAATGATTTTAGTGTATAATAATATGTTTTCTAACATGGCAAATTCAACTCATACAACTTTCAAAAGTAAAAGTGCTTACCTTGACCATGAACATTCAAAATGGCTGCCGTTTCGGTGACAAACATTTAACAACTTCTTATCCATGGGTTTGGGGGAAATTTCAAGGTAATGGCAACCACTTTTGATTTTTAAAGTTGCTTAGTTGAATTTGTCATGTCAGAAAACATATTATTAGACACTAAAATCATGAGAATCGGACGTGTTGGTGAATTTGACCACCAGTTTAAAGTGCATTTACCTTTTTGACCATAGCGCTCTCATATTAGGTCGGAGGTATAGCAGACTATACATTTTTGGAATCCTCATGACCAGACGAGTAATTTGATATGCATATCGACACGATTTGAATATATTTGAATTTCGACCCCTGTTTGACCTTTGTTGGCCCCTCACGAAAATGCTCGGGATTTTCAAAGGGGCAGCCCAAGTCAAAATTGTTCGGTATTCATCAGGGAACACAACAAAAATGTCAAACCTTTGTTTCCAGAGATTGGTCGCGGGACCTACAGGCTGGTCTCCTACTATTTATACCCAAAAAGGGTATTAGTGCGTGTAAACATCGCCTACACACGCTTTCTTCAGATGCGCCAATTTCGTGTCATCACCAACTGATAAATTCTGCTGAAATGATTTTCTTTTCCATCCAGGGCATGGAAAGTCAGATCCCCGTCATCCGGTCTCGCAATCTACTCGGCTGCTACGCAATTCTGCAAGCAGATAACCATGCTCGGATTCTACCCTTTCTCTCAAGATTGGAGAAACCGAACTCTACGGCATCACTACTACGAAGAGGGCAAGATGAATTACACTTCGAATCAACACCACATGCCAAATGAATATCGAATCTTACTCGAGTTAAACCGAACCGGAGCAATTAATCTTATCAACGAATGTCGATGATTGCTAGGTTTTTAATTCTTTTTCAAATTACAATTCTGATCGTTAAAAATTATAACTCTTATCAGATAGAAGTTTTCACAACATAAATTTGAAGGATTGACAAAATATATACCTGTAGTACGTGTCTAGTTTTAGTAGTATAGTTGTTGGTTCATTTCACTTTAGGGTTATTGTTAGTTATAGCGGTTGGTCTAACTCTAGGGTATAAGATAAGAGTGGTAAATTTAGTGTAGGAAATTTCAGTGGCGGATCCAGGGGGCCCAGGGGGGCCCGCCCCTCCCCCCCCCTGGGAAAAAAACTTGTAAAAACACGTACATTTTACCTTTTTGGGGAGATGGGCCCCCCCCCCCCCTCCCTGGCGCTTAGGGGGGTGCAAATTTTCAATTTTTCGAGGCCCCCCCCCCCCCAAAAGGTGTTTTGAGGGGACTTTTCTTTCTAATTTTGTGTATAATTGTTTATACATAATGTAGGAATGGGGAAATATACCATATCGTTGATATAGTTTCATATCATCACCATCTATCTCCGCATTCTTCTTAAGCCATTTTCGTAATGTAACCAAATTTCATGCACACGTCTTTGTGAAGTGCCTCAATACGAATTATTCCATTCACCTGTTGGATGTTGCAAATAATTTTATTTCAAAAGTCAGACTGCAAAATTCATATTATGTGTTGTTGGGTTGGGCAAGCCATAATGTTTGTCCCACAAAGCAATATCTAATGTTAAGGGGCTTTCACACCGGGCCTTGCGTAGAGTTGTGTAGAGTTGCGTAGAGATGCGTACCAACTACGCCGATCGTACGCAACCCTACGCCGATCGTACGCAACACTACGCCGGCCTACGCAACTGTACGCGGAGGGACGCAAACGGGTACGCGAGATGAACGCAAAAAAGTAAACATGTTTAATATTTTTCGCGTACCTTCGGCGTAGACACTTTACGCAGAAAGTCTACGCAACACTACGCAACTGTACGCCAAGCCTACGCAACTGTACGCCAAGTCTACGCAAATGTACTCTACCCTACGCCAGTCCGACGAAGCATTAAAAAACGTATAAAGACGTCCTAAATTCAACCTGCGCGCAGCCTAGCCACAATGACTGCTTGATCCCAATAAATGAAATCAAATCAAATCAAATCAAATCCCTGCTGGACTTTTCATTACTATTCCTGCTGTGCTACATTTGATTCGTCCCGCTGGACTCTATTGTCGTTGTTGAACTATATCTGCAGGATTTAATTATTTCTGCTTTAATTACTGCAACAATGCCTGGAAAGAAGGGCAAGGGTTGTGGTCGAGGCCACTTGTTTCCATCCCCCTGGAGAATCTGGGCACATGAGAACTTCGTCAGATAATTCATCGATTATTGCCTGGCACACTTGTGGGATAAACACAGAAATAGTGTTATGGGCAACTCGGAATCCATATTGAAGTGTCGTGTAGCTGTTGCCGATGGCCAGAAACATCAAGGTGACAGCCATCTTTAAACCAGGTTCCAGAGACTTCCTGTAGTTAGTATCTCGTTTGGTAATCCTCGGTGCAATTCATGTCATAAGTTCATGGAAATCCTGTGGTCCCATCCGCATGAAATGTGTAAATGCCGAAACATCCTCAGCATGCAGTTCTTTCATCAGCTGTTCAAATTGCCCCTGCAGGGGCCTGCGCTGGATCCAAGGCTTTACCCACACACTTTTCCTTCTTCTTCTTCTTCTAGCTTCTTTCCTTCTCTGTTCTTGTTCTTCTCCCAAGCGTTCATGTTCTGCCACATGACTAATTAGTCTTTCCAGGGCATCCAGATGCTGGAGTATTGTACCTTTTTGCCGAGGGCCCAAACAACTCATGATCTTTTTCTGCCTGTGTTATTACAACAGTCATCTTTAATCAGGGGCGTCGCCAAAGGGCGGGGTGTGGGGGGGGGGTACGACACCCCCAGTTGTCAGGATATTGTCGGTAAACTTGCACTGAAAGAAAAGAAAGAAAAGAAAAAAGAAGAAAAAAGAGTGAAAGGGAAACAAAAGAAACGGGGGATGAAAGAGAGGAGAGAGAAGGGAGGTAAAAGTCTGAGAGAGGAAGAGTGGGAGTAAAAGAGAGAAGGGGGCTGTTGGGTGGAGTCGTCTCGTCGAGGGAGCAAGAAAGACACGGGTAAATATGTTGCTGTGTCGGGTCAGCTGTGTCGGTATTCTTGCTCGATCCTCGTGTACTATATCAAGGCAGAAGTTTGAAGTCGGTGAGATGTATATTGTCGGTCGGCCGACAAGTTTTTTTCCCTACGAACTGTGACTTCTTATCCGCTGGGACGACTTCGAGAGTGACTACAACTACAATACTTGTATTTTCTCGAAGTTTCACTTTCCTATAATATCAGCTAAAGAAATCAGAGGTTTAAAATTTTCGGGGAAACTAAATTCAAACAAGGTTTAAGAGTCGAGAACGGTATAACGAATCGTCTTCCTTCTCTAATAATTTAAGGAAAGGTCAAAGCTTCCGCGCTTCGCGCGAGAATGGGAAACTGAATTCAGACAAATAGGGCTTATTAAAAGTCGAAAACGGTACAACGAATCGTGTTCTTTCTCTAATAATTTGAGGAAACGTCAAAGCTTTCGCGCGAGAGGGAGAAACTGAATTCAGATGAATAGGGCTTAATAAGATTCGAAAACAGTACGAGGAATCGTCTTCCTTTCTCTATATTGTGATGAAACGCCAAAAAATTCATTTAGACGAGTCGAGAACGGTACAACGAATCGTCTTCTTTCTCTAATAATTTAAGGTAACGTCAGAGCTTCCGCGCTGCGCGCGAGAGGGAGAAACTGAATTCAGACAAAATTAATAGGGCATATTTAGAGTTGAAAACGGTACAACGAATCGTGTTCTTTCTCTAATAATATGAGGAAACGTCAAAGCTTTCGAGCTTCGCGCGAGAGGGGGGAAACTGAATTCAGATGAATAGGGCTTATTAAGAGTCGAAAACGGTACGACGAATCGTCTTCTTTCTTTAATAATTTAATGAAACGTCAAAACTTCTGCGCTTCGCGCGGGAGGGGGAAGCTTCATTCAGATAAGTATAAAGAGTCGAGAACAGTACATCGAATCGTCTGCTTTTTCTTATAATTTAGTGAAACGTGAAAGCTTCCGCGCTTTGCGCGGGAGGGCGAGAAACTGAATTCAGACAAGGATTAAGAGTCGAGAACAGTATACCGAATCGTCTGTTTTTTCTCATAATGTTACGAAACGCCAAAGCTTCCGCGCTTTGCGCGGGAGGGGGGGGGGAACCTCATTCAGCCAAGGATTAACAGTCGAGAACAGTACACCGAATCGTCTTCTTTTCCTAATAATTGAAGGAAACGTCTAAGCTTCCGCGCTTCGCGCGGGAGGCCCATCACCCACACCCCCTAATGAACGCGCTTTTAAGTGATTCTCTTGCTCACTACCGCCCCTCCCTAAAATAAGATCCTAGCCGCTGCCCGCAGCTCCACGCCTGCATTAAAATAGATAGCTATGATGCTGACTAAATTGAAGAAATAATTCGTATATTTATGTCGTCGAGGAGAATGACAATTTTGCGCATATGCAAGTACTATAGATAGTCCATAGGAAAAACAATTTAGCCTTCGGCGCCAGGTTTATAGGGTTGAATTTGTAGATATTGGACATTTAATTTTGTCGGTAATTGGTGGCTAGTTTTTTCGGTAATCGTTGGCCTCTACACCCCCCCCCCCCCCCCACTGAAAAAGGTCTAGCGACGCCCCTGTCTGTAATTCAAACAGCAGTGATGTGTTCTGGACAGCAGGCAGCAGTGGATTGAGGGCAGAAAACTAGGTTTATAAAGCGCCAATGGCTACACTCACGGCTCCTACGAGCGTCTATTGCATTTTTACATGGCACTTTCGCACACAGTAAGCAACCGTACGCAACCGTAAGCAATCCTACGCCAGGCCTACGCAAGCGTACGTAACCCTACGCCAATTGCCTACGCGATATAGGTACGCGGTGCCTACGCACAGGGTACGTAACTATACGCCATCGTACGCAAGCATACGCATAACCTACGCAGGGACTACGCCGAAGCATCAACTTTATTCATGAGTACGCAGCTTAACTTCGGCGTAGTCGGTACGCAACACTACGCAACTCTACGCAGATCCGGTGTGAAAGGGGCTTTAGCACTTTAAATTTCAGTAACAAATTTTACAACGGAATCCAATGTAAATAGGAGAAAATTCCCCTTCAAATAAAAAACTATTAAAAAGCACTTCTTTTTCATTTAAAGGACTCATTCACAACCGATATTCCGGGAGCTAGAATTATTGAATGTGTATCAACTCCATAAACTATCTATTTGTGTTTTTATGTATCAATTATTGAATGATAAATTGCCGCAGTCTCTAATTCAGTATTGCTGTTTCATAGAGCACAACTATGATACTAGACAAAGAGAAAGCAAGAAGTTGAGTGTGCCTAAAGTAAGGACAACGCAGGGTAAATTTTCAATGTCATTCAGAGGCACACGCTATTGGAATGATCTACCCCTATCACTACGGAAGAAAGCATCATTGTCTTGCTTTCGTAGAATTATAATATCACAAATGTTAATAGAATAATTGTTTTTAACCAAGGTTCTTACCTTTTTGTAAATATTATGTTATATAATTCTTTATCTTTTATTTAGTGTAAAATACCAAAGCTTTGTATTTAATCACAAAACATATTTACCCTATAGATGTAGAATAGCTTGTAGCTTAAGTATGTATTCATAGTTATTCATATTTATTCATTACATTCTCATGCATTGCTGTGATACTTTTGTGTGTTAGTGGTACCAGACACGACTAGCATTAAATGCTATTTTCTGGTCCCATTTATCCTTTCAATGTTAACCATTCAAGTTTGATTGTTATGTTGATGTACTTTTGTTTGGATAATAAACTTCAAACTCAAACTCAAACTCAAACTCAAACTCAAAGTTGCACATTAACCCAACTAACAAAGCCTTTTAAAACATGAATACACCTCTACTTATTAATATTCCAGCCTCTGATTTTTCAGAAAATTTCTAAATTGACAAAAAAAAATGATAATAACCATCCTTTTTTTAAAGATATCACGCTTGCTGGGCTATGCCCCTCGAAGAAATGTAATACGGTCACGTGGCTTGATGACGCATTTGACGTCATTGCGGGCATGTCCGATTTGATAATTTCAAAATTAGGAATGACGAAATTGCAAGAAACATATTGGGATTATCAAGTGCATATTATTTTTTTTCGGATAAATGTCTTTTTTCCCAATATCATAGCTTGCCTTTTTAAAGACATTTTAATACCTAAATCACCCTCCTTTTCACCGGAAAGACTTCTGCAGTGACGTCATATGCTATTGCGCAATACAGCTCCGAAACTGGGCTTTTTTTTTCCTGAGCGTTCTGAGTCGTCTTTTTTAAAGCTAGATTCCAGAATTGTTGATGATTTCTAAAAAAATTCATTGACATGTTCAGAATGTCTTTTTTTCATTTGTTAGCCCGTTTTGGTTAGAGTGGCCCTTTATATTGTATTTGTATCAGGCACGGATCCACGCCCCCCCCCCCCCCCCCCCCCCATGGCAAAACAAAAAATAGCTGGGTTTTAATTGTATCTTTTTTTCAAAGTAGCCGAAAATAAGTAAGCCTTCATTTTCTTATTCTTTCCTTATTCACCGGCTGGTCGATTCGCCTCTAAATATTTTCTCACGATTGCCCCCCCCCCTTGTCGCCGGCTGAATCCGCCCCTGATTTGTAAAGTTTCTGCGTAGTAATGTTAAACATAAATCACGTCATAGAGTGCCTTAAGTTACAGCAATAATATCATCTTTGTCGAGACGAGGCAGGTAATATTATCTTTGTCAAGTCCGGTCTGATAATATCATCTGTGTCAAGTCAAGGCAGTTGATATTGCCAATGTCAAAGAACCCATTGACAATAATATTAGGGAGTTTTCGCAAGCTCAACGCGGACGGAGAATCTGCAGTTCGTGTGCAAAATCGAGAAGCTACTACAGTAACAGCGGAGTGACCGCTAAGGTACTGATATCCGGGCCTAGGATAGCTGGGTTTTAATTGTATCTTTTAAAAGTAGCCGAGAATCAGTAAGCCTTCATTTTATTATTCTTGTCTTATTCTTGTTCTTTATAAGACGGCAAATTCTAAAAGATCTTCTAAAAATACGAACGGTAAGGTAAAGTAGGTTGTATGGATATATTGAAGATGTGACAGGGAGAGGAATGATATAGGGAATAGAAAGAAAAAAAAACTAATAAAAGAGACACCTGGAACTGTTTCGAGGTTATGAAACAAGAATATAAGTAGGGGAAAAAAATATCATCATGACATTTTTTTTTTAATCGGGCTAACTATAGGGTGGAGAAAAAGATACAATTCATTCAACAAAAGATCTGTTCATGATGAGGGATTTTTTTTTACTTCACCTCGCTGTTGAGTTCTGTAGAGCGAATGCAAAAGACAGTTCGCTCTAAAAGAAGGAGCAGGAAATTTAGCAGAGGATAAAAGATTGCCCGTCCAAGGAGTGTTTTGGTTCCTAATTATTCTTTTTCTTTAACGGAAAATTCTATAGCTCTTTTAAAAAGTGGAATAAAAAGGGAAAACAGCTTTTAAAAGAGAGACCAGTAACTGTATAGAGATTATGAAACAGGCATTTTTTTTAAGGAAAAAAAAAGTAGGAAAAGAGAAAAAATCATTATGACATTTTTTGTTAAAGGTCGTTGTTGTTGTTGTGTTTTGGCTTATTGGCGATTAGTCAGTTGTGACTATTGTCGCCAAAATATATTTATCTATCTTTTAAGATAATATCGAAATATAATATCGTAAGCGAAACATTCATGGGCTTTGTTATAGTGCAGATTATTTGTTATATCTATATACACATCGACACATACACACCATATATAAATATGTATATAAGATAGTACCTACATAAGCCTCTACAGTGCGTCCCAGAAAAAACGAAACCGAGAAGTATCGATGTTCTATCATAACTTAATCACAACTATAATTAATGAATGATACATATTTGGAAAGCTTAGAGTCTCTTCTTTCATGTGATGCTACTCAGATAATGCATATTTCACGCATAAGTGATTAAAAGCAATTGAAGGAAGGAAACCCAAAAGACATTTGGCGGGCGGTATCTGAATTTCGAAGAAAAATTCACATTTCTAGAAAGTTGAGTTTCTGCCCTTTCATATGATACCTCAATCAGGAAAAATGAGCGAGGAATGACAAAGTTCTGTTTGTTTAAAGTAGTGCTTGCATTTCCATAATTTTATTAAAAACGAATTCGTTTTCACTGGCTGCCTACCGTATCAATAAACTAAAATTAACAAAAGACTTAACTCCGTTTCGTAGACAATCAGCCGTAGACGAGAGTCTTCATGCATGGCTGATTGTCAACGAAACGGAGTTAAGTCTTTTGTCAAATCTGCTTTTTGCTACGGCAGGCACCCAGTGAAAACGAATTCGTTTGTTAAAATTATGAAAATGTAAGGGCTACTTTAAGCAAACAGAACTTTGTTATTCCTGGCTCATTTTTCTTGATTGAGGTATCATATGAAAGAGCAGAAATTGAACTTTCTAGAAATATGATTTTTTCTTTGAGATTCAGATACCGCCCGCCAAATTACTTTTTGGTTGCCTTCCTTCAAATTGCTTTTAATCACTCATGCGTGAAATATGCATTATCTGAGTAGCATCACATGAAAGAAGAGACTCTAAGCTTTCCAAATATGTATCATTCATTAATTATAGTTGTGATTAAGTTATGATAGAACATCGATACTTCTCGGTTTCGTTTTTTCTGGGACGCACTGTATATTCAATAATCTATACGTAAACTATCATGTGGGCTTGTCCAAAATATACGTAATTCTGTTAAGTACAGCTTCCGATGTTCACTTCTTTATTAAACCTCTTGAAATTTTGAATATTCATGTTGGGTTTGTCACATTACTCATTATTATATATTTTATTCATTATTATTATTGTTATTATTGTTATAATCGTCATTACTATCATTATCATTACGATTTATCATTGTTGTTGCTTTTTCACATTTTCTTTTCTTATTACATTAATTTATTATATTTTTAATGTACTGAGTGATATTTAGCACATAGGCCATTATATAATATTGTATTATGTTTTACTGTTCATTGTTCTCTATACAAGGGAGGTACGTATTACTTCCTGATAGGAAACCGTTTCGTTCTGAGAACGAGCAGTACAACATTTGTTTGTATACTGAGCTCACTCTTTTTTACGTATTCCATAATTTGTTCCGGTTGAGATTCGTTTATTTCTGTTAAAAACATAGCCCTTTATATAATAAAAAGTTAGGGCAATATACTAAAAAGTGTTTTACTGTCTCTATTTCATGGCATCTATTACAACAACCAGTAGCATGAATTCTCAATCTGAGGAGATCCTCATTAAGTCCAATGACTCCAAAGCGGAGGCGATGAATGATTGTTGCATGCTGTCTCTCTAATGAGCTAACTATAGAGTGGAAAAAAAATAAAAATCATTGAACAAAAGATCTGTTCATGATAAGGGATTTTTGTTTTACTTCACTTCGCTGTTGAGTTCTGTAGAGCGAATACAAAAGAAAGTTCGCTCTTAAAGAAGGATCAGAAAATTTAGCAGAGGGTAAAAAAATTGCCCGTCCAAGGGGTGTTTTGGTTCACAATCTTTCTTTCTTTTTTTAAACGGGAAATGCTATAGCTCTTTTAAAAAGTGGAATAAAAAGGAAAAAGTTTTTAAAAGAGAGACCAGTAACTGTATAGAGATTATGAAACAGGCATTTTTTTAAAGGAAAAAAAAAAGTAGGGAAAGAGAAAAAAAATCATTATGACATTTTCTTTGTTTAAAGGCCGAGCTAACTAGAGTGGAAAAATGTAAAAAATCATTGAACAAAAGATCTGTTCATGATGAGGGATTTTTTTTTTACCTCACCTCGCTGTTGAGTTCTGTAGAGCGAATGCAAAAGACAGTTCGATCTAAAAGAAGGATCAGGAAATTTAGCAGAGAATTAACAGAATACCCGTCCAGGGGGTGTTTTGGTTCACATTCGTTCTTTTTCTTTTACGGGAAATTCTATAGCTCTTTCAAAAAGTGGAATGAAAAGGAAAAGCTTTTAAAAGAAAGACCAGAAACTGTATAGAAATTATGAAACAGGTGGGGGGGGGGGGTTTAAGGGAAAATAAAAGTAGGGGAAAAGAAAACATCACTATGACATTTTTTTTTTGGTTTAAATGTCGAGCTAATTAGAGTGGAAAAAAGATACAAATCATTGAACAAAAGATATTTTCATGATGAGGGTTTTGTGACCTAACCTCGCTTTTTAGCTCTGTGGAGCGAATACAAAAGGAAATTCGCTCTAAACATTTTAAACATGCGTAAGCATTTTCGGTCATTGACAAAGGAGCAGTTTCCCTCTCTTGGGTTTTGTTTGGATGGTGTGCTCTGTAAGAGTGTGTCTTAAATAAAAGCATCCTCAATGGGGAGCAGCAAAGTTGAAAAGGTGACGATTTTGGTGATATGAAATGTATTATTACTGATTCGCAAACTTTCGCACACGCCTATGGCCTTATAAAACAATTAGAAGGCCATGATCTGTATCAGCCCTGTGCGTTGTAACTCTGGAATATTAGCGAGTTTTCGCTCAGCAACTTACAGACCTTCGCGGAAGCAGAGCACTCAGGTTTACGGCCGTCGCACACAGTCCGCCCTCGATACAAAACGTGGTTTCGCTTTTCGGTGAATGCGAACGTATCTCTACGGAGGTATTGCATTTGCAATGCCATTAGACAATTTTCGTAATGTAACCAAATTTAATGCATACGTCTTTGTGAAGTGCCTCGATACAAAATATTTCATTCACCTGATAAGGATAATAGTATTTCAATAGACAGAATCTAAACTGCATACATTAGTTGTTGCCAGTTCGACAAACATTAGGGGTATATCGCAAGCTCATTGCGGAATTAGAATCTGCGGTTCGTATGCAAAATCGAGAAGCTACTATGGTAACAGCAGGTTGATCGCTGAGGTACTGAAATCCAGAACGGGTTTTGGCCAAATCTACGGGCGTTCTCAATAACGCCCCAAGTGAATAAACAGCCAATCAGCGAGCTTGTACCAAAAATGGTGATGAGACTTTCGTCGTCTAATAACGAAGGATGACGAATTTTAACGGGCGGATCTAGCTTTTCTCTATGGCGTGGGCGGCGGGGGGGGGGGGGTGGAGGGTTGACATTTGAAAAATCGCGCCGACCTATATATCGCTTAGTGGGGGGGGGGGGGGGGTAGGGAGCACTAAAATTTGTTTTCAATTTGAAAAAAGTGCCAACCAATATTTCGGGGGGGGGGGGTAGAAAGCACCTTGGCCAGCCCAAGGGGGGGAATTAAACCTCCTAACCCCCCTAGATCCGCCCCTGACACGAATGACTCTTCGGTGAGTTTTTTTTCTTCCGATTATTGTTTCTGAACAATAACAACATGAATATGTATATAACAAGAATTGTTTTAAAACTTGATGATAAATTGTTGAAATTTGATAAAAAGCCGTTTTGTGGCTTGGTCGAGACAAGTTGTGCTAGTCGTGTAGTCCCGTCTGTACTGTATTGCGTGGAAGGGAATAGGCCATTTTCGTAATGTAATCAAATTTAATACATACGTCTTTGTGAAGTTCCTCAATACAAATTATTTCATTCACCTGTCTAGGATTCGCAATAGTCAGAATGCAAACTGCATGTATTAAGTGTGGCAACAACTAATGTATGCAGATTGGATTCTGTCTATTTAAATACTATTATTATTATCAGGTGAATGAAATAGTTTGTATCGAGGCACTTGATTCACTTGGGGCGTCATTGAGAACGCCCGTAGATTTGGCCAAAACCCGTTCTAGATTTCAGGGCCTCAGCGGTCATCCAACTGTTACTATAGTATCTTCTCGATTTTGCACACGAACCGCAGATTGTAATTCCCCAATGCGTTTGCGAAAATTGCCTAATTATGAGGAAATAGGGGGAAACGGGATTTTAAATCACAACCAAAATCCCAAAATAATCTCTATCTGGTAATATCAACATGTTTTAAAAAAAAAAATACATGTACAGTACACGGAACAACAATTTCCGATTATAAGCCAGAACTGCACATCTATTTTCCATGATTTAGGCGAGTGATTATCTTCTGCGCATGTAGATTAACATGTGTAAAATCACTATCTTGATTCTGTCCCGGCTTTTTGCCGGCGACCACGATGAGACCAAAGGGAAGAAACATGTACGGAATGTTATTGAGACGACATTGACGGAGACAATCACAATGAATTCGTTAAGAAAACGATGAATATCCATCCGTGATAGGTCCATGCTCTAAACGAAGGAACAGGAAATTAAGCAGAGGAAAAAGATTGCCCGTCCAAGGAGTGTTTTGGTTCCTAATTATTATTCTTTTTTTAAACGGAAAATTTTATAGCTCTTTTAAAAAGTAGAATGAAAAGGAAAAAGCTTTCAAAAGAACGACTAAGAACTGTATAGAGATTATGAAACTGCCATATTTTTTTTAAAGGAAAAAATAAAATTAGGAGAGAAAAAAACATTATTATCACATTTTTTGTTTGTGTAAATGTCGAGCTAAATAGAGTGGAAAAAAGATACAAATCATTAAAAAAAAGATATGTTCATGATATGGGTTTTGTCATCACCTAACCTCGCTGTTGAGCTCTGTGGAGCGAATACAAAAGAATGTTCGCTCTAAAAGAAGGAACAAGAAATATGGTAAAATTTCATGTGCGTGATTTAGCAGAGTTATTCTAACTAGTGCTTTCAAGTCCATGTCGGACAGTTCGTCAAAATGTATGTTTCTTGCCGGGGTTTCTTGCAGCATCGCAATAGTCTTGGAATACTTTCAGGCTGAATTTAAATTGTCGCTTTGTATTTCTGCTTTCGCTGTCCAGCAGAAAACTGTCTAATTCCGTTTCACTTAGGAGCTCAAATCTAACTAGTTCCGCCATTTTATTTCTCGAGCAACAAGTCAACAATTATTAACACTAACACTAACATTAACACTAACAGCTAGCAAACGAACGTAGACTATAATTTATCAAATTTAATTTGTAATTCGCGCGCCACATCACCGCGGTGGCCGTGATTGCCTGCTGCGTTGAAGATAGTACACAGTTCAACGCAAATTCACCGAAGATGGTAGTGCTATCTACACAGTGCAACACACTTTCAGTGAAGATACTATGTACACATTGTACATAACGAACTTTTCTTCTCCCATCAATGATGGGCGAACTATTTTTCATCACGCGATTTACTTTTGACCAATTGTAAAGCAAGATTCTTTGTATGTGGAATATAATATTAATTGATTAATTAATTAACGTTCTACTTTTTCTTTGAAAGTGGAGCGGAATTGGTTTGATCGTTCTTAATTCACATATTGGGACCTAAAATTACCTTCATAAAAAAGGACATTAGAAATGTCTTAAATAAGAATAAGAGCAATAACCATGCACTTTGAAGGCATTTGCAGTCTTAAAAAAGAAATCGACTTTCCCTTTAACGGTTGAACAAAACAATAATTCTCATTGTTTTCTCCCTATTTTAGAAGTTCAATCCGTCTCTTTAAAAAAAATAGACAAGCAGATCACATAACAAAACATGACAATATTCCGCCATATTACTTTTCAGTTGCATACAGCGTTACACCGAAGAAAATAGAAAATTTATTTATCTAACTCGCTCCCCTTGCGTCACACGTAATGATCCGGTCGCGTCAGGGATTCAAGTTTTTGCCCGGGTTAAGATGGCGGCCTGCCTGTTCAGCACAACGACAGCAGCATTGTGCGCGCACTAATGCGTATATAGTGAGTGCTCAAAGTAGATCGAGGTTAGATCTCTACATATGAAAAACTTTCGTTCATCTGCTCCGCACGCATCGCACCGTGAGCTACAACACGTGAAATTCCTTACCATTTCATGCATTACCTACGCTAAATCACAGCAATAGCCTAACTGAACCCACTTTTAATACCATCTCGGCCTGAATTTTAAAGTTCAATGTTTTCTCTTTAAGATGATATAAATTTGAAATAATTTCATTCGTGGGGAAAGGTTGCACTTTTTGCTTTAAAATGTTCAAAAAAAACCTTTCACGACACTTTCTCTATGGAGGTCAACGGATTTTCGCCCAAAATCCGTCAACTCTCCATACTTATCTTGGCTGTATAACTGATTCGATCGGCGAATTGCACCATCTCGCATGTCAAATTGAAGCAGAGGTTTCAAAGATTCCAGTAATGTATCATTCATTTTGATTGGATAAGAGGAAAAGGTTGCACTTTTGCATCCAATGATTTGCTGTCTCTCATGTATGCTCCTTTTTGCGCAAGAGCATCACACATGCCACACTACACGAGTTCCATAGACGTACACATTAGCGTGCGAACTTTTGCGTTGCATGTGATTTGAAACAGCACGTCTCCTCTCGGAATGTTCTTCGAACTTGTCCATTTTGTGTAGTTATTTCTTTCAATATGTGAGTTTTAACCTTAAATATAGAAAGAAGAAGACATGTAGACTGTAGTAATGATAATTAAATGGTGATACATCATGGATTTGTTGTGTAATTTGCCAGTGACCATGAAGAAACACAAAGGATTTTGTAAAATTGTTCCTCGTAAACCTCAGACCCTGAGAGAGGAATGTTCCATTTGATTGTGGGGTTAGATATATAATTAGTAAACTCCTTGATATTGAGTTATCGATATGAATTCAATCTTCAACAGTTTTAAAGTCTTGTTATTGTTTTTGTGTCGTCTTAGAGTTTCATTAAAAGACATAAACATGCAAATGAAATCGTCCTTGTTTTATGTTCATGTTATGAACAAGACCCATTCTCCCTATTTTGTCATAATGGACGCACCCAGTGATCTGTGTTACGCGCCAGTGCACACTGCGGGACTTGGTGCGAAGCTCTGTGCAGAGTTGACCGAGCCGGTGAGCAATCCATTTTATGAACGAATTCGCCCCAAAGTTTTCCATATGGCCCCGAAGTGGCTCACTACCACTGGCACAGCGTACGACGTTGATGTGGTAGAGCCCCCCCCCCCCCCCCCACTCCGAGAACGGACGGACCCCATGCGTGTTACCAAAATGTCCGGTGAAGGGGTACTTTTCGTGCGACAAAGTCCGGCCCGAGAATTGTAAAAAAAAAGGGGTGTTTTAACTTTTCACCCGGAGATTTCTTTAAAAAGGGGGTGTTTTTTTCTTTGTTTCTCTCATCTCTTTGGACTTCTAAGAAATTATTCTGAATTTAGGGGGGTACACTGAGCATTTTCCATGATATAGGGGAGTCTCCAAGGCAGGAAAAGCCCACGAAAAGCCCGCGAAAGGGGGGTTCGGAAATGTTGGCAGTCCTCAGATAGGGGGTGGTTTCAAAAAGAGGGAACAGGCATATGCGTACCCTAAATAACACTGAGTGGGGGGGAGGGGGGGGGGGGGGAGTAGAACCTACACATCGATTGATTTGATCGTATGCCCTTGTCGAGAATCTAGTCGATTCTTCATATTATTATTCCCTTTAATTGATTCAAGCCGCCGGAGATGGCGTTATCAACGAACTCATAGTTATGCTCACTAGCCCAGCCAGAGTCGGGCGTCCTAATTTAATGATCACGCCATCTTCGGCCGGAAGCAAGTAAGTAGTGGAAGGAAAGGTTGGTGAAGTGGAGATTAAAATTGAATAGGCCAGATTCTGGACTATGTATGCCCTAGAAGGTGTAGGCATTATTTAATCAGTTGCAGAGGCCTGTTTCTAAAAATAAATAAAAAAATATTATATTCCACATACCAAGAATCTTGGTCATAAGTAAATCACGTGATGAAAGATAGTTCGCCCATTATTGATGGGAGAAGAAAAGTTCGTTGCACTTTGTAAATAGTACTACCGGTACTATCTACACAGTGCAACGCACTTTCTTGTATACGTTGCGTATACGTACGTACATACGTATGTACTGTACGTATCGTTCACCGTTTGCTAGCTGTGGAATATAAGGCAATAATCACCTTTTGGTTTCAGGCGATGGCAAACTATCACTTCCTCGGCGATCTGAAAGTTTCCTGAGCTACATCCAGATCGCCTCGTAAGTGATAGTTTAAATTGTCCCATCACCTTCACCAATGGTAATTATTTGCTTCTTAAAGTAGCCACACGAAGAAATCAAAATTGTTTTGAATTGATGCAAAACGCATATCATTGCAAAGGGGAAGCCTTGCCGATCAAATACAACAACTCTTCTCTTAAAAATATGTTTGGGGCCCGCAGTAATCAACTCTCAAAAATGTTACGATCCAGATTTTCTGCCTTCAGCGGCCCTTTGTAGAGCGTCAATATTTGTGACGTCACATACGGGACACGGCTGGCTAGCTGCATACAGCTACACGGCACTGAGCTGTTCGTCCAGTGTGTGACGTCACAATTCAGAGCTCGCTACGCTTATGTGTTTGACTTACGTTCAGGGGCGTTCGGGGTTCTAAGGAGGGTCTTGAAAAATTGCATTTTACGCCTTTCCATGATATCTATATGATTTCTCAGCAAACTGTTCGTGTTTTTCAAGAGAAAATCTTTCCATCCATATGTAATTTGTTCTAATTATGAGTTGTTAGTGAATTTTCTTTGTGTAACTCCTTTAACATAACCCTATACCTAACCGTAGCCTTGACACCAGGGGCGGCCGAGCAACTACAAAGAGAAATTTCAAAGCGAAAATATACCATTTTTTAAACATTGGTATATAGTATATACCCCTACATTGTGATTACAATTATCAGGGATGATTTCAATAATTGTTTTACACCATACAAGATATTGCTTAAGCAAGTGGGTTCGCACTACGAAAAATTATATCTTTATAAAGAGGAAAAAACCCAATTATAATGGGGTTATACGCACATTCTCATAACGGAAGAACGAAAGACCTTTTATAAGTAGCAATAGTTTATCATCTATAGATACGTGCAAGCGTAGCGAGCGAGCTTTGGGGGAAATCGCTCTTGGTCGCTTGAAATTAGCTAGGGCGCGTTTAATGATGAGAGGAAAAGGGAAACTTATCAGGAAAGAAAAGGAGCATGCATGTGCTAAAGTACAAAGAGTAATTATCAGAGGTGAAAATGGGGCTCTTCACCGGGGATTAAAAAAGTCAGTCATGAGAATAGGAAATGGGCATTTGTCGACGGAAAAAGGGGCCCCCATCAGATTTTGAGAGGGACATTTATAAGATATTATTATATATTGTTTAAAGGGAAATTATCAGAGGTGAAAAGAGGCACTTATCGAACCTGAATAAGGGGCAATGACCAGATATAATAAAGGAAAATGTGCATTAGTTAAACAAAAATGGGCAGCGATCAGATTTTAAAGGGGCATTTATCGGAGGTGAAGGGGCACTCTTCGTACCTAACTAGGGGCACTTAGGTCTACTAGAGATAAACAAAGGGCACTTATGAGAATGTAAAATGGACACTTCTTGCAAAGGAAAATGGGAACTTGTCGAAGGAAAAGGGGCACGTGTCCAAATAAAAGGGGCACTTATCAGAGTTGAAAAGGGGAAGGGGCACTTTTACAAATTAATAGGAGCGCTTGTCAAAGTAAAAGGGGCACTATTCCTATGTAAAAAGGGGCACTTCTTAGAAAGTTAAAGGGGCACTTTTCCTATGTAAAAAGGGGCACTTTTCGGGTGCTTGAAAAAGTGGGGCATGCACCGTGCCCTCTACCCCCGTGAGGGCCGCCTCTGCTTGACACTAATAATACCTCAGTGGCGTAGTGTGGGCTAAGTAAGGGGAGGAGGAGGGCAACAACAAAAATTGCCCCGAAAATTTCAAAATTTTGCCGGCCGATTTTTCGCTCAGTGGGGGGGGGGGGGGGGTGGTGGTTGGTGAGCACATTTTTTTTTGCCCCGAAAATCGGGGGGGGGGGGGGAGTAAGCACTGATTTTTGTTTTACCTCAACATCCACACCCCCCCCCCCCCCCTTTGAGTGCCATGGGAGGGGGCCCCTGGATTCGCCACTGGGGGGCACTTTGTTGTGGTATATATTTCGATATAAAAACAGAATAAATAAGAGTAAATTCAGGCGCCATGCTGCCTACAAAAGTAGAATCATGGTGATATTCGGGCAGTGAGGTGCACAAATATCGTCCTATCATATTTGGATATTCATTATCCTCGCTTCCTGAAACTATCCCGTTTCTAAATTTTGCGAGCGAGAAAAGCGAGCAAAGAAAAGGACACTTGTATATCTCTCTGATGTTATAATTGTTATATATCATTTATATAACTAAAATTCTCTTGCGCCCCCCCCCCCCCCAGTTGAAAAACGCGGTACTAGATGGTCAAAATTTGAGATGCCAGATTAACCAAATCATCTTACAGAGCACATACTGCACCCCTATTTTAACGGATGAATATTTTAAATGTTAAATCTGTATGCAACTTGGTCAATTCATGTTCCAGTACAAACATAACAACTTGCCACTTGTCTAATTTGATGACCTTTTTATACTGAACTCTTCTATTCATTCATATGCTACAAGAAATGCAAGTAGTTTCCATATACCCATAGCTAAGACTTCCTTCTTACAAAAACGGATGCCCTTCAATGGGCCTATGTTGTGGAGTCATCTTCCACCTGATATCAAAAATTGTTCTTCATTGTATTCATTTAAGGCTAAGTTAAGATTATTCCTGATAAGTAATCGATCATTCACATATAATGTAGATGCACTTTTCCCACCCTTTCTTTGATATTTTCTCCCACTTCTATCTCGTTATTGGTAACACCTCTACATTTGAACTTATATACTTTGAATTGTATAACTTTGTTTTATTGGAGGTAGTCCTCGACAAATCATTTTAGATTTTTGACTACCCCTTCTACATTTGCTGATTTTGTTTATTTTTAAAACATACATTGCTTCATATGGAGTCGTTTTATATAATGCTGCACACGTTCTATTATTGTATTGTATGTATGTATTTTATTTTATGTATTTTCCTATGTTTGGCATTTGTGGAGAAATAAATTGAAATAAATTGAATTCAATTGAAATTGAATTGAATTGGGAGGGCCGAGAGTTGATATACCTCTTGCCCGTAAAGTGGGAAGACTGATTTTGCATTTTAAAGTTGAACGTCAAACATACCGTACATACTCCCTCTGTCTCTTGTTCCCTTATGTCTCATATCTTTCATTACTATCTACATTTCTTTTTCTTCTCTGCTCATCAAGGACGCAGATCGGATCACCCCTAAGCAATTTTCAGTTATCGTTTAATGCGTCTTTTATAACAAATTTCATGTTAGACTTATCATGCTATCCCCACGTTACTGATTCCCATAATATTATTATTTCGCTTATTATTCGCTAGCTGGCTGACTCGCCGCTAAACATTTTCTCACGAATTGGGCCCCCTTCCCTTCCCGCCGGTTAGATCCGCCCTTGTCTACTACCATACCACTGTTGCTGCTACCAATGCTACTATACTATACTACTTCTACAACTATTAATAATAATAATGATAGTAGTAAAACACAACCGCATAATATCGCCTTTGTTTGATTTAATTACTACTTTTTTGTTTCAAAGAAGTTCTGCTAAGTCCTCCAGATATAATGATGATATTGATTGGCTCGTAAATGGCTCGAAGAATAAAATCGGACCACTGGACTGCAATTCTAATTTCCATTCCCAGTATCCAATTAATAAATAAAAGACGAAATCTTTTTTGTTCTCCTCATTTCCTTAGAGTTTGTCACTTGAGTTTCTTATTTTTTTTAAAAGCATCATCATAAGAAAAAAAAGTGATGATGTAGTCCGTTGCCTCGCATATCATGAGCCCTCATGAGGTATGTCTTTGCTCAGATGACGTCACCGACTCCACTGGTCGTGTGCCATCGCGTCACACTGCACTGCACCTGCAAGAAACTTTCACGGAGCTGGAGTCGATATACAGGAACTGGTAGACTGTGTGTGAGATGCTACCAAACAATGTTCATCGCGTTGTGTATTGCAGATCGGCTGTAAAAATTGAGAATTCCAGCTAGCGTTCAAGATGGAGAAATACATACTTTGATTCTTAGTGAGATCATGACACGAGAGGTTGATGTCGATATAGGTAAGTGGAAAAATTCCTTAGATTTGTTTTACATCGACGAATGTTTAGACTTTGTTAGGCAGTATTTGTCGAGATGCGATCCGACACAAATCAAAGTTTTGGTATTGGTAGGCAAACTTTGGCAAGAGACACATCTCCCTGTTATGGCAGTGCGTGTACGTACGCGATGTACATGTAGTGTGCGTGTGAATCCTAATGCATTGAAAAGAATACGAAGAACTATGATTACTTACTTACACGAGAAAAAAATCTTATGTAATTTTAGCCTGCTTCTACATGGAATTTATGTACTCAACATATTTAGAAAGGACCAGCTATACATTTTGAAGTGTTTTGAGCTAGTGCTCAATCTTTATTAGACCGAAAATTCTGTCTGTCTCTTTCGTTCACGTTCGATTGCCTCTGATTCTAAAGAGAGAAGTCGACCCTACCCAAATCAGAGGCTAACTAACGAAAGAGACAGACATTTTTGGTCTAGATCTTTATATATGCATTATGATCATTAAATTCAGTGAGATGATACATGGTATAAGTTTTATAGAATTATATATGTGAACTCTGTGTATCTGATTCATTGCACTTGTGCCTTTGTTGTGGTTCATCTTCTAGCAATTGATCAGGTTTATTCAGGTTTATTCAGGCGAGTGAAGCAACATTTATATATCAATAAATTAGTAAAACTTGAGGATGCACGCATTTGTTTTTTATGACACTTTGTCTTCATTAGAGAGGAAATCTACCCTAATATTAAATTGGTTTTGATAGAAGAAGAAAAATTAGAAAAATGGGTCAGTGAAGATTTGAGCAAAAACCAATTAAAATTATGAAAGTTAACTTAGAACTTTTTAAGGTCCGATCAATCAAAACACTAATTGGCAATATTCTATATAAAGTTTAGGGTTAGTGTTATGTAGAGGGTGAGGATTAAATTTACAATTAGCTAAACAAATTATGGTGTTCAAAATTGTATGGACTCATGATCCACTCCAGCATGCAGCAGGGAAGTTAATTAAAGGAAGCGTACTAGTACTACATGTATTTAACTCCTTTTTTTAGGGGGGAGGTTGATAAAAACTACATTCACAATCTTTAAAGCATCAATACAACCAATTAAAATAGATTGATATGAATAGATCAATATGAACTTATGAAGTAGCTTACTTTTATGTTTCTGTAAAAGCTGAATTTTGTACGAACATATATTTTCCAGTATTTGATAAAATAGCAACGAAAACAGACGTACTGAAGCTTTTTGTCTTGCCTTTATCGGAGTAAAGCGCAAGAATGAATAGAGAGCCCAAATCAGACAATATAAGCGATGCTAAAGGAACAAAAAGCCCTGAAAATTAACAGGGTGTTATTGGCTGCCAGAAAGAAGATGTAAGTGTATTTACAAAATACCCTTACCACAATATAAAAGCCATTAATTATTCCAGAAACTTCAATCATGTTTTATCAAGTGATTGCAAAAAAGTATACACAAATTAAACCACTTTCATTTGTACTACAAACATTACCTTCAAAATAGAAATGTTGTGTAGTGCAAGTTTCCCCAATTGAAATCTTGAATTTCTCAATTTTGTAGAGCCTTTCAGTTAGTATTTCATTTTTTTATTTTCCCCCAAGATATAAAGAAGGCGGCAAGGCATTAAGGCAGCCTTCACAGGTGCAATGGGTGGATCACTGGGTCCAAAAATGACATCTTGGTCGGGTTTCTTCCTGCTCCTCCTGCTCCTGAGCCCTGCCCTCCATGCCCAGCTGTCCGTCAACTTCTCCATCACCACGGGCAACGACTGCACACGCCCTGCTGTCTGCACGCCCCTCCCAGCCAACATGACGCGGCAGTGCCTTGGCACAGATTTCTCCCACACCCACATCTCTCTGTCCCTGGCCAACGACTCCGTCACTATCCAGGAGGTGAACGAGAAACTCATCATGTGGAAGGGGCTTCGGAACGTTCCAAAGTGTTGGGAGGTGGTGCAGCCGCTGCTGTGCGCTGTCTACATGCCAAAGTGCGAGGATGGGCGGGTGGAGTTGCCCAGCTATGATATGTGCAACGTCGTCCAGTCCCCCTGCAGGATTGTGGAGCTGGAAAGAGGATGGCCACATTTCTTGCAGTGCAATGAAGAGCACATGCCTAGAGATTGCAGTGAACCAGTGAGTTTCCAGTCTTTTATAGGAGATTATTATTCACCAGCACTAACTTCAGCTTTTAAAACAAATCTGTCTCTTCACCCAAGGTTTTTTTTTTCTTTTTCAATAGAATTAAAGTTGTGATGTATTGTACTTTGGATGAAAGTATTCAGTAATTTCTTGAAATGAATTGGTTCTGAATTATAAATTTGTCAGATTCTTGTACTTGTTCAAAAAGTCTGCTAGTTTGATATCAGCCCTTTTCGCCGTATTTATAATGTGATGTGTTTGCATCGTTCTTGTCCCTTTTTTCTCAAACAGAACACCTACAAGGCAGTGACATTTAACTTAACAGGCGGATGTGAGCCACCACTGGTGGAGACAGACAATGAGAAGAGTTGGTACGAAAATGTGGAGGGGTGCGGTATCCAATGTAAGAACCCCCTTTACACGGACGAGGATCACCATAAGGTGCACATCTTCATAGCAGTGTTTGCTGGCCTGTGTGTTGTCTGCACGCTCTTCACTTTGGTAAGAAAAAATTTCCAAAATAAATATTGAAGCAACTTTTGAAATGTCATTCATGGTGTAAAATAAAAATGTAAGTGATCATTGAGAAGGAAATAACGGTAATGGTGATAGTGGTGGTAATTAGATGGAGATGATGATGATCATGCTGATTATGTTTGGTGTTGGTGATGGTTATGATGATTGATGATAATGATGATGGTGGTTGTTTTGATGATTACAGTGATAATGAGAGAGATGATGTTGATGATGATGATTATGGAATTTTTATGAGAATGCAGAAAAAAGTTGGTATGAAAATGTTGATGGGTACAAGATCCAGTGCAAAATTCTCCTCATGCTGGTTATGATTAACGGATTTACCGACAAGGAGTTCACCTCGTGATAGTTGTGGTGGTGGTGGTAGTGGTGTAGGCCTACCTAATTGTGGTGGTAATTGTATTGGTGTTGTTGTATGTGGTGGTGGTGGTGTCATGGTGATGATGTTGCTCTTGAGTGGTAACAAAATTAGAGGAGATGGTTTAGGAGAATATGGAGGGTCGTGGGTTCTGGTGGAAGAAGTTGGAACTAAACCATACTTTTACATTTACCGTAGCAAACAAAGAAGTGTTATAGTAACCTAGTGTCCATAAAGTTAGGATCATATTTGGGATGAAATACCGGTAGTACCAGTATATCGTCTGCTTGGTGCCTGAAGAGCATTAACCTCAAATTTACCTTAAGACTGAGTTAATCCCCTTCTGGCTTTAAACAGAGCTCTTATTTTCATGAGAGTTTTCTTTTTGTGAATTATTAAAAATGCTGTAGGGTCATGAATTTGACTTGTAAATTTTAAGATAGCATATGGACATGTACTGTAGTTTGCATTAATTATTGCCAAAAAGCAACTCGGGGAATATTGGCAGTTGCTTCTCAGACCTTAAAGGTAATACAAAGTTTTGGTAAATTTTGAAAATTGGCTGGATAGTAATTCTTTACAATTTTGATATAATTGGGTGCCCCTGTATGTTAAGCACTAGAAACTTCAGACCCAAAAACACTTATGCTTTTGAGAAGAAAAAAATTGAATATGAAAATTTACTGGTGCTCCCGGTAAATGTTGATAAATTTCAAATAGCACATGGCCATACAATGATAGCTGCGACCATGAAAATCTCAGAATATGCAGTTGTGATATATAATTTCCTAACGGGAATAGCCGATCGGACGATTTTAGTCAAGGAACATTTTTTTATAGCTAAATTAATATCTTGACCTTGAGAGGGAGCTTTACAGCATAAAGAATTTTATTATTTAAAATTTCATCACTTTAGACTCAATTTTAACGGCGACAACGATCACTGAATATTGTAGGATCGCATATGCTTCCAATATGTTCATTTGAATCAAATTCATGACCCCATACCAAAACTTTGTATTACCTTTAAAGAGGAATGATTTGATAATTACAATTTTTGTAGTTTATAGACCACATTCAAATTTCTATTTGTAACGACAACAAGTGATAAGACTAGTTGTTTGCTATTAAAGTAGCAAGATTTATTTGTAATTGAAGTTTACTGACTGCTTGTGCAGTGTAAGTGGTCCTTTTAACCACTGGTATTCATTTGTTTGCTTAGTGTACACTCAATACAAGGGGATGTTTGCTGAATTGAGCTGTATAAGTCTAAGAAGGGGGCCTGTATATGTATCAGACTGGGGAAGGGAAATCTCAACCAGGCAAATAGTACTAAAATAGAAGTAGTCTTGGCTTCTAATACCCTTTTCTAACTGCACTCTATCGGAGTCACACCGATGAAAATACCGATTGAATTTTCCTTATGTAAACAAAGGTGAAACCGCAGTTTTCCCCCTGTTGCTTTCTAACTGCCGATGAAATTCTCTCGCTGTGGCGAGCCCATGCCGGAAGTGAAGAATTATTGCGTAATTATTAAGCCCGCGCTCCATCTAGCTAGCATGCAGCATGTTCAACCATAAGTCAACAAACACAGCTGGTTACGATAAAGCGCGCGTATACTGCGACCTTTGACCATTTTAATCGCTGTTTTAATCGCCTTTTTCTCCCGAACGTTTTCTAACTGCACGTTTCATCGGTGTCACACCGATAGAATGAGAATTTCTCCTGCTCTTGAGCAGGAGAATTTAATCGCCTGTTTCTCTTCTTTTCATCGGCTATTTAATCGCCTTTTTCTCCTCTGTTGCTTTCTAACTAGCACTTTCATCGGATGCGTCCGGATGCATCCGATGAAAATCGGTGCAGTTAGAAAAGGGTATATGACATACATCAAAGATTTTCAGTAGGAGGAGCAGGTTTCATTTTTCTTTAAAGGTGCTTTAACTGCTCTTTTATGCTCATGCAGCAAGAAATCATTTAAAATCATTTTTCATTGTTATTTGAGTATTTTATTTTTACATGCTCAATTTCAGATGCCATAGATGCAAAGTAAGGTAACCGAATTGAGTAGCTAAACTATGTTTTTGATGAATATCTTTGCTTGTTTCATCGCTTTTTGTCTTGGGATTCTTCCTTCTTTGTCCTCTTGAAATGTATTTTCACACTTTTCCTCCTGTCATTACCATTTTCTCTCCTTACTCCTTAGCCAATCCAGGTTATAAAATGCAGCTTCTTTCAATTTGTTCTTTATATTTTATATAGCCACAGAGTGTTAGTTTAAGTTACACTTCTTGTATGAATTAATTATATTTCCTTCTTCTTCCCTGCTACTTTCCTCTATTTTTGTCTTCATTGTCTTTCTCTTGTCTTCTTTTCTTCTTCTATATGTATATAGATCTTATATTTACCTCTATTTGTTTCATTCCTGTAAAAAAAATTGTTTGTAGTTATCCCTTTTGAAATATTTATACTTATTCTTTTATTTCTTATCTTCTTCCTTTCATTTTATGTGGCTTTTTAAAACTAAAATATTTTGTCTGTGCAAAACGTAAAACAGTTTTTGCTCTGCTTAAATCTCACTTTTAAATGCTTTAGTGTATACAATCCAACAGAGCTTCCATTAATTAAAATGTAAATTCTTATTCTTTACTCTTTGGTCGAAGTTGCTAACCTTTACAGCTCATTGTAGTCTTGTACCTAATGACTAGAAATCAACCATCTAGACTAGAGCCATATTTTACTCTTCTGTACACATTTTCTCAGTATTTAGTCATACTGGTAGATCACTTAATTGGGGGCCCCCCGTGCCACCACCCCCCCCCCCCCCCCCCCCCCCCCCCCGTGGCTACGTGCCTGTGGATTTGTAATACTAATCATCGCTATGATAGTGATCTCAGCTATTCACAATCTAACAGGTCTTCCATGAATTAGAAAAGTAATTTTTACTCTAAATCTTTAGTGCAAGTTGCTAGCCTTTACAGCTCATTATAATTATACCTAATTACCCGAAATCAACAATGTGTTTGTAGAGCTATACATTAAAGTTCTCTGTGTAGATTGTCTGTGTTTTTATTCTTGGATCACTGCAACTACAACTGTATGATAATCCTTTAGTTTCCATGAGTCAGAGCATGAAACTAACTTTTCCAGGCCGATTGAAAATCTAATGGAGCTTCCATGAATCGGATATGTAATGCTTTTCTGTAAACCGTTAGTCCAAGTTGCTAGCCTTTACAGTTTACAGCTGATTATAATTATACCCGATGACCCAAAATCAACCATGTTTGCTGTTTGTCATTAGATTGTGTCCCTGTGTATTTATTCCTTGACCACGGAAGCTTCTATGATACCTCAGTTTCCATGAACCATAGAACTGGGAGAGGGGGGAGAGAAAAAAAGGAAAAGTGAAGAATAGAAAACTGTTGCCGTCAGGAGCTTAGTATCAGAATGAATAGCCCAGACCTGAAAAGCGTATCCATTCCACTATTCATTTCACAAGCCCCCTCAATGGGGGGATTATCCTTGCAGCCTTTCAATCACCTTAGTCTTCGGTCACGAGCTCTTTTCCTTTTTAGAGAGCCTGGAATTGATTTCTGTTTAAAACAAGTTTGTAAATTGGTATATGTTATTCTCTTGATTAAAGGTAATTTTTAAATTGTAATAAAAAGGTTTTCTAAAACTGATTCATGAATTGTTTACACCAGTTACCAAAATGTAAAAAAAGTTTTAAAAACTTATTTTCAATCACACCTAGGCCTACTGGAAACTATCAATGCAAATAAAGGCCTATGTACATAGCCTACATGTTCCTTTTAAACTTTTCAATACACTTTCAAGCTATATGAGATAGGTTTATATTAAATACACTTTCATTTTCAACAAAAAGTGTTGTATAGTACATGCACAAAAATACTTTATTCTTCAAGAAGTTCGAGGCAATTGTTTCTTTTGCGGATATGACAAAATAAGTAAAGTCAAAGGCATTTTTATGTAGATTTGGTATGAGCTTAATGTAGAATGGAAAAATTCAAGGAAAGGAATTGATATCTGAAGGGATCCTGTTTGAAGAGACATGAAAATATCTGAAAGATACAAATATCAGTCACTAGTTCATGTAGGCTTTCATGAGAACTGTTCATATCTCTTTATGAATGCCTTGATAGCCTTCATGTGTTTTTTCTCCATGTGATACCTGTAAAGTCTGTAACACTGTGTATAGATTTGAAATACTTGTAGTCTTTATATATTTTTAATGAGACTGTTGCCAAATGAAGTCTGAATCTACCTCTTTTGTCCAGCTTGCTCAAATACATAAAAGAGGGCATTGAGGTTGTTCCTTAGGAGCTAGTAGCACCATAGTACCATACATGATGCGATGTGCAATTGTGCATGCACCAGGGTACAGGAGAAATCAATTTAGCAATCACCCCTGTCCAAACTTATTTCTATAATTTTCTTTTGTGATATAATTTTTTGATGTGGAATTCTTACAGTCTCTGATTACAGGAATGATGTCTTTATATTTAACAGAATCATGACAAGTTGATAAATGTGACATCCCGCAACTCACGTTTGTATAGTGGGGTTCAATATGTATGTATAGAAACGCTGTTTCTGAGTGGCAAAAAATGATAAATGCACCTTAGATAAGGCCATTTTTTGTGTCTGCTGAACTGGAATATTTAAAAATCTGACCAGTAAATCACTTCATGAATGCAGGCAAGTCCATATCCTCTGCTTGTTCTTGTTATTGCTATACTTATGTCACTTTTTCCCCTTCTTTGTTTCATTTTCAGTTTTGACTCCCAGGCATATTTGATATTTTCAACCCATTGATTATTTGGGCAAGAGTATAATGTGTAGATTGTGCATTGAACTAAAATCATAACGCTTCGTTTTCATCTCGTATTCATTCTTGTTTGACAGTGCACTTTCTTTGCTGACTGGAAGAATTCCAGCAAGTATCCAGCGGTGATCCTGTTCTACATGAATGGATGTTTCTTCTTAGGTAGCATTGGTTTTCTAGCCCAGTTCTCTGACGGTGCCAGGGAAGATATAGTGTGCCGCCATGACGGCACCATGAGACTGGCTGAACCGAGGTTAGTATACTATACCATTCAAGGATTCAGGCAAGGGCATGACGAGCCCACCATACCATCCCCCCTCCCTTGCACAAGTGGTATTCTTCGTATAAAAATATCTGAGAACGTCTGCATCTCCCTTTTTTCACTATTCAGAGTATTGTGTACCCTTTGTACTATACAACAGGCAGATTCAGGCAGTAACACAACTGGCACATGCCCCCTCCCTCCTTCCCCCTTTTGCCCATGACAAAGGCACACCTTAAATACAAAAGAATGTGCGTCTCTTATATCTCATACTTCTGTATCTGACAAAAATCAGGGACTGGGCCAGTGGTATCAAAACCCTTCAATAGAATTTGAGTCCCAGTTTGGCCCTGGTAGCTAGTCAGTAATTTAGAAACAAAAATACCATCGACTTGCCCATGCAATTACAAAATGATTTTTTTTCCCTTCGTCATTCTAGTGAGGGGGAGAATCTGTCGTGCGTGATCGTGTTCGTCATCGTCTACTACTTCATCCTCGCTGGCGTGTTCTGGTTCGTCATGCTGGCCTACTCCTGGCACCTCTCTTTCAGGGCTCTAGGAACACCTAAGGATCCCCTGCAGGGTAAACCAGCCTACTTCCACCTCATATCATGGACCATGCCGTTTGTCCTGGTGGTCATCATACTAGCTATTAATCAGGTAAGCCGGGCAGAAATTAAATAATAATAATAATAATATTTAATTTTTGTATAGCGCTTATTACAAATGTCTCGAAGTGCTTTACAAATATACTACTACCCCGGTCATTGGATTCAGTGCTTGCCCGCACACACTGTGTGCACAATCTCCACTCCCTGGGGAGCATTCCAGCCAGGCGTTACATGACGTTAAATCCTGGAAAGAGCAGAAAGTAGCAAACACTATACTTGGAATGGAGAGCAGCATACATGTTTAAATATAAACACAAAAGAGTCTAAAAGTCCAATGCTAACAGATATCATGCACCACATCATTTGTCTTGGTGTTCATCCTTCTAGCCGTTAGTCAGGTAGGTGGGGTAAAAATAGAGATAAGCATAACGAGTGCAGAGAGAACAAACAAATTACATGAAATGGAGTGATGTATATCTGATTAAAGGAAAGTAGAGCAAAGTAAAGATAAAATCTATTTCTATCTGATATTGTAGACCATGCTGTTTGTATTGGTGGTCATCATAATTGCCATCAACTATAAGCAGGGAAAGAATAGCTGAAAATAGAAGTAAGGAGCAAAACTAAAACTTGGAAGAAAAAAAAATAAACAAACAAAGAACTGTCAAACAAGAAACTTAGGCATGAACCCTTTGTTCCAGATTTTGGTTCAGATTTGCAAAAAGTTGCATTCCATGAAACAATTGAATCACAACTGACAAATCACTGAACTGTTTTTTGCCAGGAGAATGGCTATCCTTAATAATTCTTGAAAAACTGTATGCCACTAAAGGTTCTGGTTGGACAGTATGTAAATCTATGTGTATAAGATGCACTTTTTTTGCCGGTGAAAAAAATTGAAAGTCGGGGGTGCGTCTTATACACAGGTACAGCAATTTTTTTTTTTTAATTTTTTTTTTTAAAGTTTCGATTTATGCCCCTCCACCTGGCACTATGCCTGGCAATGTCTCCCAGCTCAGTAATCGGTGTGTTGACTCACCACTCGGAAACTAGAACAACACTCCAATTTGTCTGTCATCTTGGTTTGAAAGTAATGATTCTAATAGATCTCAATATTTAGTTTATAATAATAATTCCTCCCATTTCTCTTCTATTACACACGGCGTACTACAAGGTTCTATCCTAGGTACTCTAATGTTTTTATTTTACATTAATGATCTTACACATTCTTCTAGAAACGACAATGTTACTATTATTTGTGACAAGTTCACAAGCTCAAATCGGCGCCTTCAACTGCACCTTGCAGTTAAATGAAAGTTCTTCCCCGCGTGGGTTTTTTAACATGGACCTGGCTTTCCCCCAAAAATAGGGGTGCATCTTATACACAGAGATTTACGGTACACTTAAAATTGATTGGAATAAGGCCATTTGTCTTGGTCATGTCTCATGTAGCTCTCACTCTTTTCTACTCTTCTTCCCCTTCTATTCCTTTTCTCCAACATCTCATAACCTCATGTTATTTTCTTCTGTTGTAGGTGGATGGTGATTCTGTTGCAGGTATATGTTTTGTTGGTTACCAGAATCACTATTACAGAGCAGGCTTCGTGCTATCACCCATAGGGCTGTGCTTGGTGTCTGGCGGGTTCTATCTTGTACAGGGTAAGTTGCTGTTGCAATGAACTCAGAAGAAATGTGTATACTTTCCAAAAGCTTTTGAAAAGAATAACTTGCTTGAAAGATGAAGCAAAGGGATTATTATTAAACCTTTCAAGCAAAAGATGCTATCCTTCCTGATTTTATTGTTGTACTGCCCTCTTGAGTCTGGTGTATGGTCAGTTATTGTTTGGTATGATTGCCCCTTGTCATCGCTGTGGCTCGTTCACAGCTTAAGCTTGATAAATGGACAGGTAACTGCATATCTATGATGGTTGGAGTGTTACACTTGGTGCCGTGGTGGCAGCGCTGGGATTTGGTAACATTGTTTAGATGAGAGAAAGTGATAAGGTAGTGACCTTAAAGGGACTTGGTAACATTGTTCAGATGAGAGAAAACAGTGATAAGGTATTGACCTCAAAGGGACTTGGTAACATTGTTCAGATGAGAGAAAACAGTGATAAGGTAGTGACCTCAAAGGGACTTGGTAACATTGTTCAGATGAGAGAAAACAGTGATAAGGTAGTGACCTCAAAGGGACTTGGTAACATTGTTCAGATGAGAGAAAACAGTGATAAGGTAGTGACCTCAAAGGGACTTGGTAACATTGTTCAGATGAGAGAAAACAGTGATAAGGTAGTGACCTCAAAGGGACGTGGTTACATTGTTCAGATGAGAGAAAACAGTGATAAGGTAGTGACCTCAAAGGGACTTCGTAACATTGTTCAGATGAGAGAAAACAGTGATAAGGTAGTGACTTCAATGCAAGATATACAATTAAAGATAATCTGAAAGTTTGAGTGAAAACAGACCATTAGTAATGATAACAATTGGGGAAAACTGATCTGATCGATTCCTTAATTCTCTCAACTATATTATTAAAGTCTAATTATACATTTTAGGTGAATGTAAATCGTCACAAAGCAATGAATTGGCTCTATATACCATTCCAGACATTTAAGTGTTTAAAGATTTTCTAAAGCCTTTTTATGTCTTATTTTCATGGAAGAACGATAGAAAATCAACAACAAAAAATCAACAAAAATAAAAAAATAAAAAATGGTTGAGAGAATATACTGTTACAGGGTGTCGCACAGTGATGCTTTCAAAGAAAACCATAAATATTTTTGTGGTTTGAGAATTTTTTCAGGATTTTTTGCATGTTAGAGGGTTAGTACAGTAGGAGGAATATAATAATATAATATAATATTTCATATAAAAATTACACAGTTTATCCAACAATCTTCAACAATGTTACCAAGTCACTTTAAAATTGATGTGTTTTTCCCAGGAATTTAGTTTATTTAAAGAGATGAAATAAATTTTCAAATGATTATTTCTTCTTTATCACCTTCATCATGATCATGATCATTAACTTTTTATCATCCTTATCATCATCATCTACATCCCCATCATCAATGAAGTCATCATCAATTTCATCAACAGCTCCATCATTATCACCATCATCATCACCATAATCACCAACATCGTAGTTAACTAGTTATCATCATCTTCATCATCTTCATCATCTTCTTCCTCATCATTTTTTATCATCATCTTCATCATCATTATCATCATTTTCAGCTTTGAAATCATTGATATATCATTTATTGAATGTTCCCAATTTGATTACAGTTTTCTGTTTCAATTTTACTCTCTTGTTACAGGTTTGGTAACATTGTGCACAATAGACAAAGAGAATCCAGGTTTATTGAGCGATAAAGCTTCCACCAAAATCAAAGGAACTATAGCCAGGATAGGTAAGACATATGAAGAGTTTAATTCCAAAAGGAGCTAAATCCATTTTTGTAACTTTAAGAGAAAAAAGGAATTGTTTACCAGATTTGTTACAGGCATCTATGGAAAATTTATATTAGAAGGTGCATTTTTTCATAATTGCTCCCAAAATGTAGGTAAATAATTTTGTTGAAAGACAGGTACTTAGTGAACAATGTTCTGATATCAATAACTCAATTTTCATCAATAGTGGATTTAACTCCTTTTGAAATTAAGCTCTTCATATACTCTCATCACACATGTGAAGGAAAAGAAGTTCTTGCCAAAATGGTTTGTTTCATGTGCTGGTCTGACATTATTTTGATAATTTTTCCTTTATGAAACTTGTTATGATTTTATTACATTTCCTATTCGCCTATTCTGTCAGATTGTTGTGGTTTTGTGAAATAGATTCCAACCTTATTCATAGAATGGGGACATGTTTACAACCACTGTACTTTTCACGTATATACACTGTAGGACTAGATTGTATTTGCAACACAGTTAGTGATTTATTAAAGGGAGTATTCATTATCATTGGCTGCCATTAAATTTCCTTGGTTTCTCTTAAAGTACAGTTAATAGGCCTATAGTATTATGCATCAGAAGAGAAAGCTATTAGTGAATAGCATGCATTTGTATATGCAACAATTGATCCAGGCATAATACATCAAAGATGTATGGCTATGGTCGCAATTGAGCTTTTGGTTTTAATATGGTGAGTGTTAGACAGTGTTTTGTCCAGGGTTGAAATTCTAACATTCAGTTATTATGATGAGAAAATTAAACGTGGAGCCTTAATTTGTAACAGGTGTATTTATCAAAATACATATAGATGTGTATCTATGACTTCAAATATGGTATCTACGCCCCCCCCCCCCTTTTTTTGTTAACTTGAATTATATATATTTTTTAAATATGTATTTTTTTCTTTACCTTTACTTATTTTGAATGTTATGTATTTTTATTGTTTAATTTTGTATTTTGTCTGTTTATTCATATGTATATTGATGTACCATTTATGGACATGCTAAAAACAGCTATGCCAAGCTGAAAGCATGTTTTTTAATCACGGTATTTAAATAAATAAACAAACGAACAAACAAACAATCTCATTATTTGTCCTATCCCTTCTAGGTGTCTTTGCATGTTTGGCGTTCTGCTTTGTGTTCATCACGTTTGCCTGTCATCTCTATGAGTTCACCAATCAGGCCCAATGGGAGAAAGGCTTTCAAGACTACTTGGTGTAAGATTATGAACTATGAACTTGTATGTTATGGTACCTTTGAAGAGAAGAAAGAATAAAGCATAGTTGCCATGATAGATAAATGATATTCCAACCATAGGTCTTTCTATTGAAAGCTATCAGATAAGACAAAAGTGCATTCTTCCTGGGGTATAGAAATGAAAGTATACATGTACACAGGGGCAGATCCAGGGGGAGTGTGGGGGCACATGCCCCCCCCCCCCTTTTTTTTTTGCTTATGAAAAAAATAGCAGTAAAAAAAGCTAAGAAATATTCACATAAAATGTAAAGTTTATGCATTTAGAAATGCTTCAGAATGTACTATAGAGCATCTTAAGGCTTCACGCTTGCAATTATGTACATTTCACGCCCCCCCCCCTTCGGAAACTCCTGGTACTTGAGTAATGATGTAGATTAATACAAATATATTAGCAGCAATGATGTTGTTGAGATAAAAGAAAGCATGATTGCGAGACAAACCAAAATCACTAGCAATATTATTTTCGATACTATATCCGCAATGAGTAATATATTTAGCATTATTATGTATTTAGTTGTCAAAGGATAAAAGTTTTTGTTTTTGAAACCAGAAAAGTGCCAAATTGAAAAAGAATGTAGTGCTCTACAATTTCATACCCTCCTAGCTCTCAGTATACATACATTAATATTATGTGTTGAAATCATGCCTCGACTTGTGTACTCTCTTCAGGTGTGAAGCAAACGTTACCTTGGAGAGCCAGCTAGTGGATGATGTGAACACCTTGCCGACCTGTGCCCTGAAGACCAGGCCTAACCTTACCATCGTCATGGTCCATCTCTTTTCAATGTTTGGGGCTGGGATCGCCATGAGCATGTGGGTCTGGACCCCCGCCACACTGGCTATCTGGAAGAGAATGTGGAGAAAGTAAGGTGTTTCCCACTGATTTTTATGAAACACGTAAAGGGATCGTTTAACAATGTTAAATCTGAGATGCACGGCACTACATGTTTTCAGTGTCTGAGATATGGTGTTATATTGAAGCCCTAAAAAATTGAACTTCAAAATGATCAAGAAGTGCCTCAAAAAAGTTTCCCCAATAGACTGTAGTGAGATGAAAACCGTTTGGCAAACGCAAAATTTGTTTTTGATTTCTAATCACAAATATCTTGATAATCAGACAGGCTTAAAAAAGTCATAGAGTTCCTGACTGACCTAAAGGTTTATAATTATCATTGCAGCATGAGCTTAATCCAGGATTTTGTTTCAGAATCTGAGACAAAGCTACCGGATCCCTTTAAATCCATATTACAACTGGAACTTGTAGAGGTGGTCTAGTGGATATGTTACCGGGCTGTGGATCACATGGTTCGCGGTCGAGTTCTGCCACAGCATTAATGTCCTTTGGCAAGACATTAATCTACGTTTACCATTAATTTATCAACCTTCTACATGTAGCTTGAAATAATAAAAAGCTATGAACTGTAAAAAAAATTGTTGTATAAATGTATATTCAATAAAACAAAACACTTAAATAAAATGATAATTGAAATAAGAAATCTGTGTGTCTTAATACCCCATTTCCCAAAAGTAGTTGAGCCCTTCTAGCTTTTGACACCTCGCTGATATCCTCTCAATGTGTTACTCAGTACGGGAGCCTATTCACATAAAAGCTATGCTTTTTATTTAGGCTCCCCACATTTTACAATATTCTACCTTGCCTGTCATATCTACATATTTCGAAATCTCGTACTTATTTTTCGGACATTATATTTGATTTAAATTTATTTATTTATTTATTTTTTTGTGAAATCTACTTTTATAATAATATACGCCTATATTCAAAAAATTAAAAAAGAATATAAACTTGTTTTTCGATGTAAAATGTGGAATAAATACATTTTTTCAATGATTGTTGTTCTGTAGGGTAACAAGGCAGCCCATAAATGAACCAATCAAGTTGAAGAAAAGCAAGATGATCGCCAAAGCCTTCGCCAAGAAACGAGACAAGGGCAATGACGATGAGGAAGACAGACTGTCACTCAGTTTTGAGTCTGTATCCCATGATGATGCGATAGGTGAGCAACAGTGAAAAAAATAAACGGGGGCTCGGGGCAAAAGTGTTATTTTCATGCAAGCAAGCTTGAAAAGTGAGCAAATCCCTGTGTTGATGCATGGTGCTAATTGATCTGCAGAGAACTTTTTGTTTTTATTCTTGAATTTGATTTGTTAAGCATTTCCTCAATTATTTGTTTAGAATAGATCATTGGTTTATGATTGAGCCTAGCTTACAATTTTGCTTGAAGCATAGGTATATCATTCAGTGATGTGTATTAGTATTTGATTTAGTACCAGTTGTACTTTAAAAAATATATATATATTTATAAAAAAATATCCTCTCTTTGTCAAAAATATTGTAGGCAATTTTCTTTAAGATCTAGTCAGTGTATAACCATTGAATTTGCTTGTTCTCACATGATTTAGTAATTTTAAGCAGGTATATTTACTTATTTTTGTTAAGTTCTATGTGAATATAACTGAATAACCATGTTTGCATTGTATGTGACTCTCTATATTGTACAGGTATGAAATTGGACCTACCACCTTCTAGTGTGGTCGGTGACGACCCAACTTCATCCTCTTCATGGGGTAATAACGTTCCTGTACGTATGCTGGCCAGGAGGGGAGCAGCTTACCCCATTGCCACCATCGCCAACTCACCTCGAGCAACTCCAGGTCAGTTTTGTTGGCTCAGTCAATAGAGCGTCCGCCTCACAACCGGGAGGTCGTGGGTTCGAACCCCGCCAGCGTCATACCAAAAGACGTTAACAGATGGGAGTTGTTGCTACCTTGTTTGGCGTTCAATAATAAGGGATAGAGCAACGTTGATCTGGCGCTGCTCAGTGACTGCCAGGCTCACGATCAATTGGGCAAAAAGAATTTCCGTTTTGGTTTAATAAAATTAGGAGTGGACTATTAGTGGATTATTATTATATTTCTCCTGGTTGAAATCACACACATCAGATTCTTCAAGATTTGAGTTTTATAGATATTGTAATGTCCTGCAGGTATATTCCGCAGTGGGAGTGTCGTAGTCGAGTGGTTTAAGGCGCTTGACTGGAGATGCGAAGGTCGAGCGTTTGAACCCCCGACACGGCACTAATATCCTTCGGCAAGATATTTACCTGCACTTAATTGCTACTCTCTAACCAGGTGTTAAATGGGTACCTGGTAGGACGCGAAACTTCATGTGTTTGGACGAGCAAGTGTGCGCTTGTAAAATGGCTACTGGCTGGAATGCTCCCCAGGGAGTGGAAAATGTGCACACATTGTGTGCGGGTAAGCCTGAATCCGATGACTGGGGTAATAATATATCTGTAAAGCGCTTAGGCACATCGTTGGATCAATGTATTGAGCGCTATATAAAAAACAGAATATTATTATTATTATTTTATAGGCCTACAGCCAGCGACGGCAGGGAGTTCACACACACACATTTGCACAGAATGGAAGTGCTCGAAACGGAATGTCAAGTTGTTGAATAAATAAACTGTTTCCCTGAATATACTGGGTCTAGATATATCTTTGTCAATGTCGGAGCGATAGAGTTATTACTGATACAATGTGGGTTTTTTCTGCCATACAGGGAAATATCAAGCCAATGTTATTTAAAACAAGATGACTCTGCCCGTTGAAAGTGTTTGTGAATGGTAAAAATTACGTCATATACCATTTCAGACCATTTAGGGCTTTGTCTTTAATACCAAATGATGCTACTGGCATGGCAGGTATTCAAACCGTGTACCAAATGGTCCATGATTCAGTGACACTACACCTCTTACTTTATGAGTCGCGATATACCCTGTAGCAAATCTTGACACTTAATTTTAATTGCGTTTGTTTTTCTTTTCTTAGATTCCTCAGACAGTGGTAGGCCACTAACAAGAGGCAGAACGACCTTAGAGACAGAGGCAGTCATCGAGCCTCCGCCACGCAACAACAGGCGAACCCAGTCTTCAAGGTCCAGGAGACAGGGCGGGGCATCGTCCTCAAGAAAGCACCGTCTGCGCAACATGCACCACCCAGGCCGCCTTGAGACGCCTCTTGATGATGCCTTCTCTGATGCAGAAGACTGCATGGAGCTTCCAGAGGCCCCTGGAATGGTTGGGGATAGTGTCAACATGGCGCAAGGAGGGGCGTGGGGCCACAAGGGGAGAGCGTTGTCCACAATTCCTGTGCTGCCAGCCATACAGCAAAAGAAGAGAGTGTCCATCATGCAGCAGCCAACCATGTTTGAGATGCCTGGAGAGAGTGGGATTGAGCATGCCCTTTAACCTTCGATCCCAACACTTTCTGACTCGACTTGAGTTCTGAAGTAGTTTGATCCTGTTCCATTAGGCCATCAGTTTAGCCTAATTTAGGAGCAGAAGATGGCTAATTGTGATCCCCTGGCTTGGTCAGGGCTTAGCTATCAATTTTGCAATTTACTGTACTGTTTTAGGGCTGTACCCTATACCAGGATCAATTTGGCCTGACTTGGAACAGATTGAATGCTTTTTTAATCTCCTGCATGTAGTTTGGCCAAACACTCGACTAACACTTTTTGACTCCACTGTGTGTGTGTTTTAGGGCCAGTCATTTTTGTCTGATTGGAAAAACAGAACATGCCCTTTAGAATGTGGACTTTGGTCCCCCAGCTTGGGCGACACTGACTTCATATAAGAATTTGAGGAAGTAACTTGATCAGTGTGGCTTGATTTTGGAGTGAACAACAAACCATGTGGATGCACAGAGCAACTCCTAATTTGATATATGGTGTGTCTCATGGTAATCTAGTTGATGTCCTCACGGGCATGATCCAGAGGTGTAGATAGTCTTCAAAAGCGACCTTTTAAGCGCCGTCTCTTCTGTGATTGGTGTTTTTTTAAAAACCTAATGTCCAAGAAAGAAAGCATATGGATCTACAGCTTCCTTTTGAAAGGAGTTAGTAATTTACCATTAATGCTTTACCTGAAGGCACTTGCTTGCACATTGACTTGGTGTTGGAGATATCCCAAGGACTAAATATTTGTCAATGTGGCACCATGGTGTGATCAGAATCTTAACGGCTTGCTGCAGAACTGTTTACTTTTGGTGCCTGCACATTTTTACAATGCATATAATTATGTTGATTGCTTTAGAAAAGAGTCAACAAGAATAAATGTACATATAATTGTGATGTGATTTGTTTGATATTATGATGTGAAAAATGCACCTGTTATTCATTGCTTATTCATATTCGCCTTTTAGAGCTGAGAAGGATTTGAGTAAAGCACTCAGCCTGGCAGAGTACAGAACTTGTTTTCCAAAATTACTTCAGACTATGGATTATCATTACATCATTTATATGTTACATGCAAAATGATATGCAAAGTGCCAATATTAACAGTATGCACAATCTTGTGCCTTGATATTTCTTGAACAGAGCCAAAACCTTGATTATTGTGATGAGGTGCTTCAAAGTAAACCAATAATTTGTTTAAACCAAAGACATGTATTGTCAGTATTCATCTATCTTGATTCAAATTAGACAAATGCAATATATATCATGAATGGTTCACCAACAGTATGATTCATAGAAAAATAATAAGGTATGTTTATGTATAGGTATATACATCATCAAGACCATACCACATATATGTGTGCTGGATTTTTTTAAATAAGTGTGCTCATTATCAATTCAACTCAAGGTCAAGTAATAGTACATTGTATATAACAAAGAAAGATGTATGATAAGTAAAATAAAGAAATTTCTAGATATTTCTTATTTTCTTAACATTGTTACAATCATCGAATAGTGAGATGTGGACTGAAGTGTCAGAAAAGGGAAGAAATTTTCAAATTCGCTCTTTGCCTTTTGTCTTCCCATCCCAAGAAACATGTGCCTTCTAGTATTAATTTGGTGCTCATTTTATATTGCTTATTTCAAACAATGATTTGTATCATGTTTCCATCCAGCGAGATATACATATCATCGTCCTTTTACTGAGAAGATGTATAAATGCTATTATCATGAATGTGTCAAGTATTTAGTATAGCCTTCAGATTTGATATTCATGTTTCCCTATATTGAGTTTCAGAAAAACATCTGGAGTATAGTAATCTTTCCATGATTAATAAAAAGAGAACAACAAAGTTTGTTTTGATTTAAGCCTATAAGATATAAGATTATTGTTTATATAATTATATATATAAATATTCACTGCCTGTACTTTAATACTGTATTGAAAATAATGGCTTTCAAATTGATTTGATGTAAAATGGGTATCAGCTGGCGATGAATAAACCAAGACATTTTGGGTCAAAGTTCCAAGTTGGGAGTACAGTTGTCCTGTATATGTCTGTGTCACCAAGGAGGATATCTCTTTGGTGTTACTTATTTGTCAATGCATGTTAAATTCAGCAGGCTTAATGATAGGCATATAGTCTGCTGATAGCCAGAATCAAGTTTACACAATGCAGACTGATGTTACTTCCCCCCCCCCTCCCCCCCCCCCCCCCATTGCCCTTAACAAAGGAGAAATTCTTTACATGATCAATGATATTCAGAACAACCGATACCATTTTTTTTCTTTTCGAGACTATATACCACAGTTTCATTGCAATCGCAGAGTTAACGCTTCTTTGAAATATAGTCACAAAATTGATTTAATGCTTTATCCAAATTTTGCCTCCCCCCCCTCAATAATAATCTTTGAAAAAAATGGTTATGAGATATGACCCTGGTACAAGTCCCTTGTGCTCCTGTATTTGAGACGTTTTACTACCTTACTACCTTGATATACCAAACCATTGAGAGAATTGTGTGCTACAAAATGCCTTTTGACTTTGTATTATAGATTAGTAGAAGATTATTTGTTAGTGAATGACAGATGTATAAATATTAGTAACACAATTTTGTATTTTGTACTAGGCCTATACCAGATAGGAAGGTGTACTACTTGAAAATCCATGTGTAAATATTTCATGCCACCATACTGTATTGCATGTCTAATTCATTTTGAGGAAATGAAGTGAAATGCTGTTTTTGATGGAGATAATAATAATGTGTTTCACTTTTTAGACTACCGGTATGCTAGATATTGTTTGTACATTATCCATATGTAGTTGTGGGGATTTGTTTTATTAGTGGAAAGTTTTCATTTTACTTGTAATACCTGATGTATTGTTTCACTTGAGAATTGAAACATAAAATTGGGATTGTGGTCAGTAAATGAGAAATATCTGTACGTTCAGTTATGTCATTTCTTTTTAGCAAACTGTCTTTTAGCTTCAAGATTACTTAGCTTGATGTGAAAAATATAAACAATGTAGAAAGGTAAAGAGTGGAGCCAAATCGTCGCTGTTTTCACGAAGTGACGGTAGTGAAAAAAAATTGCATTCACTTTGCGTTACGATTTCCCTCACTACCGTCACTTCGTGAAAACAAGGACGAAATGTGTAGAAATGGGTCGTTAAGCAACAAATTATTATATTAATACAAGTTGTGCATATATTAGATTTCTTTTGTTTACATAAAACGATATTTGAATATAGCCATGGGGCCATCTGAATTCAATTTTTATGGTAGACCTATTATTCTCGTAAAAAATTACTGTTTAATTATCTTTCATGCCAAATGAATTTTTTTTTTCCCTTGTTTTCTTCCTTTCCCTTCTCGTAGTTTGAAAATTGTTGAACTGTTTCATTCATTCCTCTTAAGATTTTATATTCTCTTTGTTGAAGGATTTTTAAAAAAATCTGTTACTTTTTTTTTTTAATTTTAGATTCTATGTACATACCCACTTTTAGATTGATCAGAATCTACTGAATGTGCCAAAGTTTTTATATTTAGTTGAAGAATGTTGATAATACAAGTGTTGAAATGCATGATCTTAAATTTTACAGAGCATAATTTGTGTAAACACTAATAGGTACCGGTATTAAGAATTTGTTATGAATTATGATTTATGTACCACTAGAGTGAAGGATGTTGAATTTTCTACCGTACATCTCACCTCTTATTTCACATCAAATTGTACTTGTTTGAAATTTTTAGAATAGTATGTTGGCTATTTGTGTGCTACAATCCAATATATCGCGATACTCTTCCTGTTTTGAAAGAAAATAATGATATTGTCAGTTGAGAAGTCGGCATTGCCAATAATTTCACTACATATTACCTCATGGTAAGTTAACCAGAAGGCCTTGTCTTTGAGGATTTATTAACAATTAAAAACAAGAACAAATAAATAATTCTGAAGAGTAAGCACCGGATAAAGATTAAAGTTCTGGATTATTTTAACTGGGTAAGAACAAGTTGCATTCCTAATAATTTCTTCTAAAGTGGAGAAACAAATTCATTTGTGCAGTTGATTATTCTCTGCATTTATTTCCCAAAATATTTAACATTATGAACTATAAAAGGAAAAACTAAAACTCAACAATGCCAGATTCACTGTACCTTCAACCAAATATATATATAAAAAGTTGTGAAAAAAATGATGAGAAAAGAGAGAGGGGTGGGAAAAAACATCTTTATATTCATGAACTCATCCTTCTGGTTTGTTGTATTTTTTATTTGTAAAAATCTTAATTGTAGATTTATACATTTGATTAAAATTCAAATACCTCAATATCTAGTCATGTTTTTATTTTGTGTTTTGATGAAGTTGATGGGGATCGAAATAAGAATTTTGAGATGTTGCACGAAGCCAGGAATTTAGCCTATTAATTGGAGCAAGATCGAGACAGAGAAAATGAGTGAGAGGCGAGGAAAAGGGATATTCAGAAGGCGGGCCAGGGTGGAGGGTGGGTGAGATAGGTGGAGACAAAGATGAACAGACAGATAAGAAAGAAAGAAAAACAGTTTACAGAACACGGGACTTTTTATAAATCCTCAAACTCAAGATCGCGTATAATAATACAAAACAAATCTGGGAATTTCCCTTGCACACATAGACGTAGCCCCAGACGCTCGTAAATTTTTATCGTAGATTGGTATTTTAATTTTCCCATTTCATTATATCAGAATATTTGACTGATAAACATATAAGATTTTTGAAATTATTGATATTAGTTGCAACGGTTTTGAGATGCTGGTCCTGACTTCCAATGCCGAAATGATATCTTCCATGTACCACTCTCGATCTCGTAAGCCTTGATAAATATCTGAATTTCAGTGCAGTCTGATGTCACAAAGTACAAGTACATCACCCATCACAGACACTTGGCATTTTGATTTTTTCGACTTGACTATCGGACTTGGCAATTCATCGCCTAATTCGAAATTGCGTGGTATAAACACGAAGAGGTAGATATACTTCATATTCTCCATATTATCGTGATTTCTTCAATTAAATCATCACAATTACTCAGTAAAATGTACATTTAATTTACGTTTTGCTGATTTGTTGGTCCATGCCCAGCGCCCCATGCGCCATGCCTGCCCCTACGTGGCCTTGCGAGTTACTGATCACCGCATGTGTGTTGGCCATAAGCGCTTTGAATCAAGATTTGCTTGAAAAATTAAGTAGAGCCGCTAGCATGCTTGCCTAGCTAGGCCTGTTCTAGGGCGCTAGCGCTAGTCTCTAGTATAATAGTTCTAGGGGTGCGTTCAATTTTTGGCACAAGAAAATAAATTCTCACAGAATCAAACAAAACTTACACTGAAATTTCAAGATTACAAATAAATGTCATGTCATGTGCCGAACAATTTTGGAAGAAAATGTATACTGGCTGAGTGATGAGCATAGAAAGATAAGGAAATCAAGGTAAGCTAGCCCTGACACCATTTGTGTAGTCCCATATACATCTTTCTGTGTACAGTGCTTGTTACTTTACCATGACTGGGCCAAATTTATTATGATTTTGATGACTCCAGAACCTTGCAGTGCACACCAATACTTACATGCTGCATGATCAACTTTTTCTGATCTATTCCACACCTTTATTTTCACAATGCAATCGCATTACCAGAACTCACCGTTATCTTTGTTTAACTACAAATGTTTTTTATGATAGACTAGATCTATAAGCTTTTTCTCTATTTTAACTATGGTAATCGGTCTATAGCCTTGCTACTTGCCAAGAACGGTACCCTTGAGTGGATAAGCATGGACAGGAAGAAAAGGCCCAAGCCGACAGATGGAAGCAATCCATTTGAAGGGATGAAGATCGCTTCCCATGATGCGCTAGCCGCCCTGAAGCAACGTTCTAAGTGCTCTGAGTGTAGAAGATCGAGGAAGTACTTCTGCTATAATTGCTACGTACCTGTTCCTGAACTCAAAGACAAGCTACCAATTGTGAAGGTATCTACTCTGCTCTCCCCCCAGGGGAATTTATTTGTTATGCTGTTTTGTTCCTCGTTTCATATCGGTGTAGATAGCGTGCATACATGTACATATAGGCCCGTGGCTATGAATCTTTGTGGAAATGCATTTTTGTTTACAGGAGCTCTTTAAATTTACCTGAGCACTTTTGTAGAGCTTTGTAGTTCTTTAAGCTTTGCATTTAGATTATCCTTCTCTCCCATCATATAGCTCTGCCTCTTTAAAGTAAACATATTCTCTTTATCAATGTGGTGGCAGTTGCCCGTCAAGGTTGATGTCATCAAGCACCCGGGAGAGGTGGACGGAAAGAGCACAGCTATCCATGCAGCCGTCCTAGCTCCTGATGATGTCAGCATGTACACCTACCCAACCATCCCAAACTACGATGATCCCTCGGAAAAGGTAAGAATAGTTCATAAACTATGGTCTATCTATCCCAAACTAAGATGATCCCTCGGAAAAGGTAAGAATAGTTCATAAACTATGGTCTATCTATCCCAAACACAAGTACAAGTTCAGTTTATTTCACATCCAATACAAAATTTACAGCATTATAACATTCAAATACAATTATATAAAATGCAATATGATAAGAACAAATACAACAACAGTAACACTAAAAATGATTAATGGGTGGAGTAGGGATGTGAGGGACCAGAAAAGGCCATTGGCCTATCTAGGCTGGTCCCCGTTGTCTACAACCCCAAAAGTAAATTCTTCATTAATTAAAAGCAAAATATTGACAATATAGACATTACATGAACTAAGACATACAAACACACATACAAAGGATAGGCAGAATTAGTAAAAGCTAAAAAAGTATATTGTAACTTGATATTTGTTTGTGTTTAAAATTACGCTTAAAACTAGACTTAAAACATGTCGGACATGCTTTGAGAGAATCTGGTAAGTTGTTCCAAATAATGGATCCTTTATATTTTATTACTGTTCTTGACTATGATGATTCCTCTGAAAAGGTGAGGATGGTTCATAAACGATGGTCTATCTATCCCAAACAATGATGGGGACGATGATTCTGTTTATGATTTGACTTGGCAGGCATCATTTACATTAACTGTAGTCCTACAAATTTTAAAATTCAATATCCTGCTAGAATTATCTCCATTGTTGATAACAGAAGTAAAGACTGCTATTGACATTAATCCTATAGGTGGTGCTAGTCTTCCCAAGCAGTGATGCTGTGTCCTTAGAACAATTTACAACGAGACCGGCGAAAGAAGAGGACACCACCCAGGAGGAAAGCAAAGATGTAAGTAGGAAGAACATATACAACTGGGGACTGTTTAACAAAGCCTTCTCCCAATGACAAATTACAAAAATCAGTGACAAATCTGCTGATAACCAATCAGAAGCAAGGATTTCAGTAGCTTATAACAAAAACTGTCATTTGTCACTGATGACAAGTTTTGTGAAACGCCCCCCTGTTTTTCAAACACAAGGCAGTGTTTTAGCAAGGCATCCCACTGGGGTTTGGGATTTTCATTTTGTGCCAACAGCATTCTAAAAGATAGGACAGCAAAACCAATTATATACATGATGGTACCTCTCTGGAAGAAATGGAAACTAGTGGTTATCTCTTGCAAGTGACTTCTATATATTGGTATCAAACCACTTAGTGCATCAATTTTGAAGAATGTCCCTGTATTCCTGTTAATGAAAATTGCATGAAGTAATTGTGACTGGGCACCACAAAACCACCTAAAAGGTCTAATTTAAAAATATAAATTGTTTAGGTCTTAGTCTAAAATAGAGTGGAGATTCTCAGCTATAAAATGATATACAGTCAAACCTGCTTTAGTGACCACCTGTCTATAAAAACCACCTGTCTACAAAGACCAAATATGTTGTTTCCCTTGAAATTATTTCTCATTGAAACATGTACTAAAGGAACCTGTCTAAAAAGACCACTTTTTGTCTTTTCGTTGGGCGTCGCTATAGACAGGTTTGACTGTATTACTCAACACAATTGGACTTTCCTAACCAAATGGGAAAAAGAATGTTCTTCTAATTGTGTCTATTCTAGGGTGTGCAAAGTTTTTGTTTCAGAAAGTGATTTCCATTAGAGACACTGCATGATACTTTTCTGCTTTATCTAATCAAGGATGCCGATGATAAAACTAAAGATGCAGAGTGTCCATTCCAGAGGGTGGTCTTCATAGACTGTACCTGGAATCAGACAAACCAGATCTACAATGATAAACGACTCAAGGGTACGTAATGTTCCTTTCTGCCAAAACTGCCATTTTGTCTGCCACAGTTAAAGCTAACATTGACTCTCTGTGTACTAACTGTTCAACTTTGTTTTAGACAAAATTGTTGGCAAATTGTTATAATGTAAGAGTTTAGTATAGTTAAGGCCAGCCTTGCAGAAAACTGCATAAATTGCAAACCTCCAACTTTGAAATACCTTTGGTACTGATATGCCCCATTAAAAAGGATAAATGCATAGATTATGGACACATACGGTCAAGTAAATGCTGATGTTTATGATTTTACGTTTACCAGTAATGTGTGGTTTCAGATCTGTAAATTACGTGCAATGGAAATAGTAAATCAGAAAGTAACTGAATACAGGTAGAGGCATATTGGAGACCATTTTATCTTGTTTTCAATTTCTGCCAGGCCTCCAATGCGTCGTCATAAACGACCGGAAAACCTGTTTTTGGAGGGGGCAGCGTAAATCCGACTCGTACCTGGCAACCATCGAAGCCATCTACTACTTCATGGTCGACTTCCAACGGGCATTCCTGGGCGGGAAAGAGAGCAAGGATGCGTGTCGCTATGACAACCTCCTCTACTTTTACAGCTTCATGTATGGACTTGTCCATCAGGACGACAGTCCGGATGCAAAGATGAGGAAAGAGGATAATGGGTAAAGTCAGGTAGTGTTTTAGTTCAGAAACCTTGGAACCTGAAGTGGTCTCGAATGTTGGCAGTCTGATGGTTTTGAGCCGAGCCAGACAAAAACCAGACGAAAACAAAAGTCGCTTACTAGGAAAGACGAAAATAAGTTGATTAAGGTAACGCTTTAGCTCAGAACCGAAACAGAAGGTTTTGAGCTGAGCCAGATGCAAACCAGCCCAGTTAAAAAAAGATGGGGGGGGGGGGGGGGGGGGCTCCGATTTATTTTTGAAATTTTGGGGGCTACTTTTTCATTAATTCATAAAAGGATACAATTTGTTGAGTTTCTTAATAGGCTTACTGGCTTAAATCTTTTATTAAGGTTTCAGACTTCACATTTACCCATTAACCCATTCAAAAAGAGAGCATTTATCTAGTTAAATAAGTTTTAATGCATTGATTTGATGTAAGAACGTAAAATAGTTGTACGATGAACTGTACATTTCTGTTAAATCCACACTTAACCCAGTTAGTCAACTTGTTAATGTAAGTGAACACATGTCAGCATTACATCGAAATCTAATGACACAACAGCAACAGTTAGTATCACACTCACAGGTCACACAGTCACAGGTTGATACTTTCCATATGTATATGCATGAACATGCCCGGGCCGTGTCTATGCCTGACAACTGTCAACTGTGCAGTGATTCAACAGATTGTCACAAATCTTAGCAACAGTATCCTGGTTCACTGAAGACAGCAGCTAGAACCCTTCCTTTGATAATAATAATGATAATAATATAAAATATCTAGGAACGCTAAAAACAATTAGTACCATAGCGCTTACAAATAAAAATATTAATATAATTTGCTCGAGTAAAGAAGGTTAATATTTGTGTTTTTTTTCAATTCAATTCAAAAGACAGTACAGACAGTTTAAAATATACAAATCATGAGCATTATGTTAAATTAATTTAAACAACCTGTGAAAATGAGTAGAAGGAAAAGGGAGCACCTGTAGGAAGCTTATGCTAGCTTGTTGATTCAGGCGTCCAAATAAATAAAATAATTACACAGATATAATAACATAATAATGAGTATTGCGCATGATTTGTCCTACCCCTTCTTTCTCTCTTATGGTAATTTACAAATTATATTTTATTTTGAAATAGGTATTAAACTAAAACAAATTAAAGGGATAATAGATATATTTTAAGATTTTTCTTGACCAGTATAGATCTTGGTTTTGCACCCTTGTTGTCCTGTGTGCCCTTGGTGTTGTGTGCGCCTTCGATGTCGTGGGCACCTCTGCCTTTGTTGTATGTGCCCTTGATGTTGTGTGATCCTTTGGTGTCGTGTTCGTCCCTTCTCTTACCAACTCTGTGGGACCTATCGATGTCTTCATGCGACAGGGGGCAGCCCAATGTCTTGGTGACGATATCGATGACTATATCATCTGTGCATTCACTTGACGATTCATCAACACCATAGATTCTGAGTGAGTTACGGCGGCTTTCCTGTTCGTGTTCTTTAATCTCCTTTTCAAGGTTAATTATCTTTTCAGTTGCTTGTTCGAGAGCTTTTTCTATATGCACCCTATTTGTTTGTGACTTGTCAATTTCGTTTTGGATGTCAAACAAGGATCCATCTATTTTATCTATTCGTTCCTCGTTTTTGCTGATTTATGTGGATAGCCTATCTCGGATATTCTCAATACATTCTCCACAATCATTGTGACGCTGTTCCTTAAAATCAACTGGAATTCCTTGTCTTTAAACAATTTTTTCACTACTTCAACAACGCTACTCCCGGCCCCGGCCGGCGCTTTTGTTTTAGCTTTTTTTGTCTGTTTTGGTGTCTGCTTTATATCCCACATCGGCAATAAGGTCTATTTAAAGTGAATTTTACATAATTAAAAGAACTAGGTTTTCGCTCGCGGCGTTCTGATTCTGCAGACAGATTAGCTTCAGGAGATATCGGTAGTGTTTCTATCGATTGCTTTCGTACTATCATACGCCCCTATGATCCTAGTTTTTTTTCCGCGGTGACGCGATGAAAAAAATATGTTTACTTGCGCCGCGCCACAGCGCTATAAAGATAATGCATAAATAGGTCTAGACTCTTTATGTAAGCAGCATAGTTGATTGAAATGAATATTGTAGATGAACTTACCTCACTTGTTATCTTTCCACTGTCTATGTTCCAACGCCAATACTTTTAATTAGCTTCCAATAATGCCGAATGAGTTTGGCAACAAACATTGCTCAAAACTGTGAACGTTTCAATTCAGTCAATCAAACTGGTAAAAATCTGAAAGAATGATGGACTTGTCAACATATCATTCATGTCTATGTACACTAGATGACGAGCTGTTTAATTTGAATTGTAAATGTTAACAACGCATACATGTAATTGGAACCATGCTTGACTTCCTTCTGACATTTTGGTGGATATTGAAATTTGTAGGAGAACTCGGCAGATGCAAACTGCCGGGAGTTGGAGTTGAACTTTATGGTCCAGGACCTTGGGCATTGATAGTAGATGACATTTGGTGTAAAATCCTTCGACTTGGCTTTTGGATCCGGCGGAGGAAATTTGAATAGGTAGCAGTAACAGGCACCACTGGCACTGGCTGCTGAACTTCCTGATCTGGGCCTGGATCTACACTCCTGTTTACCATGGTATTTTCTACTCCTAGCAAGGCAAAAGATAAAGAATCCGACATCCTGGACTTTTGTGCTACACTTGTGCAAGCGAAATGTTTGATGCTACTTTCAGACTTGTGTCCAGACACAGCCATTGTGTCCTTGGAGGGATATAGCCTGCTTCATCTAAGATAGTGACGCTCATAGCTCTCAAGCAGTGGTTGATGTAGGGTGTTGAACAGTTGGTATTTCGGCTAATGATTTTCATAATTTTGCTCAAAGTGTTCTGGCCCAATGGAGAGTTATCATACCAAACATGAGTTTATGGAGCTTTGTTTGGTTTCTGCCAGAAGCAGCTACATTTAGGATTCAGCTTGGCTTTGTACTTCAACATCGATTCCACAGGACAGTTTGGATTCGTAGGTATTTCAAACATCTTTCCACCTTGGCTGGTGCTGTCATCATCGCGATGATTTTTTGTGAGTTTGTCAACAATGCTGAAATAACGGCAGCCATCGACTTCATTCAAAATAAAGTCATTAGGTGTCATATCACGAAGATTCTCCATCCCCCAGTTTGTAAAATATACCATGATATCCACAAACACTTTGTGCTGCAGTCAGTGGCGTAGACAGGTTCGTTCACCTGGGGGGGATGACTGGGCTGCCAACGCTAGTGAGGGCGCGAAGCGCCCGAGCGAGGGAGCGAAGCGACCGAGCGGGGGGAGGGTGTGGGAGGGTGGTGTCCCCCCTCCCACGGTAGGGAGCTTTTGCAATTTTGAACTTGAAATCGTGCAATCTGAAGACCTTCATCAGTGCTTGTTGAGCTGTTTCCTGCTGTTGACGGCGGTTGGCGTCCATTTTGACATCGATTTTAGCCTCAGGTTTCAAGGAAATCGCTGCCTTTGCGACTCTGTGATAATTTGAAGCCTGGTGGCTCTCAAATCTGGGTGATGCCTTTTTCCAGTTACAAAAGCAGACTGAAACAAATGTTGGTTCTTTTGTTCTTGTCCAATTTCAAGAGTCCGCGTTTTTCTGCCTGTGCACAGTAGAAACACAGTACCCGTTTCAGGGAGGGTTCGTAATGGATCCAGGGGTAGCTTTGGTACCATTTGGCTTGAAACAGAATTTTCTGCGTTTTAGTTTCTACTACGGGAATGGAAGAAGTAGGGGGGTGATTGGGGCTAACCCAGTCGTCAAAACCGGCATCAGCTTCATCATCATCTTTCGCCTCAGATGCTCCATCACCCTCAACGGCACTTTCTTCTGGTTGAACTTCAGGAAGAACAGGCCTATCTCCGACATCATCCGATTTTGATGTAGACGGCTGTTCGTCATCATGTTCTTCTTTCTCATTGTGCTTGAAAAAAGAAGTGATCTTTGATGTTTTCAACTTCTTATTATGAGCCATCCTAGAATCCTAAAATCAATTCACGCTGTGAATTATGTAAGTGACACACTCACATATATTTCCCCCTTAAAAAGTTAAGGAAGACAAGGCCTCCTGCTGAGCGGACTCACCACGTGTTTTTGTTTTCTAGTTAACTGCCTTAGCGCGTTCCTTCTCTCCCCGCACGTAATGCGCACATAACATGGCGTACGCTCGTAATCCGCATCCTGATTTTCAATAGCTTCTTTCACACGTTAAAAGCCAATCTTGTGGTTATCTTGTGGTTTGCCCCATTTGAACACGCAAAAATCGTGGTTATCTTTTGGTTTCCACACCACGAGATTGCGCGCACTGCAAAATATGCGCGATTAATCTTGTGGTTATCTTGTGGTTTCCAAACCACAAGATAACCACAAAATACTTGTAAGATTTCCTTTTTTTTACCGTCTGAATTGGCTTTCACCGTGTGAATGCGGCTAATAACAATAAACACAATTACAATAATGATGAGGATTATTATTATCATCATCATAATTATTATTATTATTAATATTATAATTGTTATCATTATTATTATTACTATTATTATCATCATTATGACTTATTAAGTAAGCAAATATCATTCCCCAAAACCTGGGGGGGATGATTGTACATGCCATCCCCCTCATCCCCCCCGTTGTCTATGCCCCTGGCTGCAGTCCTTCGGGTGTTTCTAAGTCGAGACTTTCTTGGATCAACTTCATGTCAGCTATACTAACTGGTATGTGATGTTTTACATATGTGAAATAACTGATTTGAATACTCGTTCAGACTTTGAGAAAGCTTTGTCTTTAACAATGTCAAATTCATGTGATGCCAAGAAATTCCTCTGAAGGCCATATCTGAATGCTTGCATTGACTTCTTTGAATAAAGATCTCCATTTCGATTTCTTGCTCCTGTATAGAATTTACAAAGAAGCCTGTTGAGAAGTTTAATATCTTGTCCCAAATTGTCAATATTGTAACGGCCCTCCATCTTAGAACGGGTCCTGGATGCTGGAGGGCTGGCCTGTCCCTGGCCTCTATCACCGTCATCTGACGAAGAGTTTGCCATCCTGACTAATGCGAGCGGTTTCTATTTGGCTTGTAGTTTAGAGGCCCGGACGTGGCTCCGTTTTCCCAAAGTATATGAGTGTAGAGATGAGAGGTGTTTTGGATAGCTGGACATGTTCTCTAAGAGAGGGTTATATTACATCAGTCTATGGGGACTCAACTAATTACACGTTATGAAACGATGGATTGTTTAACTGTATGTGATTCCATACTTTAATAACAAAGAAACAAACACGTTATCATAATTAACACCAACACCGACAACCTGGAATAACCGCTGGAGTAGTAAAATGCATGGATTTCCTTTTGTAGGAACTCTATTTATCGCTTCCAATCCTTTTCCCAGTTTTAGCTCAGTTGGAGCGGAGCGGAGAGTTCGCTATCTGACCACGACGAGAGCCAGCGTCGAAGTGACGTAATCACCGTAAAACACCGCTATTTATAGTCTCCGAGAGCTGCTTTACGCATGGCGCTCTGAGCTCTTACGCCCCAAAAGCCTACTACGCACTCTACGTTTTCAGCAAGATAACTAATTGTAACGGACTGGTTCATTACAATATGTTCAACCTTCGAAGCATATTTGAATTGTCTTGTAGTATTTGCACTGTCAGCATTATCCAGCATATTATTCAATTCTTCATCGGTAAGAAGTTGAAACCTCGGGTGCTTCCGCGCATCACTCATGATGATCGTTGAAGCCTAAAAAGACTAAACAAAACGGGATCCAAAGTCGACATAAATAGTTACAATGATGTAAATCCTTCATTCTCAGTAGTCTGTAATCCAATATTATCCAAATGACAAATGTTTAGAAGCAAAAAAAGTCCAAATTGAGTAAAATTCAATAGTTGGTGTCTAGATCTAGGCCCAGCTACAGCTAGCTCTGTACTGTAGAGACGCAATTTGTGCCAATAGCTCGCTCGACAAAATTTTAAGTGGTTTTGCTTTTTGCGCGCATTAATGACATGCATGGATTGCGCTTGTTTCGGCGTATTTGTTTCATATTTACGCGATTTATGTTTAAAGCACAACATGCATACATGTAATAAAGTTGATGCGCGCGCATTTGACTTTCCAACGCTTAAAATTAAGCGTCGTTGACTTGTAGTTTGGCCTGAAAAAAAACACTGACATTTCGCATAACCTACTTTACTATGCTTATTCAATGGGCAAGTGGGGCAGCAGCAAAAAAATACTATCAATCGTGACAAAAGTACTATCACACCCCTAGCTCATGGCCATGAAGTGGTGGTAAATCTATCATTGATCATCTGACCTCGTTTAGACCAATCATATTGAAAGATTCTTAGTATGATGGATATAAAAATATATACTTATTGTCATATAATGCCTGGAGGATGACAGAGTACCATCCCTTTCTGTTATGAAAGTCGGCATGATAATTGATGGGTGCAATTATAGGGATCTGGGTTCCGTCAAGGGCCCCTGCAACTTGGGGAAACCCACATGTCCTTGAATCCCTAAACAGTTGCCGGTAGCGTATCTCCAGAAGGAGAGGTTAAGTACCTCCTCATCAGTTCTTGTACAATTACAAGGCAGGTGTCATTGACAATGACATTGGCTACCCCATCTGGCTACCTCAAAAAGGTGCCCGATTGTTTGATATTCACAGTTTGTGTAACAGTCTTTGTGATCTTTATCATCACCCTGTACATGAGGTGGAAGTATTTCAGAGTCACCTGGTGTCTGGTGGTGGATGTCACGAGGTGCCCGGTAGTGTATGTCAGGAGGTGCCCGGTAGTGTATGTCAGGAGGTGCCTGTTGATACTTAAAGGAAGCATGGGGTTGTAGTGGCATAGGCTGACCCCCCGATCAATCTGGCCATCGATGCCGTCTGTCGTTCCATCATGACCATCTTGAAGTTTCTATCCTCTCTATGAAGTTGCTCCATCTTCTCACCTTCATCGCTCTTCCATTTCTTGCTTCCTAGCTCTACCATTCTCGTTACGTGTCGTACCCAAAAGGGATGTCGTCCCCTAGCCTAACCTTCTTGTCTCGTCGCTATTGTTTCTGCACACGATTAATCTTATCGCGGCATGCTTGCCCATCCTGCGGAGGGTAGCCGGCCTGGGCAAGTTGAATGCCAGTCTAGCAAATATTGGTTTATTTCTCACTTTGGATTTCAGTTCCTGTTGGATACCTGGTTCTGCCCACAGGAGCTGAAAACACCTGAGTTTATCTGGATCCCAGTTCGAACCTTTTGACTTAAGATAAATATTTGTCTATGCCTGCTGGACTGTTTCCATAAACCATGAGTTATTTCACTCATCTTGACATTGAGAATTAATTTATCTAAAAAGTTCTATAAATGATTATAAAAAGAAATAGCTCCCATTTCTTTGCTTTTTGTTACTCTGCCTTTAAAAAAATAACCGTTAAACTTTGGCAGGTTTTCCCTGACTCGGGAGGGCCCCACCAAGCTTCAAGAAGTCCTCTGTCCTCATTAGACACTTCTGCTATTTGTCCCATGGTATTTCTTCATCGTCTCCAAACTTGAATTTCTTCAGAGCACTTTACCGTAATTGGTAGCTGTGGCATGTCTTAGGAGCCTTTTCCCACAGCTTTTGAAACTAGTCTTCTCACAGAAATGGAGGAATATACACACGTAGAAATGTTACCATGGTACTTCTACCACAGAATTGATCTTTCATAAAGAAAAATGCCCTATTTTGTTTCTAGGCAAAAAGGATAGGAAAGGGTAGAGTATATATAAACAGGTCCAAGCTCTTCCCCGCTTGTTTCAGGATACAAACTTCCAACTCTCAACAATGCGCTACCTAATTGACGATCTGGGTAGATGATGAGGATTACTGTGAGCTCCCTTGGATGATCTACTTGATCGCCTTGGACCAGGTATTTCCTGATTTACAGTTACTTGTGCCTCTTCTCTTTCAGGTTGACCATCGAATATCCATTGAAAGTCATTCTGATCATCCTCATCACTACTGTCATCATCTTCATCACTACTTGAGTCACTTTCTTCGACATCGTTCTCATGATCGTTGTCAATATCGTCTCTGCCATCATCTGGTAGTACTTCATCTAGTTCATTTACTTCTGCTCGAGGATCCAAAATCAATCTTCTACGATTCACCCATTTAGGTACTCCTCCCATGGCAGGTCGTATCTTGAAGAGATCATTCTCATCATTCTTCTCGACAATAACGTAAGGTATCTCATAGAATTTGTCTTCTAGCTTGTGTCTCTCAGTGAAAGCATTTCTCTTCAGGAGCACTCTATCACCAACTTCCAATGCAGGATTAGTGACGTGATCATCTTGCGCTCTTGCTGCCTTATCAGCTGCTTCACTCAGTCTATCTGAAACAATCTGGTAGGCCCTGTCGATCAAGTCTGCTTGTGTCTGGACATAGTCTTGTTCCCATTCATTGGACACATGGTTCAAAAGTTGATCAACGGGTAGGGTCGGCTTCCTAGCAAACATCAAAAAGTAAGGTGAGACCCTGGTTACCTTGTGAGGGGTGGTATTGTAGATGTAGACAATATGCTGCAAAAGTTCTGGCCATCCTCGTCGCTATTTGTCGTAATACGGAGGTAGGCACAAAGAACTCGACCATATGCAGCTTGATTGTAGGTTGGGTGATGAGCCCATTTATTTTTTGATCATCATCAGCATGAAGAAAACCCTGCAAATCAATCAGATGTGCCAAACATAAATACAAGACAAGTATAGATTCTTATCAACATATATCTGATACATAGTATACAACAATGTGGGCAAGGTAAATAGACAGTAAATTATCACACTGTTGGTTTACACTGTATTACATAAACTGTGACATCATGCATCGATAATATAATAATAAAGACAATATCATTGTCTTTAATTAGCACATATTATATGAAAGTACATATTCAAAATGCATCAATAAACAACATTACACCAATTAAACAATGTATATATATTAAATCATATCCTACCCAAGGTCTCTGAGATACAAGCCGGAGCAGCTCCCGGCTCCCAAAGGACAACACAGTCCCAGCTAGACCACACTAAGACAGCTCCCAGCAAACCTCGCTAGCATGTCATCTATAACAAATCGTTAAAACATCCTTATAGTATACTAATAACACATTACATAAAGTAACTCATCAATTAAATTATCATACAAAGATTCCATGGGCACCGCCATCTTTATCACAATATTAACATCATACGCCCTCAACGGCGAAATCATTACAATAAATAATTTACGCACTAAATTCAGGTAGGTGTTAACCACTAACCATTTAAAAGACAATTTATCTAAACATCATATAGAATAAATGTAATAACATTTATTTAAACGATCAATGTAATTTTATTAACTGGATACCATATCCCTATGAAGACATACTATTCTGACTAACGGAAGTTGTCAAGTACAAAATCAAATACATTCTCCTTCCAAAATAATCCTTATTTTCCTCTCCTGAAGGACATAAAAACATTTCATAGACATGTATCAAAGCTTACAATCTTTACTATCAAACTGACATTTAAAGAAAACAACTTACTTCTTTCAAAGGTGTAAAACGTAACAAGGGCCTTGCACACTAATAGACGGCCCAACACACGCACAACCTCCTTCGCCCATGACAAGATGCAATGTGTGCCTACATATCTGCTATGTCAGGCAGATTCCCGCGCCCACATATAAAGACCTATCACAATTCTATAAACAAAATATCCTTCCTCTTTTTGCTATTCTTGTACAAACACCTTTTGAATGAAGTAAAAATTAGTTATTACACAATATGCAATCTTATTCCTTTTTTTACATAAACTCACAATATAACAATTCTTTCTCAAGATACCAAAACAAACTTATAAATCGAGGATCTACATTTCATTCACCGTATTTTTAAACGGCAGTTTTATGCAAATTATACAAAGTCATTTGCATAAGAAAAACATGTATAAATCCAATTTCCTACATTAAGGTTGCTGCTTAATAGTCAGTTGATTGCTTAGTCAGTGTGGACTGCTTTAAGGTTGCTGCTTATGGTCAGTTGATTGCTTAGTCAGTGTGGACTGCTTTAAGGTTGCTGCTTATAGTCAGTTGATTGCTTAGTGAGTGTGGACTGCTTTAAGGTTGCTGCTTATGGTCAGTTGATTGCTTAGTCAGTGTGGACTGCTTTAAGGTTGCTGCTTATAGTCAGTTGATTGCTTAGTCAGTGTGGACTGCTTTAAGGTTGCTGCTTATAGTCAGTTGATTGCTTAGTCAGTGTGGACTGCTTTAAGGTTGCTGCTTATGGTCAGTTGATTGCTTAGTCAGTGTGGACTGCTTTAAGGTTGCTGCTTATGGTCAGTTGATTGCTTAGTCAGTGTGGACTGCTTTAAGGTTGCTGCTTATGGTCAGTTGATTGCTTAGTCATGTGGACTGCTTTAAGGTTGCTGCTTATGGTCAGTTGATTGCTTAGTCAGTGTGGACTGCTTTAAGGTTGCTGCTTATGGTCAGTTGATTGCTTAGTCAGTGTGGACTGCTTTAAGGTTGCTGCTTATGGTCAGTTGATTGCTTAGTCAGTGTGGACTGCATTAAGGTTGCTGCTTATGGTCAGTTGATTGCTTAGTCAGTGTGGACTGCATTAAGGTTGCTGCTTATGGTCAGTTGATTGCTTTGTCAGTGTGGACTGCATTAAGGTTGCTGTTTTCAAAAGGTAGATACATTACTTTAAAACGGTCACATTCATTTTTTGTGCTTACACAAGCCTTTAGTGCCTGAAAGATATATAACATTCCAATGGCCACTTTATGTTACCCGGTATTAGGAGGGGATGAATTTTAACATGAATCTCACAAGATATTTGCCAGTTTGTCATGAAAGAGTTAATAATGCTCCAATTCATTTTTGATAAAGGGTCAAAACTGTTAATACTGAAATGTAATGATAGTGTAATAACTTTGGGGAATTCTTTTATAAGAAAATGGGGAATTTAAAGACTGCAGGGTAGATGTTTAGTCTAGCCTAAATTAATGCTCACGCATGGCCAGGGCCAAGTCATACACACATACAATTACAGTCTCTGAGAGAAGGAGTTATCGAAAAATGATTTTTAAGTAACTGATGTTTATTCACAAGAAACATGGTGGTGATATCCAATATATTTACTTGCCACAACCTAATAACAGTTACACTTAACTCACATTTATACTGGTTCTTGCCCTTTGGCTTTGATGATGCTCCCGAGCAACATCCTCCCAGCTCCTAACTCTAAGTTCTAACAAAATCCGTCTGCCTAAAAACTACCTCGGCCTCAGCTCTTAAACTTTTACACACTCCCAAAAACCTTGCCCAAATTAAAGCTAGTCTCCAATTCAGACCACCTTTTATATCGTTCGAGCGTTTGATTTTTGTAACACTGCCCCCTCCTTAACTTTGAACGTCTCGTTCAACACTAGGAACTTCAAAACAGGAACCTGTCAGTAAAACAACAATAAAGATAACAAAAAATGTAAAATCCTAAATCTAAAAATAACAACATCATTAAAAATGTGAAGCATGGAAAACACATAATAGGAAAACCTGAAAGAAATCATCATAATTTCTAAAGTAGCACGTTAGCATGGTGCAGTCATTTATAAACATACATAAACTACCTTTGTTTCAGCCTTACAAAACAATTCTTAGGTTGTGGCGAATGCATACATAAAAGCACTTGCAAAATTAAACAAAGGCATGCAGCATATGCATCTTGATATCATTGATCGTAAATTTCAAATATCAATACAACAAACTGGACTTCAACTCTCAGTATACAAGAACAAAATACATCATACATGAAATATAATTGTTGTTCCACATCAGTCTGGTCAACATGTTCAGCCTGTTGCACACGTAAGTAATAATCACTATAGAACAAGAAAACTGGATATAAACAAAAACATTTTTTTTTTCTTTTTTTTCCCCCTTCAATATCACCTTTAAATATGGCAAAAGTTAACAATTATTTTGGTATAACCATCAAGTTCTGGTATTCGTCCTCTTTGGTAACAACAAATGGCATATATCGGTTCATTTTAAACTGGTTTGGTTAGCAAAATTAGAGTTGCCAACAACACATAAGTACAACCCTGGAAAAACATAACAATACTCTGAATTTGTATGCGGAAACGCTCATTTCAACTGCCAATATAGAAGAATTTATACAAAACAAAAATTGTTTTTACAAAATAACCTGATCTTGTAAAAATATGATCATGCATGATTGTCCATAGATTTCAAAATGACTTTAAGTCATTAGAAAAAAAAAGGCAAAGCGTCTATTTGCTATTATCTGTTCTTACAGAACGGCACAAATCAATTCCACATTTCGAGTTCAGGTGAGTAAATCGCTCATCTGTGATTACACCTAATGCGAGAAAGCCAATTCAGTTTTCTCATTCTTTCTACTCTTTGATAAATCATAGTAATGTGATTCATACAAGTCCTCCTTTATAAGAACACTTAACAATATTTGTGTTTCTCTTCACAAGTTCGATATAGAGGAATGCTAATAACACCAAAATGTTGGTCCCTCAGTTCTACGTTCGACTGGTTCATTCGAAAAGTTCAGCAGCACAATGGAATAAGTGTCTGACTCCTTTAGTTCATTTGCATCTTCAAGGTTGCTTCAGCTAAATGGAGTCCTGTCAACACTCATGGTGACCAACTATTTCTTCCTCTAATCAATGCAAATAGATGAAATTCCACTAATAGTCCATGCAAGTGTTCACTATAAAAGCTTTCAAAGTTCGATGGATTTCGTAAGGCTGCATAAAATTGCATGGCATTTAATATAAAAATTGTTCACCGTTATAAACACGAACCGCGTTACCATGGAGACCAGATACGCTCATCCGACACGCGTTGCCATGGAGACCAGATTCGCTCATCCAACACGCGTGAAGATACTTTGGGACGGCATCCCGGCGTCTTGCGGTACTGGCATCTCAGCTACGTGATGGAGAAAATCTGCCATCCAATTCTGGCTTCCAAGTAGATATTTCTGCAACAAAATAACATCTTTTGCAGCAAAAAGTGTACCAGAGTGGTACAACCATATATGCGTATATTAGGTATACACATGCAGAAAATTGGCTTTCATGTAAATAGCCGTAATAAGAGAAAATGCAACTAACTAGGTTGTGGCAATATTATTATAAAAACTTATTGTAATGTCAATATACAAAAAAAAAAAAATTCTGCCATATTTGTTTTATAAGCAGTTACACATGCAGCAACTTCACTGAAAACTTCCCACACAGAACTGTGCTGTATCCCTGCTGGGAACAGGTACTGACTTTCAAGCACTCTAGCTCTGCTAAAGTGAAAAGAACCAGCTAGTCGTAAGCATAACCATTAAAACCTAACAAACAAGGAATTTAATGAAAACCAAGTCCTTAACCATAACAATATCCTTGATTTAAAATAATAATCCATAACTATGTGTAAATGTAATCCACTACAATTATAGACAATGTGATAACCGTGATACACAGCTGTCAAAGTTACCAGCTAATCCCAACCATATCTATTGGGAGACTTCTTTTGACGATGCTGATGCTCGTGACTGTTTTCTCTCGAGGGTTCTTCATCCAGAGCATCATCAGGTTGTCACACTTGATGTTTCTCGCTGAGCTTGGAATGCTCCTCAGTACTAATTTGTGTTGCTACGGCAATGAAAGGACAATTATCATCACTAACATGGAGCCAGGGCTCCTTCTGTCCCTTGTACTTGCAAAGACGGTCTCTGTGAACCACTCTTGGTTTACTCCTTTTCGTCAACTGGATCCTGTAGACTACATCGTTTATCTTCTTTAGAACAGAGTAAGGGTCTCACAAGTCTGACATCAATTTAGGGGATACACCTTTCTTCCTTCGAGAATGCCAATATCCGGACTTCAGGTCAAGGGCGCAAAACCACTTGGAGCCCGTCCGTCAATGCATCTAAGATTTCGTCAATACGAGGAAGCGGGTAAGAATCTTTCTTTGTCACCCGATTCAAACATCGATATTCCACGCAAAAACGCATACTGCCATCTTTCTTAACAAGTACAATCATTGAACCCCATTCTCCTGATGCTGGCTCTATCACTCCTTGTGACTTCATCTCATCAATAGCTCTGACAGCCTCCTCCCTCTTAGCTAGGGGTAAACTAGGTTCAGCATCACCCGTCTCTATCTTGTGTGCGACTATGCTTGTCTGTCCCAAGTACATGGATCCCTTGGAGAACAGGTCTTGTCGTCTCAGTAAAAACTCCCGCGTTTCTTCTGGTTGTCCCTCAGACAATCCTACGCTGCTCCTTTCATGCAGCGACTTTAAACACGGAGCCAACTGTGACTTCTCCTGCCTCTCCAACATTTTCCTCTTGAGATGCAACATCAATGACAACATCAACTCGCTCACATTTTCCTACACAAGTAGTACCTTCTTGTGAAGATTGGGTATGCTGATTCAAAAGTGTCCTGCCAACCATCACCCCTCTGAGGAAGAGTCCTTCTGGTTCTCCTCCCAGGGATGTAATGACAGGAGCCTTGCCATTACTAGCCGTGTTCCGCTCCTCGAGCAGGACTAGTTGCCGTTTCCCTCTGCCATCGTTGAGGCCTCTACTTGCTCTCTCTGAACACTTGGTGATGTCATTGGGCTCTGGTCTCCAACTCTGGCTTCCAGCACCTGCAGACGCCTTTCAATACCCTGCTGTGCTGTGGAAGATCGGTCAAGGCGCGCTATAATTTCAGTCTGGTTACTGACTGCACTTTCCGCAAACTTCTCAAACGCTTGTAGGAGGGCGCCAACTCCCAGAGGACTCGAAAGGCGACCCCTCCCTCTTGTACGCGTATGTGACGAGATCCGTGAGCGATGCATGGTTGAGAGTTGATAGTCACTTCAACAACTGTGTATCACTCTAAACCCCTATTACTTTCATAAGCCTACTCTTGCTTTATTTAGAAGTTTTATAAATGGGAACTATAAGGCTACCCTATATCTTAAATCCCTATACAAATTTCACGTCAGGTTCAGTATAGTTTAAACTTTTCCACAATAAAATCCAATGAAGAAGAATATAATCCTAAAGGGGATTAAAATTATTTAATTAGTTTAATGGCAAATAAAACAATCCCATCAAAATAAGTTACTTAAAGTGACTAAATTTACTACCAAGTTATATCTTAACTTCCCAAACAAAAGTAGCTTATCGGGTCTGCAACGCAAGACTAGCTGTATCTAGCCTGCAGGACTACCAACTTTCCCTTTGCTCAGCACATCATGCACTGAAACACCGATCCTAAAACATTACTACACACAACAACAAACGCGTTGCACCCCGTTTACACACAGAGCTACTTTGCGTACGTACAGCTTTTGCAGTGGTGTACGATGCTAATGGCAATGAACGTACTGCCATTGACCCATCTTGACTTTACTTTATCCCTAACTAACAATCTTCTAAAATTCCACCTTTCAAATCCCACTTCTGACACCATTGTAATAACTTTGGGGAATTCTTTTTTAAGAAAATGGGGAATTTAAAGACTGCAGGGTAGATGTTTAGTCTAGCCTAAATTAATGCTCACGCAAGGCCAGGGCCAAGTCATACACACATACAATTACAGTCTCTGAGAGAAGGAGTTATCGAACAATGATTTTTAAGTAACTGATGTTTATTCACAAGAAACATGGTGGTGATATCCAATATATTTACTTGCCACAAGCTAATACCAGTTACACTTAACTCACATTTATACTGGTTCTTGCCCTTTGGCTTTGATGATGCTCCCGAGCAACATCCTCCCAGCTCCTAACTCTAAGTTCTAACAAAATCTGTCTGCCTAAAAATTACCTCGGCCTCAGCTCCAAACTTTTACACACTCTCAAAAACCTTGCCCAAATTAAAGCTAGTCTCCAATTCAGACCTCCCTTTTAAATCGTTCGAGCGTCCAATTTCTGTAACAATACCTATACTCATACAGTTGTTGAACATTCTCCTTCATGAATAGTAGGCCTATAGTCTGCACAGCAGTGAACTGGGCTACTGAAAAATTGACCATTTTCAAAAATGTATCCAATTTTATGCATGTTTACTTAGCAACAAGCTGTAATACATTCAATAGTCGGAATTGCAAACATCGGTTGTTGCTAGGTCAGACAAACTGATCTTAATCAACCTAACATAATGTAATGTAGCCAATTTACATCTTGACTGTTGAAATTCAACTATTCGTGACTGACAGGTGGATGAAATACATTAATGTGTAAAAAGGCCTGTTAAAAAAGATTTGTGCATTCAATGTGATTGCAGTATGACATTTTATATACAGGTATATACATGTATATAAACAGTTGAAATATTTTTCAATGAATTCTTTTTTATTGTAGGTCAATGACCTATAATGTAGAATTTGAAAGAGGGTTGATCATTCAATTATTATTAAGGCGCTTTCGCAAACACGACGGAAGGCAAAGACGATGGTAACGCGAGCTCAAAAGCAATCTGCGCATGCGCGAACCAGAATTTTCTCTGTCTTGTTGATTTTCAGGACCGTACGCTGCCATGATAGCGTTCGTTCCCTAAACACAACGGAAGAGCTGTATCGCCGTAATTCTCCCGTCGTGTTTGCGAAAGCGCTCTACTATCACCAAGTAATTCTAGTTGCAAATGTGTGTAGACGATAAGATGATATGGACAAGGGTAGGCTACAATTAAATTACTTAGTACGGTATGCGAAATTAAAAGCTTATAGCATTGTCATGACACCATGTGGTAGCCTAATTGAAAGGCTTTTAATATATATTCTTTCATCAAAAGCCAAGGGGAAAAATGTTTTCTGATCATCTTGCTACACATGGAAGCACTTAGTTACACGATTCCTCGAACTATCAAAATGTCAACTGACCATGTTATTGTGCAAATCTTTGTTACGAATATAACAATGCTTGAAATAGCTGACTGAAGATTTATTTTGTGAATTGGGAATTGTTGCAAATGATTAAAAGTTTTTATTTTTTGTAAAAAAATACTGTATTGAAATGTGTATGTGTCCCTTATAAGCATGTTGTATATTGGGGTTATGTCTTATGATATAGGCGAGAATTGTGTAGATATTCAAATTTATGATTTTTTTTTTTCTTCCCAGAACCCATGGTAATGAGCAACTTTATTGTGCTTCTTCATGTATGAAAGTCAAATTTACCGGACACTTGTTGGTATATAAGATGGATTGCTATTATCAGGCAAGCATATCTGAATACAAATGATAGGAGGATTATCGCATTTATAATGATTTTTTTTTTTAATGAGTTTGTAAACTGGTCTATAAAGCTCTTTGCATTTTTATTTAATCTAGGTTGTGATTTTTTTTTAATTGGGGGGGGGGGGGGGGGGGTCTGTGGGCATACATGTAGCAAGTGAAGAAAGGCAGATATCAAGAGACAGAGTACATGTAGAGGAAAGGTATACAAGGGAAGAGGGAGACAGAGAGAGTGAGACACACACACACAGACAGAAGAGTCCGACAGAGAGAGAAAGAAAGACAGAGAGGAAGGCTAGAGAGAGAGAAAAAGAGAAAGGCTGTTAAGAGAGATGGACAGAAAGAGATGTGGAAAGAAAGAGAGAGGAACAGTGAAGAGATAGAACGAAAAACAGACATAGGCAGAAGATACAGGAAAGAAGGAAGGTAGAGAGAGAAAGCATAGAAAATGGAAAGGAAAAAGAAGACCCAAAACAAAATGACCATGAGAGAACAAAGAGTCAATGAATGAGAAAGGGAGTAAAAGAAGCATAAAGGCAATTTTAACAGTGAGAGGGGAAAAAAGGGGAAAACAAATAAGTTGAAAGAGAGGGAGAGAGAGTTTCAGAGCCTAGTGAATTCGGTATAAAAGATGAAAAGTTTATAATACTGGATATATCGGCACACTTGACTTCAATATAAATTATACCCTCAAAATAAATATCTTGCCTTGACAAATGCAATAAGCAAATGAGTCCTGAAGACTGTTGGAAGATGTGGAAAAAGAAACAACACACACACACACGCACAAACAAACAAAACAAATAAAAAGTCTCAGCAGTTAGAATTTGTTTAATCCAAACTTGTTTTCAAGTTTGAACATCTTTTGTGGCAATATTTATTATGGTTTCAGCATTAAACGTACAAAATGTAGAATCAGTAAACCACAACGTTTTTAAGTTGCCTGCCAAAACAACCTTCCAAGAATAGATACCGGTATTCACTTTTTTCTGAAGGGAAATTAAGATATTAATGCAGAACATTAAAGCTGTTATTCAAATACGGTGCATTATTTGACCTTTTTTAGTAGATTACACTCAGAAACAGAAACAATCTTAGGCATGGCAAGAGGGGAGATTGCTTTGACGACGGTTGAAAATATAATGACCTCTTCCAAGGTCACAGATCCCATCAGCAGATTAGATTTTTTTTTGTTACCGTTTGGCAAATTGAAAATCTACCTTGTTGGTGTATTGTTAACTTGTCAGCAAGTATGGCCTGACCCTTTGCAATTTATATACATTTTAAATTGCAACACCCTGGAATCTTACATTTTATAAAAAAAGAAATATTAATAGTGTAATCATTTTTTTCAAAAAAAAAAAAAGGGATAGATTACAGATTGTATGGTGTGTGTTCATCCAATGTATACTTTTATCATGATTATTACAAATTATGACAGTCATTCTTGAATTTGCATGATTTACTGCAGCTTCACAATTAAAGCTAAGACCCTGTGTAGGGAGTGAGAGGGACTATAATACATATTTGACATCTTCAAGATGCAGATACACAATACTATTACCGGTAGACTAAACTTTCAGCATTACTTTTGAATAAATACATGCATGACATCATTCATTTGGCACAATCTATGGCAAGATATATCAATTAATACCATCGTCTATTCTGATTTCTACTCTTGGAAACATGCCAATGCAGAATGTGTAGTGTCTGTTTCTTTGTTCTCTGAACAGTATTATAATTATGGCACCATTTTCACAGGCATTGATACACCCAACATAATTAGACTTCATATTAAAACCCATCTAAAGCAAATATTGATGAAAAAAATACAAATTTAGGTTTTATGCGTACAACAGAATAACCAAATTATGTATTCTTTTCTCAATATTTGTCTTCAGAAACACTTTTTGGGGGTAGATCTTTGCAAAAGTGTGTCTTAAATGACATCCTCTTTCACATTATGATACAATTTAAGTGAAATTTTGCCATCAAAATTGTGGCAATTTTGGGCTCCCAACAATTAAGAAGGGCTTTAGAATAACTCTTGAAAATAAATAAATAAATTCATTATTGGTCCTTACCAAGAGTCAATCTCTGAACATAGTAACAAACACACTTCAAATTATTCTGTTTTGACAATGAAAATCTTTCTACATAATCCAATACTTTAACCAAATGGCTGGAAATCCCTTCAACTCTTCACCTCTATTCATTCTCCTTTTTTTCTCATTTGGACTCAATTTAGGCACTTGAATTCTTGATTTTCTAGAAGGCTTGAATGGTGGGTTTATTAAAAACAACAAATTCCGTACAAACTCTTGACACATAGACAAAATAATCCTGATAAATAATTATGTGCACCAATATATATATACATACATGTATATATTTGCCAAGCATCAAGCTTAGCAGAAAATATTAGAAATGATTTGCAAGCCCTGTTTGACTGCATGGTGGGTATACTCTAAAATTTATCGGTAAAATTATGTCGATTTTTATGTTCATTCAAGATGTCATTTGGTATAGCAAATAATTATTCAATGAAATAATGTTTGTAATAGACAAAATTCTTGCTTGCCAATGTGTGATCATGACAAGAAATTTAGCTGATTTTTTCAAAATTTCAAAAGTTGTTTGGATAAATAGAGAAAAATCCACTCTCCTCCGAACTCCAAAATCCACTCTCCTCCGAACTCCAAAATCCACTCTCCTCCGAACTCCAAAATCCACTCTCCTCCGAACTCCAAAATCCACTCTCCTCCGAACTCCAAAACCCACTCTCCTCCGAACTCCAAAATCCACTCTCCTCCGAACTCCAAAATCCACTCTCCTCCGAACTCCAAAACCCACTCTCCTCCGAACTCCAAAATCCACTCTCCTCCGAACTCCAAAATCCACTCTCCTCCGAACTCCAAAATCCACTCTCCTCCGAACTCCAAAATCCACTCTCCTCCGAACTCCAAAATCCACTCTCCTCCGAACTCCAAAATCCACTCTCCTCCGAACTCCAAAATCCACTCTCCTCCGAACTCCAAAATCCACTCTCCTCCGAACTCCAAAATCCACTCTCCTCCGAACTCCAAAATACACTCTCCTCCGAAGTCCAAAATCCTTGTTAGCTCTGGGCAAAAGATGGTTTTACATCACTTCAGTGCATTTTCAAACTGTCTTGAATATGTGAACACAAAAGAAATGTTCCAATTCTCTGTTGAATATCTAATTTAATGATCTCGATCATCCTCCATATACAACTTGAAAGAAATACGGAATTCCGGGCTATTGCTTCCTCAGATTTGATGTCAGTTCAACACCTATTAGGACTGTTGTGATAGTTTGAAGAAGAGAAGATATCACAGAGTCTTTAAGAATCTTGATTTATGATCACATTCTCCACATACAACTTAACAGAATCAGATCTCATTCCCTTATGGCAAGTCGGTACTGTCAGGGGCATAGCATGGGTCCAGCCATCGAGAGAGGGGGGAGGGAGGGGGCACTGGTGACAGGAGGGTGTGGGAGGCAACAGCTAAGTGGGATGAGGGCGGCAAGTGTTGAAGAGGCCGGTGCAATCATCTTCTTGTAACCATTTACTTTTGCCTCCCCTCTCGCTTTTCTCTCGCTCTATGTCCATGCAGTTTCCATTTACTCACATTCGATTGAGGGGCCGGCACATGCCCCCCGGTAGCTCTGCCACACGGTACTGTCACCTCCTGGGTGCAGAGATCACTTATATCATCAGTTCATTGACCTTTCATATGAGTTCATTGCACTCTGGTATCATTAGTGTTCCTCCTTCTGGCTACCACCAATGGACTGCCTTTTGTGTTTTGCCCGCTCGTTCTTCCACTAGTTTTTGAGATGCATGAGATCATTAATATCATAAGTTCATTGACCTTTCATATGAGTTCATTGCACTCTGGTATCAGTGTTCCTCCTTCTGGCTACCACCGATGGACTGCCTTTTGTGTTTTGCCCGCTCGTTCTTCCACCAGTTTTTGAGATGCATGAGTTCGACCGGCCTCTTCCCCCCTTTCCTCGTCTCCAAGTTGTTGAGGACGTTGCAGTATTGGTGGAGGAGGCCCTCTGAAGGGTGCGGGAAGTCCTGGTACCAGTCTCGCAGGAGGGGCACCTCCAGGGAGAGGTGGAAGGTCACCTTGTGGTTGCTGGTTTCCAGGTGCTGCTCCGGACCTGAATGGATAAAGTGGCGGTAGATGGATGATGAACAGAACAAGCTTGAATATCGACACTTTAAACGTTGTCAGTGTCAGCAAGAGAAATATAATATGGTAATTGGTATGATGATGTACATGGTGATGTTGAAGATGAAGAATTAGATGATGGTGATCAACGATGACTATAGAGTAGTGAAGTGTGACGTCATCAAAAATCTAGTTTTAAAATTTCTGAATTTTTTCTTCATGCTCTGGCTTGTAATGGTTAGGAGCCAGAGCAAATAACACCGACTCCCTATAGGAAATATATTTATTCAGATGGTCAGATCGCAGCCGATACTTAACATATTCAATTGGTTTTCGACATTTGGTCATTATTTTTTATGCTCTTTCGGAAAATAAAGATTTTTTTTGAGAAATTCTAAAAATAGATTTTTATGATGTCACAGCTTCGCTCTATGATGCTGATCTTAGTGATGCATGATGTTTCAGATAGATACTAAAAGTCTGCATTGACTAATTGATGTCTGGTGCCCTCTTCTGACCATATCAAGTGGAACTGATAGTCACTACTGCTAAGATATGTATGGGTCCTGAATTTGGCAGCACGATTAAGAATATTTTTTTATTCAATAACTTTATATCTTTTTTTTAATTTTTAGAATGCTTCCAAGAATACAATTTCTTCAATACACTATCTAAATTCTGAGGCTCTATTATGTCAAGTTTCTCAATTTGCTGAAAGTTTCTGAATTACTCCTTCCTCCCCCCTAAAAACAAAAGTTTATGCACTCGCTGACAAGAGTGAAAAGTCTCTAAATTGGTAAATTTGTTGACAGGAATTCTACAGGTAGACGGGGGAAAGAGGGGCATTATAAACGCATCCTCTAGCAACACCCCTGGTAAACTCAAACCCTTTATTCTAGGGGCACTGCACTGGTCCAGACATTGAGGGGGTACTGCATGGTGACATTGGGGAGGGGCTTACTGCAATATTAGATGGATGTTAGGTAAGAATAAGTTTCCATAGAAAGAGGGGGGGGGGGGTGTAAAAGACAGTTGTATCATCTTCTCTTCACATTGCCTTTCCATTCTTCATATCTCTCTCTCTCTCTCTCTCTCTCTCTTTGTGCCCCATGATGCTCCCACCCCCCCCCCCCCCCCCTCCTCATTAGCTATGCCACTAATTAAAGGAAAACTTACTCTTGAGTCTCTGCATGTTAAAGGTTTGGTACCATCTTCCAAACTCCTCACATTTCTCACTGCTGATAGATGCTTTGTATTTGGCATTTGCTATGTAAGAAATCATCGACTGGGGAAAGAAAATGATAAAAATGTTCAAATGTTTTGTTTTTTACTCATTAAAATTATAAAATCTTTTTATTTCTTTCTAATTTCCTTAGAATCATAAGTACCTCTCTCTTTCTCTCTCTCTCTCTCTCTCTCTCTCACACACAGGCACACACATATACTTTTTTTCCCATATGATTTTAATTAGAGATTTCATTCCAACAAAATCATTACATAAAAATCAATGTAAATAATTCCCTACAAAAACAAATCTTTATTTCGTTTTCATAACACAAATAAATTATTCTCAAAACAGTGAGCAAAGAAGAAGAATGGAATGAAATCAATACATCTTTTAAATAATAATAGCATACTGAACTTAGTTATTACCATCATTCATGAAAAATAATGCATGAACACGCACACATCCTCTCTCATTCTATTTCCTTTCTCACTCTCTTTACTTCTTTAACTTCTCCCATACCCTGCTTCATTTATCTCTCTTCTATTCCTTCTCACACGATCTCACCCCTCTCTTTCTCTCTCTCTCTCTACTCTACTTTCCCTTAATCGATCTTCCCCCCCTCCCCCATCCCACCACACACACACACCCACACACAAAGCCATACCTTCCATCCGTCATAAACTTCAGCTAGCTATATCGTTCATGTATTCTTAATTCATCTATACTGGTACGCTTACAAAGTAAAAAGAAATCAGGTGACATAGCTAGTCCCTCTCTTGTTATGTTCCTTTTTTTTTAAATCCTAATTAATCTCTTATTAGAAATTTAATTTGCTCCTCAACGTATCACAAATGTTTAAACAAGAAATAACTATTAAATCTAACAATTATCATGAAAAAGAAGGAAAAAAAAAGAAAGAAAAGGATATATTCTTCTTCTTCACCTTCAGTAATAACTCCTGATTAGTTCAGTCAACATGAATAAGGGAGCTTTACTGGAATCAACCAGTTGGCACAGAACTGTGAACGAGGGATTACGATAGGATTACCCCGGCAAAACAAGCGGCACGTAGGGCTCACTGGTCATTGGAAAAGAGTCCAATTTCATCATTAATGTGACAAACATTCCTTAATACGATCTTCCTGTTGAATAACATTTTTAACTACTTTATCTTTTCCTTGGAAATAGGATTTTGAGCCAAATATAATGATCATCTTTAGGTGATTTTAAGAAGGATGTTTGTGTCATTAGCTTTCTCTTTGGAATGGGATTATTAAGGTAATTAGAAGGCTGAGAATAAATCTAGTTGTTATTGATTTGTATCATATTTTGTTTTTTTGATGATATATTTGGAAAGAAGTTGATTGCACCCCACTGTTAAAACACTCGGTTTTACTAATCAGTGTAATTGGTTCCCTACTTCTTCAATTCAAATTAGATTTTTATTTTTTATTTTTGTAATGAAAATATGTTCAATTTGGTATCAAACCAAAAACATTTCAAACAGCTACGGTGATTTATTAAATCGAGAAAATACTTCAAGCAATCAAACCTTTGAGGTACTTTGAGTGAACTTCTATTTTGAAATCCATTTAGCTATCCATCTATCTGAAATCTATCCCTTCCATCCCTTCATTCATCAATTCACCGTCCATGTATCCATCTATCCTTCCACTCACTCTATCTATCTATATATTTATTGATCTTTCTATCCAACCAACCATCCATCCTACCATGCATCCTTTTATTTTTAAAAGCCCTTCAGCCATACATCTATCCATCTGTCTATCCCTCCATCCATGTCTCCATCCCTCCATCCATTCATCCATGCTTACCTGAGATAGAGGGCATATTTGAGCTAACTTGGACTGGTTATAATCTTTGAGTAGTTCCACCACTGTACATCTCACTGCTTGATCTGTCCATTCTCTCCATGATTTAGTATCGCTGCAGAAGACAATATAAAAAAAAAAATCCACTTTAAAACAGGCAGGAGAGAGGGAGGGAGGGAGGGAGGGAGGGAGGGAGGAAGGGAGGGAGGGAGGGAGGGAGGGAGGGAGGGAGGGAGAGAGGGAGGGAGGAAAGGAGGGAGGGAGGGAGCGAGGGAGGGAGGGAGGGAGATCGAAGGGAGGGAGGGGGAGGGAGAGGATCGAGAGAGATAGAGAGGGGGAGAGAGAGAGAGAGAGAGAGAGGGGAGGGGGAGAGAGGAGAGAGGGGAGGGGGAAAGAGGGGAGGGGGGGGGGGGAGAGAGGGGGAGGGGGAGGGGGAGGGAGACATTAAGAAAACCTTTGCTTGGATTTGTCTCATAAAAGAAGTTGACCACAACTAACTCCCAAACAGTGTATAGTGCAGGGGTCACTGGCTTCATCGGGCAGGTCGTTCCCTTACGTGAACAGGTAAATTCCTACAACAGTATAGAACTGGTAATCAAAACAAGTTTAATAACAGAAGAAAACAATAATGGTTAGTATATTCATTAGCCGCCCACATTAAAGCCGCCTGACCACAATGGAACGAGTGCTCTTCGGGATTAGTAAGATATTTTTGGAGTGGACTTGTACTTTAAAGAGCTGAGTTGGTGAGATAACCACCTCTCAGTGACCATGCAGGGAGGTCTAATCCCTCCTGGCCAAACTAGTGCAGAGGAGTTTTAACTTCTTTAAAAAAATACTCTATATCAGTGCATCCACACAAAAACATATTACTATCAATATGGAGTAAGGAAATAAGATTCTTAGGGGGAAATGGGAAATTTATATTATCAATATAGAGAAAATAATTAGTGGATAGTGAGGCAATGATGTCACAGACTCATGAGTGAGTTACCAATTTGTCTGGTGATTTTTAAAGTTTTTCATGGCATTAAAAAAATCATAACTTTCTTATTAATTATCAGATTTTGCTCAAACTTTTTATGATTGGTTTGTCCGAATTTTCTGCTTCTATTATAAGTAAGTTACTTTTGGAATGGACTTGCCCTTTAAGTCCATAGGAGAGGGTCGAGGGTTTAAGGTAATGGAGATGGGGAGGTTTAGAAATAAAAATGTCTATGATAGGGACATTCAGATTGTTATCCAGCTATTCCTAATAATCAATTATCATTTTCATGTACTTCTCATTGCTAGGTTGGACAGGCCTTGGACAAACGTGCGACAACAGTCAAGAGCTATCGTCTACAAAGTATGCATAAAATATATATACCTGATTCAGAAAAGTACATGTTGCTCGGCTAAGTAAGCCATAAGTATATAAAGAGTTGGACGAACAATGGGGAAATGGTGGAATCAATAATGGTCTTGGGGAAACAGTACAGTACTTAAAATATTCAATTTCAATCGCAACTCATCCCGTTTTCTTTTCATTTCAAATGGAACTTCAATCCTTGCACTTATCTAAAAACGACTATGATATTTTGGGGTACATTTATTACAACACAAATACTTCAACCTTTATAACAAATCCCTCTCCCTTATTGTTCCTTCACTTTTCAAAGCCTCCTAAGTCCATACACAGGCTTAAGAATATCAATTTGATCATCCCCAAAACCCACTACATGTACTTGGATCTACAAATGTAATCATGATCATCTCGCATCAATCATCCATTCTACATCTTTTTGATTTTCGCCTGTCGCATGACGATAATTTTTCTATTTTTTCAGTAACCACAAAGAAAGACACTTAGGACCACCGCCTTGTTGTAAATAATAAATCTATGATTATTTTGCCTTTCATTAAATCAGCCCACACTCCATGCAGAATTTGTTACATAAATCTGTCAACTTGTTTTTGGACTTTGCAAATTCATTTCTGAATAATATACTTTGCTTCTACTCAACCCTCCTCAAACAAATTTTTCACTTTACCCACTGTTACACCAGTGAATTTCTCGCCTTCCAGCAGGCGCATGCATTTAAATCACGACTCTTTTACAAAATATCATTAAAATGTTACCAAACAAATCCTAAGTTGATCTAAAATCATATCAAACAATGTGAAATTTTCTTAAAAGAATAAATGATTTTAATAATCCATGTCTTAGGCACTCATCCATTGGACTGATTGAACGGTTGATTTGCTTATATTTATTGATGGATTGATTGATTGATTGATTTATTGATTGATTGATTAGCTGGTATATTTATTTAAGCATGTACTGTGTAGGTAGTTGTGTATTTCATGACTATATATAATGGATTTCTCCTCTTTTCTAATGAGTGCTAAATATATATTTAAGTGGGACTGCGCTACTTGTAGCTGATGCGCCCTCTATATAGCAAACAATGCCTAAGCGGTACCCATTGGTCCCCCATGGTGCCCTTTTTCTTATGTTAATTGAGAGCTGATTTGATGAGATAACCACCCGTCAGTGACCATGCAGGGAGCTTTAATCCCTCCTGACCAAACTAGTGCAGATAGGCTTTAAAGGGTATATGACTATGTCTCAATTGTGTTAAACATAAATCAACATTTTCAAAGTCATAATTAATGTGATAATTCAAATATCAATCAAGACCCCTTTTATACTGCATCCAAATCTTAAACTGCTTCTGAAAATATAAGACTTCCAGAATTTACAATTATTGATTAACTACAAATAGTTTGACTCCCAAGTTTTTCTTCGTCAACAAATAGTACGTTCTAAATAATTTGTGAAGAACACGTTACTGTTGTCTATTAAAATATCAATATCATGAGACAAATATTATTTTCAGTCAGTTTGCATTTAATACATGGCATAATGCCATGAAATAATCTTCAAATTATCATTCTTTAAACATTTTCCTGGCACTTATATGCCATCATAAAGTTAAGACTCTATATATTGATAATTACTCAGACCTCATGTAAAATAAAAAAATTAAATATTTGCCAAATCCTCATATCCTCTGGTTCAAAACATATGAATCATATATTTGTAACATTCTTTTAGAGATTTGAATTTTGAATCAATAATATTTGTTTAATATTAGTGAGAGCAAGAAGAAAGCATGATAATGATTCATTACGTGTTATGAAAGGTGCCCCTGTTTAATTGAATAAATCTTAGTTTACTTAAAGACAGCTTATGTTCGGCTTTAAACAGGTCTGGATTGATTTTGTTTATAATGATAAGCTGGGCCATAGCCAAAACAGAAATTGAAGTGACTTAACCAAACCCCTGATAAAAGCCCATTTCTGTGATTCACACCCCAACTCCAAAAGAATATGAAAATAAGAGGAATTAAATGTTTGGCCGCTGATTCTTCATGTGTTATTCTTCTATGTGGATGTTGATAGCTTAACACTTATTTAGACTAATATGAAAAGATAACCAAAATTCAACAGAAAACTTCGGAAAATGTGACCAGGAATCACAAGGTTTTGAGATCCATTTTCATCTTGGAAAACTACTTCCTTTTCAATGCTTTCAAACTGGCAATCTTGTGGCTTACGACTGTTTTTATCATGAATGGGCCACACGTCAGCTTTTTGTCTGGAATGTCCAATTTTAGAAGTACAATCATGTGACTTACGTCTGCTTTAAAACCAGCAGGTCACAAGTAAACTGCAAACTGAGAGGTGAAAAATCATAGGGCGATTGCCTCACCCCTTTCCAACTCAAGAAAGAAAGGATTTTCCCCCTTTTTCTGTGAATAAGGGGAGTCTACTCGCCCCCCCCCCCCCTCTCCCTCCTGCAAGGCTTGTAAATTAATGCTGAATTAGTGGTCATATTTACTTAATATCTCACTTCCTGTACTTGGAAGTAATAGAGCAAGGTACTAGACAATCAACGACGAACACTTGCGTATCAGTTGTTTTTCAGATTTTTTTGTCCAGTTTAAGACATTAATAACATCCTCCTCTTTCTCTTTCTTTCCCCTCAAATCTGCTGAGGTCTATTTCCACAAGTTTCTCTAATCTGTGAAAGATCAAATCAGCTGATTTGAAAGTCTTTATCTGTTGTCTGTGCATGGAACAAGGATGAAAGAATTGGTGTTGTTGTTTATATTTGCTGCATCAAAGTTGATTATTGACATATAGGGGGTGAATAGGCATTCAATAAACCTTGTTCAAGTGTAGAGTTACAAAGAAATAATTAATTCATGTCAGGAAGACTTAGTGATGAGTCTTTGTGTGTATGTTCTTGTAATTTGTTAATGAATTGATTATAATGAATAGAAACAAAAAGCAGGTTATTTGTGAAGGAGAAAATGCATGATTGACAAAGTTTGAGGATAATTTCTTTCTGCAGTATTTGTTTATAGAAGGGGAAAACAGGCATTTGAATAAATAGGACTTATTTTTATAATGGTCAGTATCAATAACCAAGCAAGTAAATTTGTTTGTAGCAAATCCCCCAAAAAATAAAAACAAAAACAAATGGATGAATAAAGAATATCTTGAAACATGAATATCAAAATAGGATCATGTTTCAGTATTTGCATTACAGTATCTAAGTTTCATATTCTTAATCATATCTTTTCCCCTTATAATTCATTCCCTATTCCAATCACAATTTTAACTACCGTACCTGAAATTCACCTAGCCTATCCAGGCTCTAAGTAAATTATATAATTCATGCTTTCAGTAGTTATCTCTAATCAATTGGAAAATTAAGTTGTTTTCTATATATTTCTGCAGATATCGATTTGCATATCTACTTTCATTTCTTATATGTTCATCAACAATGTCATACGTAACTCATTGTATTCTTCTCTTCTATTTTTCTCCATTTTAAGCCATTTTTCATTTGGCCATTATTCAGAGATCCACCTGCACATTTCGAACATATCATTTACTCCTTTATTCATATATTCTTGTATCCTTTCCTCTTATCAATTCATTTCTCTGTCAATCCATCCATTTATTCCTCACACTCATCATTCATCCATCCATCGTTCTTTCTTTCCTTATCCACCTTAGCATGCATCTATTTCATTCATTCTTCACTTGTTCGCGATCCATCTATCCACTAATTTTCTCTTTGGGAGCACAGAGTGCTAGTAATATTATGTTTACTCACATTGAAACATTACATGCACCCCAAAGGTACCATAGTTAAGAGCAATGTAAGGCGTTGGTCAAAATGAATGATTTTCTTAGATCTTCGCAGACAAAATAATAAAAAAAATTAAATAGCCTTGAAGCTTTAAAAGGGCATAATGTGTGATTTAGAGGTGTTTTTTTGGCTTTCTTATATTTGCCTTATTATTATTTCACTATACTTGAAATATATAATGCCATTTTATTAGCATTTGAAATCGCTGATGTTTTATGAGAGCATGGATAAAAAATACATTTTAAAAAGGGGCATAATCAGTAATGGTTATCTTCTGTCCAGCAGATAATTCTGTTTCCTGTAAATTATGATTATTTTTTTAAATAAAGGATAAACTCCTTTTGTTTTAAAATAATAACAACTTTTTGGGGGGCGGGTGGGGGGGGGGGGGGGGAGTTACCGTTAAAAATACATGAACATGCATTCCAGAGCAACAAATTTCAGACTTTCATATCCTCATAGGAGTATCCAAAAACTATAATATGCAAAAATTCACATTAATAGGACATTAATAGCTCAAGAAACCAACCACAAATGTAGGCTGCATTTTGCATTTTTCTCTGACAATAGTGCAATTACTTTGGCAGTGTTTATTCAACACATTTTCTATTTCATTGATTCAAAATATGCTATACACAATAATACCTGTACATGTACTATATCATAGTTCTTTCTAAGTGTTATACTGGTCATTCAAGACAGGTATAACATGAGTAGAATGGTTCCATCTATCACACTTTTTCTTCTACTTCTCGTATGTTTGCAAATTCTTTAATATGCTCATTCCTTCAATTCTAGCATTGAACATAAAAAACAAATCTACTGTTTGTAACATTAAAATAGGGTGAAGACAACGATAGAAGAATGCAATTCATATTGCAAAATAAGTCACAATAAGTAAAGATTTGTCTAATAAAATGGTACTGAGTGATTTAACAATTACTTACTGCCAATTTTCAACTTGCAAATCAAGCACTTTTCTAAAATGGTGAGAACATATTGCAGACAAAAATAAAAGAATGATTGTAAAGTTAAAACTTGAAATGCCACTGAAATAAGTACTTTGACCATTGGTTCAAAGCACTACACATAAAATAAGATTAAAGATATATGTGATTCAGAATATTTAGCATGAACATAAATAATGTGCAGAGTTAGACAAGTACAGTTAAAACCTAATACTGAAAAACATAGCTTTTACAAGCTTCCATTGGTCAAATCAATTGCAATAATTGAACTAAAATAACTTAAATAAGTGATAAGTAAAAACAAAATGAATACTAGACGCATACCTGTATACTTGTACACCTATGGCTAACACTGCACTGGAGGGCGTAAGCATATTAAAAATAATACTTAAAAAGGCTTTCCACATTTCTCCTGCTGAGAATTTCTAAAATAATTTAAGACATAAGGCGGTGTCACACAGAGGCCAAAAATCCGGATTTTAGTTATCCAGATTTCAGTTATCCTCTAAATTGCTGTCTGTCATCAAATTTACCCATTAAAAATCGTCTAACAAACAAGAAAATTCTCCCTTGAAAGGATTTTTTAAGGGATTTTTTAAGGGATTTTTCTGTGTGACACCGCCTATAGTTAACACCCTTCAGGCTCCATAAAAGCTGTAACAAAGAATACAATGAGTGTTAAGAGCAAGAAGGGTATTAACTCTGTGCCAAAGTAAGTGATGTAATGCCCTTCTGACACAAAATAGACAACAAAATCAATCTGGTATTTTCTAACTTTAAAACAAAATAAGAGTTTAAATGCAAATCATCATTCCAATACCCAATACCCGGCCCCCCCACTCAATGTTATTTAGGGTACGCATATGCTCGTACCCTATTTTTGAAAGCACCCCCTATCTGAGGACTGCCAACATTTCCGAACCCCCCTTTCGCGGGCTTTTCGCGGGCTTTTTCTGCTTTGGAGACCCCCCTAAATCAGGAAAAATGCTCAATGTACCCCCCTAAATTCGGAATAATTTCTCAGGAGTCCAAAGAGATGAGAGAAAAAAAGAAAAACATCCCCTTTTTAAAGAAATCTCCGGGTGAAAAGTCAAATACACCCCTTTTTTTACAATTCTCGGGCCGGACTTTGTCGCACGAAAAGTACCCCTTTACCGGACATTTTGGCAACACGCATGCGGTCATTCCGACCTCTGAGTGGGGGGGCCGGGACCCAATATTAGGAAAGATGATAGAATTCAACAGAAAATTTAATATCCCGTGTGATGGTTTACATCATTACTTCTTGGTGGTACCAACTTACTTTGTTCATATGTGATACACCAATTAAGACTAATGAGAACCTATTAGATTTAAGAAGCCATGAAGTCCATATCGAGAGCCCGTAACTTGATTTCAAACTTATTGAGGGTAAGGATCAATTGAGTCATAGGCTGAATTCAATAAACAACAACTCTCAGAGAAAAATATGAGAGAATATTATGTAGGCACAGTATCAGGAAACTCACTAATGAAGCAGGACTTGAAAAGTATTCTTACTAATTGATGAGAAAACAAGATAACATTGTGTACTTGATAGTCGTTTTTTATGTCTCTTGACCACAGAAATTCAATATCACAAAATGACCAGATAACGTATATCATAACATTCAAATGCAAAGAAAAATTGCTATAGATAAGAATGTGATAAATGCAAGCGTATGGTTCACCTAAGGGGGTAATGCAAGAAGCAAGCTGCTGACCCCCAAGAATGGAGGAAAAAATGAAGGAAAAGGGATTTGAATGTTTCAGTAGTAGAGTAAGCAAGTGTTACGGTCAGTGAGTATATATTACTCATGTTACAAACACTTGAACTTTTACATTTGATACCTCGCAAGTATCAAGAATCTCTCCAAGACGTTTGAAGATAGTATCATGTGACTAGGCACCGGGAGTCTCCTTACTCTGCGTGTAAATCATCGAGACTTTAAGATTGTCATGTAATATGGATATCTAGGAGATTTGGCCTGAGCATCTAAAGGGCTTGGCTTTGTAAGGGTTGCAATTACAGATAAATAAAACCTTACACCAAGTTTATAGTCTTGGACTTCTGCTCGCCGACTTGTGTATGGACACTGGGTTAATTTAATATGCCAAATTACAGCAGATATTGTATCAAATATCGCATGATTTAAAAAACTTCTTGCTTAAGGTATCCATTAAGTAAAAACAGTAAAAGAAAACATTTAGATATCAAATAAAATGTGCAATATGTTGTCTCACTTAGTGTGGGTTTCTGCTGCATATACATGTTTGTCAAAATACTGAACTGTATAATAAATATCAGAAAATTTGGCACGTTTTACAAAACTGTAAATGCTTCAATAAGAATAAAATTCTCACAGGAATAATCTACTAACAGAGAAAAACCCGTAATCTAGGAACCTAGAGGCCACTGTTAAACTCTAGTCATAATACATTCAGACAAAAGTGAAAAGGTAAAACAAACAAAAAAAAGTCAAAAACAAATTTCATGATCAGTATTCATGGTGTTTCATAAGTTTTTTAAATTCTAAATATATTTTTGTTTAACATGATAAGCATTACAATGAACAAGCATGACAATGAACAAACTTTGTATTAGCCTTACTTTTTCTATTGTATCAGGCAGATTACAACCATAATTCCTGCATCTTTAAACAATCAGTCGTTTTTATCCCTACAATAGCTATCTGCAATATTATTCCTTTGTCTACATGGAGTACTCAAGAAAATGGGACCTGGAACAGTTCCCAAAACAAAGACCAATGTAATCTTTTAGACTTAAATGTTAGTCTTATATGATTCAAACCAGTCGTTATGCGGAGGCCTTCTGTTTGGAAAAGGTAGTTCTGATATTAATGCAAAAAAGCTTTCTTACAGAATCAAATGAAATATGCACACTGACTTATAAATAAATGAATGCAAAAGTGAGGTCTACTAAATAAATTATATATGATATATAATATGCGAGTATTAGGCAATGAAAAGAAAAGGCGTTGGTCTTCTCTACACTAAAACATGTACATGTAGTTAAATTTAATGCAGTGACTGACACTTTTTCTGGGGTTTATTTTGCCCCAAATGAAGGGTTTACTAGGATTGTGATAGAGTTTAAATTTAAATTTAGGGTTAGGGTGAGGGGTCCTGGGTTGAAATACAAAACTGGTTTAGAGTGAGAAATATTATTGCATAGCAATATTTGCCAGAGTATGTACCAAACAATTTTAAGAGCATAACCTTTTCATGGGTTCTCAGAGAATGTGGATTAAGCATTAGTATTTCATGGATACTTTGGTCAATCTTGTCCATAAAATCATTTAATCACTGATTTGGAATGCTCTTACTAAAGGGAATATGGTTCTTGTGACACAAATCCGACCTCAAGCTTGCTGCGCATCGATGGAAAAAAGCTACTTTTGTATTCAATGAATGCTTGCTATTCGCAACTGATCCATTGTATCGTGATATGCCTGCCTTTCAGCTCTAGAACCAAGATCAATTGCATCTGATTAATTGCCTTTATACAGTATTTAATGGATTTAGACCTAATGGTATATTTGACATGAATAGACCCAATAATTGGCTTCATTAATTCAGATTAATTGACAATCCGTACCAAGGGCAAATCACTGCCAAATTGGAAACAGATTACATTGTTAGATTTTCAAATAATATCGGGTTGTAATTACCACAAAGGTATGTTATTTCACAATAAATGTCATTTTTATTATCCCTTGATGATAGAAGATATTGAATGAATTGTAACATTTTGCCCATTATTTTCAGCTGAATTAAAACAGTTCCCCCCCCCCCTGAGATTTCTGTTATCACAATAAGTAATTATAATGTGTTAACCGTTTACCAACACCAAAGGCAAACTTTCAGAGAAAGCAAACTTCTATAGATTTTGCAGGAACTTTTATAGATTTTGCAGGAACATCTATTTAATCTGATAATATTCAGAAATTGTTAATGAGCTTATTTCTTAGTTTCCTACCATCATGAATGAGCGAATGTGAATCTCAATTCTTTTTTAATAAAGATCAGAAATTATGCCCCCCCCCCCCCCCTAGTCTTGTTCATCATATACTTGTCTATGCTTGCTTCAAATTATTACAATCTTCGTTTGGGTTGTTTTCTTTGTTTGGCAGTTATCATCTACTTGGAAGTTGCACAAATTGGTGCAAATTTCATTGAACTCTATGAGAATCACGTTTTCAGGCTTCATCAGAAGTCATGATTCATTTTAAGATTGAAATTGTTCTTTTTTTTCCAAACTCCCTACCAGCTGTGTGCCGACCTGAAGGATGAATGGCCTTGTCTATCATATCCTCATATCTTTCTTACTAATTGTTTAAAAATGAAAATAGCATGGAAATTCTGATCACATCACTAGTAGCTATCAATTAAAAAACTTGCTCTTTGATTCATTATCTTAACAGCCATCTTCTTAGTTCAATCACCAGCAACTTGATTACAATACCTAGCAAGAAACAAAATCTTTATAGCACATGAGCATTCTAATGAGTTGCAATTTTGTTCATTATTGATTTAATAATCGTTATGCATCATTTGCTCAAGAATAAAAAGGGTTTTACTAAATCTTACTTTTATTATAATCTTCATTTCATGTGCACAATGAAGTTTTTTGTCTTTCTTATACAGTATTCCACTGCAAACCAGGGCCCGGTCTCAGAACAAGGTGCGATAGATCCAAACAATCGCAAATCCTCCAAGCAGTAGGCCATCTTCGCAATGCAACCAAATTTATGCATAAGCCTTTGTTAAGCGCCTCAATACAAATTATTTGATTTACCTTTTACGAATAAATACATCTGAATAGTGAGAATCAAAATTGCATACATAAGTTGTTGCTAGGCAAGACAAACATTATAGCTGGCCCTACCTAACAATACAAAATATTTGCTATTTACATTCTGACTATTGAAATTCAATTATTTGTAACAGGTGAATGAAATAGTTCGTATCGTGGCACCTAAGTATATTTTGTTACATTTCAAAAATGGCCTGTTGCAAAGTCACAATCTCCTATCTTTTCTGTGATTGATTAATATTCATTTTAAACGGCATTGCAATAGATTCCCATGAATCACTTTTTACAAGAGAAGGCCCAGGTCGAGCAATATTATTGTATATTGCTTTAAAATAAAGCATCATATCCGTAGAAACAAGATCTGGGAAATGAAAAAACAGAGATAAAAGCAAGTGCAAAATCTCTTTGCATCATAAAAGGAAATACAAAGTAAAAGGAGGCATAAAAAGAGAGTACTTTCAATGTCAAAAAGAGGCACTTAAAAATGCACTTAAACCCTTTATGCATAATATCGAGTGGTGAATAGGAAGCATTTACGTCTAATCTGTTAATCATAATTTTTAATATGATGCAGTAAAATGAATACAATTATTTAAAACCATGCCAAGGGATGGACAGGGGGAAACAGATTTCACCCCATACCTTTCCTACCTTGATAACATCAAAGAAAATCATACACTGGGCAACTGAGACTAGTGTAGTGTATGGTGTTAGAATGAACTCAATATTCTGTAGAGTTTTGGACATAGCACTCTCCTTAATGCAAATGAAATAGTGGTAAATTCTTACTTCCGGTAGTACATGTTTTATAGTAGATTGAATGGATCAATTGGAGGTATTTAAAAACACAATTTTCCAGTATTTGATACAATTATCTTCTACTTGTGCAGCATGGTGACTACGATTCCAAAAGATAAAATATTGTTTTAAACTATTCACATATGTTTGAATGAGGAGAACATTTTATTTCAACACGGGAAAAAATGTACACTTGACTCACAGACTTTTATTCTAATCCCCAAACCACCTCCCAATCAACAAATGCATAATCTGTTTTTCAGCCTCAGAATGTTCTTCAATGAAATTCCTTGTTTTTCACTTGTTTGCATACAAGTGAGAAAAAAAAACAAGGCCAGGCGGCTTTGAACGGCCATATTTAGCTCCGTTATTAAAGGAATTAGCAAACCTGATGGTCCGTTTATTTATCTATCTCCATACTCGCTTCTGTCGATCTCTTCTATCCTTAGCCAGACACGGGATTAATTGTAAACACTTCCTATTTTTAAATTTATTTTTCAAGGATGGGGAGGATTGAAAAAGATCTTCTCAAACACACGTTGCATCATCGAGAAAAGGTGGGATGTTAATGACCGGGCTATGATCTAACACGGAGAAAATAATGCTAATCTTTTATTCTCACTCCCAAACTGAAGTCAGCAGCTGCAAAGGTCACAAAGCTATGCTACGGCAGCTAGGGGGTTAATCGCAATCCAACATTTTTTTACCGGTTTTCCTCATTACTTTATCAAGGTAAACAATTTAACAAGGGGACTCAAGAACGTTCCTTTCTGACGGGCTTTTTGGTTTTTTGTTTCCTAAACCCCCGTTTCGTACCCTAAGCCCTCACTTCCTCCTTGCAAACATTCCGCATCAAAGTCTGGATAAAGAGAAAACAGGAAGTCCTTCTGATCTCCCCGAATCTTTGAGCAATCTGCTTTATTTCAGGGGAAAAGAAAATTGTGTTTGTTTCCACCGAGCTGCAGTGACGTAACCTTACAATGTCAGTCAGTCACGCACTCACTCACTCACTCGTAAGGACTCTAATGAAAACGATTTTGATCCATCTCCTCAAGAGGATATATCTCTTGTTTTATCTTGTTTATGCAGAGAGGAAATGAAGAGACTAAACTTTTACCCTAATTAGCCGCGTTAAGAATACCCTCTTGTCCCTGAAAAATAATACAAATTAACCTTTTACGTCTTCTTCCCCTTGATTGAGAAGCTTTAACATCTGCCATGGTTCATTTCAGAAACAGAAAATGGTTTTATCTACCGAGAATGAGGTTAGAATTTGCCCATTTCCCTGCATTCCATATAACTATCATTGCATTTTGTACTTGATAGGATTAGAATAGTGAATTTTTGGACTTCATGAAATAAAATTACATGGCTAAATATGATATTTGAAATTGAATTGAATGTTTGACTGCATACATTATCTTCAGCATTGCCATTAAAATTATCAATTAATCTCTAAATGAAATTATATTGAAATTATTTAATTCTTTTGAATGCAATATCAGTTTCTGAAGTTGAAGGTATGTCGAGCTTGAACGGTCTTCTGTGAGATGGTACAGAAAAATATATACTCAGAAACAACATAATTGAGAGCATTCAATATGCATACAAATAAAATAGGCTTGAAGTACACATAGAAAAACACTTTTCAAAGCAAATATTTAGAGTGCCATTTACTAGTAATCACAAACTATGTGAAATATATGAAGTAACAAAGAGGGTGTGAATTGTAAAAATAAAGAGAAAACTTGTTGAGAAAAAATGACGAAACTTGTACTGCTGTGTAAAACTAAGAAAATAATGACAGCATAGTTTGAATGCAGTACCTAAAATGGTTCTCACTACAACATGACACAGCTGCTTACTAATCAGAAGCTAAGTTTTCATGTCTTTCTTTTAGTCAAGAGCACAACTTCAGAGCTGGCTATTTTGATCATATCCAAGGTTCATCTAGATATCAGCTATCTGTTCTCAACAGACAATGAATAGTTTTATACGTTAGTTGAACACCCTGTTATAATTTCACAGCTCACTGTCTTTTTTCACGACATCTGGGATTCTTGGTGCATTCTCATCAGTTCATGATGTCTCCTCTCCATATCAGGATCTCGATCACTCGGCGAAACCTGCATCTTAGAATATTTGGCACGTGCATTCTTAAACCAGACGTACACCACTCGGTTGTTATACTTTGGCTGGTGCCGTCTCCATTCACTGGAGTTCAGTTCCTGTACGTATCTCTCGATGGTTTGCCGATCAGGCCTCGGGTCGATCGCGAACCACGACTGTAGCTTTGGCACTTCGAAGGTAGGATCAATGGTAAAGCGTTTGCGGGGAACCCTGGTGGCTGGAGATGTAGAGGTTTGTGAGGAGTTGGATTGAGGCGACTTCTCAGGTTTGGGCGACTCTGACTGATGTTTGTACGACTGGGGTGTAGGGGTCCGCCTCTGGGAGGCAGAAGGGGTGGTGAGGGGAGATGGGGGTGGGCTTTGGCACTGAGAGGGCACTGTTGTGATAGTCTAATCGGATAGAAGGACTCTCCTTGTGGTGTACAGAGTCAAGAGCTTGCAGGAAATGGTGGTGGGTAAAACCAGGGATAGGCATTGCATGGGCAGCTGCTGCTAACTCGGGGGTCAGCGATATCCCAAACCCAGAGGCAATCTTACGGAGGTCTGGCACATGAAGCGCTGTCTCGGCTTGGTGAGATCCATTGTGTAACCTGCTTGGCACAATCAAACCATTACTTACGATACTGACAGGCTGCAGATGAGGTCGTGCGTGCATGTGTAACAATGAGGGCAAAATGGTTGGTTTAGCTATAGAGGTCGCCATTGACGCAACCTGATTTTCATTGCCTACCGAGTCCTCTCCTTCTGTGATAGGTTCTACTTTCAAATGCAACATTCTTGCTGGACTTCTTCCTGGACTACGGGAAGGACTCTTTGCAGAACTCCTGACCGGGCTCTTTGAAGATGATGCTTCCAAAAGCTCTGTCTTCTCCTCCTCTTCCTGTTCCTGTTCCTCTTCCTCTTCTTGCTCCTCCATCTCCTTCTCTTCTACCACCATGTCGCTTTCTCCTTCATCACTACTATCTTTCATGCTCTCATCAATCACCAAGTCTTTTGAATTCTTTGCATATACCATGTCCTCTCTCATCTGAGCGATTGCAGTTGATCGCAAGAGATGCCTGTACTTAACCCTGGCATTCTTAAACCAGATCATGATAGAGGAGTACTGAAGTGGGGTACCGTTTCGTCGGAAGTCGGAGGCATTCAACTCGGCCAGGTAGACCTCCATCTCTGCCCTGGTCGGTCTGGGGTTCTGCCGATACCACCGCAGAAGGCGGGGGAGCTCCGTGCGAGGATTGAAGAGCGTACGAGGGCGTCTCCAGTGCTTTGAGCTGATGCGCGGTAGGGCGGAGCTGTCCACCCTGTCCGGGGGTAGGAGGGTGTTGTCGGTAAGGCCATTGTAGATGTTGTACCACTGGTAGAAGGCTTGGATCTTTTCGATGCTGACAGGCTTGTTGTACTTGCCCTGTAAGATCTGTGCTACGGTCACCTGTAGAACACAAAAAAAAATATTTTGATAATTGCATCAATAATATACATCTGAGCTGATCTACTTATCATGTTGAGAGACAACTGTTTCAATCCTTGAAATGTGCAACATTCCTTCTTAAATGCTGGAAAAGTATGCAAGAAAGTTCAAGTAAATCATCATCACTCCATCCACACGAAAAGAAGCTTCCCCTCCTTTTTTGAACCGGTACTTTCATTCACTTCATTTTGGGAAAACGTTTGGCAATGGGAGACTTGACATATTCATCTTGTAAGAAAAAAAACTGAAACAGAGACAATTTATTTGGTGTTGCTTTTCTGTTTGTTAGTTTACTGGTTGTTCAAAGAATGAGCATCCCCAAACCACAATTTACCTTTTCACTAATGTCAGAGATGCCAACTTTTGGAAATCAGAAATAGGGAGGATTTGTAATCGACACCAATTAATGTGCGCGTAGCGCACATCTCGAGCGCGTAGCGCCCGACACATGCGGCCGGGGTCCAGGGCCCGCCTTAGGGCCCTGGAAGCTCTGGGGTTCTAGATGCTCTCTGGTGCAATCTGAGCCTTATTTTGGAGCATTTTACATGTGTATTTAGTTAAATAATTCCCCCTTTTTTTTTAAATAACATAAAAATTGTACAAAATGCATGATGAATTACTTTCAGACTTCCGATTACACAGGTACTTGATACTGTATTCGGTCTTATACTTCCGAGACCATTTCCTGGTCTTATTTTGCTGATTTTCCGCCATTTGGATTCTGTGGCAATATCCACGCATTGGTTACGGCGATCCATATGCTGAAACAATCTTTCGCTACTCTTAATTTGTCTTTTAACATAGTGGAATTATTACATGCTTAAGTTAGCAGATGATATTTCTCTTTCAATTCACAGATATATATACTGATAAGCGCCCTCCAAAAAAAATCATAATAAAAAAAAAAAAAAAAAAAAAAAAAAAAAAAAAAAAAAAAAAATCTTTTTTTTTTTTTTTTTTTTTTTTAATAAATCGGGAGGATAAGGATGGTGATCGTAAGGTCGGGAGTTGGGGTGAATTATCGGGAGCCTCCCGATAAAATCGGGAGGGTTGGCATCTCTGTAATGTGCTCCACACTATCCAATCACAATCAACCACTCTTATAAAGTGTTAACCGAAAATTAAGTTTATTTGAATAATGCATCTCCTACAAACCAATCACAGTCGACCTTAGAAAAATATTTTAATATGTCTCCCAAAAACCTCGCAAGAAAAAATCCAACAAGTTAAAGTTCATGTACATGTAGGTGATTATAAGCTTTCTTTCATTTGATAAGTCTCCCCATAATTGATTGATCAATTGATTTTAAAGTTTAAAATATGAATTAAATCCCAAATAACCGAAAGTTAAGTTTATTTGAATAATGCATCTCCTACAAACCAATCACAGTTGACCTTGGAAAAATATCAGAAACAACCAATCAATATCTACACTGTAGCTTTGAAGAATGTATCTTACAGCAACCAATGAAACTCAATCATCAACATTAACCCTCCCCTCTCCTTTCCCCCTATCGCCAATCAACAACACCAACTGACCACGGGCTATGAAAGAATGGACTTACAACAGACCAAACGCAAGATATCTCAGAAAAATTGTGTTTCCTATCCACATCCACCGTCAAAAAATTTATTAAAGTGTCCCCCTTAACCAATCACCCACCGAAACCTCCCTATGTAGAATAAGTCCTCAACAAAAACCTCTCACAATCTCCATTGGTTAGATATATATGTTATCAGCAAGCATTTGTTTTAAAGAAATTTTCTTGCATTGACCAATCATAATGTACCGTTGACAGAATATGTCTCTAACCACAAACAAACAAAAATTTCTTCAAAAGAATATATCTTAATCAATGAGTTACAGTCTCCATAAGCAACATTTGTATTATTATTAAAGGACTCCTAAAATGAACTTTTGAATTTACTTTTAGTTTTTTTTTTTTTTTTGTGTTTGTGGGGGGGGGGGGGGGGGATTCTAACTTTTTCCCCCAAGTGGGATGAAAAACACTGTGAATTATAATATCCAAATGGACAATTAAACAAAATATTAAAAAATATCCTTCCATTCTAAACGATGTTGCTATTATCTTAGCCAAAGGGATGTTGTTCACATTGATGTATATTTCATATGTATTGTAATTTGTAGGTTTATTTGCAATTTTTTGTTTTGTTTAATATGCAATTGTTTATCAATCTATTTTGTTTTTTATAGCGCTTAGAGAATTCGGTGGTAAGCAATGTTTTTATTATTATTATTATTATTAATCATGTATTAAATATGTCCCAGCAAAACAACTGAATTTTGACTTGACTCTTGACCTAAATTTTTTGTTTCACAAGACACTTAACCTCAAGTGTACAATATTAATCCAATTTACAATTTTACATTTGAGATTAAATGAGAGTGGTTTTATTTATGCATTTTTGCTGACAGCACAATGTTGAGGCTGTTGTTGTAAAAAAAAAAGATTTTAATGTCTCCCAAAAACCTCACAAGAAAAATCCAACAAGACAAAGTTCATGTACATGTGTAGGTGATTATAAGCTTTCTTTCATTTGATAAGTCTCCCCATAACTGATTGATCAATTGATTTTAAAGTTTAGAATATGATTAACTCCCAAATAACCAACTATAATTCATGTTTGAAAGAACAACCAATCACAATCTATCTTGCATTCCCCAAGTAACCGATCACAACCTCTTTAACTTTTTGACAACAGCCAATCAAAAGTTATCTCCCACTACATAATAAACTTACGTGTACATGCGAATTGTCTGCAGGCAGTTTGGCAATGATTAGGGAAGACATGCAGAACTTTGTAACCAACTTCATGAAGCAAATCTTTCAAACATTTCTTTTCTTCAAATGCAGCCTATATGTACAGTATATGCTCTCTTGCAAAATCGTGTACGACAATCTGCTGTACAGGTACATGAATTTGTTGGCTTTATTATGAAGCGACGAATCCGTACAGTAAATATACAACAAATGTATACAATGAATTTGTCGGTTCATTAAAAACACTGATGAACAAACATCTACATTAGGCCTGTCATCATCAGCTTGAGTTTGCCAAATAACCCGCTATTTTCAGACTCGGGATATTATCCCAAAGCTCGAAATTGCATCTTCACCGGACCGATACGCTCATCACAAACTATTTAGGGCGGGCGAAAATTGGCCCGCTATTTCCCACAGAGCGGGATAGTTTGGAAACAAGACCAAGATTTCTCTGGATATTTTCTCAACCAAATATCCCGCTAATTGCAAATGCGGGCTGATGAGGACACAAATAAGCTGGATAATTTGTGATCGGGAAAGTTAAAATAGCGGGTTATTTGGCAAACTTGAGCTGATGAAGACAGGTCTTTGGTATCAATGTCAATGGTGAGAGGGGACAGGAAGGGAGCAGCACAGGAGAGTAGAGGAAAGACAGATTGCTACAATAAATTTTGGGTAGACAGGAAAGCAACAAAATTAAATCATATTGAACTATAGTATTGAACTATAGTATTGAACTATAGTATTGAACTATAGTATTGAATAGTGGGTTGGGTACGGTGGGGGGGGGGGGGGTAAGGTCTGTGAGTTCAAAATGCTCAACATATATAATAGTCACTGGTGTACAATGAAGGGTCAGGGTAAGGGTAAGGGGAGGAGGAAGGGGGTGCCTGTAGAGTTTAATTTTACATGACAAACATCCAGGTGGCAAACATCACCTAATAATACTGGAAAGTTTTAGGGCAAGTGATGGCTTAATATAATGAATAAAAAAGGAAAGATGTTTTAAAAGGGAAAGTGAAGGGCAAAATAAATAGACAAGAATGTCAGATGGACCAAGATATAAATCAACCATTCCATCCCATCCCCAACCCCTTCCTAAGAGGAGGGGACAGGTAAATTAGAGAATAAATGAGGGGAAAACAAAAAGAGGGTAAGCATAAAGAGAATGAGAAAAAGAGAAGTCACAAACACTGAAAGTCACAGGGAAAACAAACAATCTTTTTAAACTACTGTAATTGCTTCTGAAATAGCAAGATTTGTATGTGTATATAACCATGCAATGTGAAATGATCGGTAACAAATCTTCTTATTGTTTAAAAAAAATCATAGCTTTACACATTTAAGAGAAATCAATGTTATCTAAAAGACCATTTCTGGTATCTATGGTTCAATCCCAACAAGAATTTGTTTAAATACAAAGTAGAAAAGGCATTGAAAACAAAGATGTGTTTAAGAAAACATAGGGAGGCTACTTTTAAAATAAATTACTATTTGCCCCTTTACACTTCTCATGACCACTAAAATGCATGCAAAGAGTGGTAGAAGACCATTAGCCGATGATCAAAGACATTTCAAATTATCAGTGCAAAAGCCACTTCACTGATCAGAGAGGCCTTTCCAAATTACAAAGACTGTATAACAAATATTATATTGATAATTCTAGACTGAATCATCTATTCAAACACACCCATATTTAACATTTAAAAAAAAATATCTGTGACAAAAACAATTAGGGGACATTTTTTATGAAGTACCCTGTACTTGGTTCTATTAGAATTTTCTATCAAAGATTTTGCTCTGTGTGCCTTGACTCTTTAGTGCATGAATTCCCCAAAACAGATGTCAGTATTAAAACCATTGGGCAGGTTGAAAAAAGAAATTATGAAGCACCCTGGGTTAGTTAAACTCAAGCTTTTGCCATGTGGGTCTTTTGTGCATGAACTGCCCAAACAGATGACTGGTCAGTCAGTCCTCCATATAAAGCACTAATGAAATAAATAAATCTGTTTTGATAATCATTTCTAAAGAAACAAACAAAATTGACTCTACAAAAATGCAAGCATACATAGAACCATCATACAAAAATAATCAGGTGAGCAGTTGGATGTTTCACAAAGATCCTAAGTTGAACTTATCTCTAAGTTGTACTTAATATAACAATTATGGAAAGCAGTTCACATCTTTGAAAAAAAATTGTAAAAAAAAAGATAATTTAAAAGGCATAAAATGATGATTCAAATCATTCATATTCTATATTACTTGGTATCAAGGAGATTTCATGTTCTTGATGTGGAATTTATGAAAAGTCTCAAATACTTGAATTTTTGCTTTTGAATATATCTTATTTTGAGGCTATAAATAGCTCTCGATTAATTTTTAAGTCCAACTTAGAGTTAAGTTTGACTTATGATCTTTGTGAAACATCCCCCTGATGTATTAAGCAAAAGGGTAAGGAGAGGTGGTGCAACATTGAAATAACAAAATGAATGGGGTGCAAAATTGAATTGAGGTATTGTCTAACCTGTGAGAAGGGGCATCCGTGGCTGACGAGAAGCGTAGGACCTCTCTTCTCTAGGACCTGCAGGAGTTTAATCCGTAGCTCCTGCACCGGATGAGCGGTCCTGCCGACGCCCTTGCCCTCTCCACCCTTCATCCTCCTAGCCATCATCCCGAAAGGAAGATCGAGGCCTCGCCGTAGGAAGAAGCTATTGCCAAGGTTGCCCAGGCTGAGGAAACTGCCGTTTGAGTTGCCTCCGATCCTGCTGCTCCGGATTTGGTCCTCTGGCGTTTGGTTCTGGCAGTTGGCACTTGAGGCGTCACTGAGAGAGAGTAGAGAACTTGTCCGTCTTGATCATTTCAAATAATGAGATGGAGCGCTGGGTGCTAGCTAGTATTTACATGCGGCTCTACAACACTATGGATGGATTACTTATGGCTGTCCAATTCTAACCAAACAGCATTTGAGCTCTTAAAGATCACATCAACGTACACAATTCCATATTACCACAAAAAACGCTACCAACAGTACATGTTATTATCAATTACTAATTGTTGTCAAATAAATTTGAGATCCTACATATATGTAAGTATACATGTAGGGTAAAACTCAATAGTAGTTTCACAATAACTCTCTTCGAGTTCTAAGAATCACTAAAGAAACACAATTACATGAAAAACAGCTATTATACCTGGTACATGTATGGAATTATTAGTTAAAGTACTAAAAAACAGTGAATAAATGAGTAACAAAGTCTTGTAAACTCAATTATCCATGCTCTGTGCGTATCTATAGAGTACCAGAGATGAGCAATGACAGCCAATTTGAAGAAGTCCCTTTTCAAGTCAAACTTTTCTGTTCCTCAAACAACCTTGATTTGTGACTGTATGCATGGACTGCAGAAGCCTAAATAAATACAAGTCTGTGACTCTGTTTGTTAGCAAAACACATTGATCACTTTGACAGCTTCATGGTAATAGATGGATCTTTGATGCTGCAAAAAGAAATTGATTCTTGGTGGTTCCCAATGACGTGAATGATACGTCTTCAACTTGTCCTACACCACCCACGTGGGCGATTCAATTCAGCAAGGGAGCAATGAAAAGGGCCATAATCCATTGTTAGCGCTTACGGTTTATTCTACCCCGGCGAAAAACATATTGTAGCATGTAGAAAGAAAGAATGAAGAAAAAAAATCATATCTCCATCATGCCACTTTTCTTTCATCTTGTTTACGCCGGAAGAAATTACTCGCTTTAAAGTTCGGCACTAATGCGATAATCCATCTGAACCCTAACATTTACTAATCTTCTTAAACGGTGAACGATGGATGGGAATATACTGACAACCCCCCCCCCCCTCTCTCTCTCTCTCTGTCTCTTTCTCAGCATATCTTGCTCTCTTTCTCTATTTTTTAAAGTCTATGTTTCCCATTCTCACATTCTGTCTACTTCTGCTGTATACCTCTCTACTTCTCTTTCTACCTCTATCTCTCTCTCTCTCTCCAACTCTCTATACCGGTACTCCTTTTCTCTTCATATACATGTATATATCTCTCTCTTCATATATCTCCTTTTTTCCCTTGGGGTTTCCCCTTCTTTCCTTTGAACTTTTATTTCCCCTCTAAATGTATCTCTCTCTCTCTCTCTTTCTCTCTTTCTCACTTTCTCTCTCTCTCTCTCTCTCTCTCTCTCTCTCTCTCTCTCTCTCTCTCTCTCTCTCTCTCTCTCTCTCTCTCTCTCTCTCTCTCTCTCTCTCTCTCTCTCTCTCTCTCTCTCTCTCTCTCTCTCTCTCTCTCTCTCTCTCTCTCTCTCTCTCTCTCTCTCTCTCTCTCTCTCTCTCTCTCTCTCTCTCTCTCTCTCTCTCTCTCTCTCTCTCTCTCTCTCTCTCCTCTCTCTCTCATGCACACACACACACTCCTATCCTCATTATTTCTAAACTCCACTTCTAGGCTTCCCAGAAACACACAGGTATCGACATCCCTCTGCACCACCACAGGAAAACAAACCGTTGTTACATCATCATCATCACGCAACAAGTACAGAGTACAGCCACTTCCCATCGATCACAATCCTCGGATTGAGTGGGCAAGAGAACAGAACTCTTGTCTCTTCAGTCACGTCAATCGCTAATCACTCTCATCTATCATACCATGCACGTGCCAACAGATCTACGGATCAGGGCTTTGCACTACCCTAACCATAACGCATAATATTTCTTCCTAAGAACCCAATCCTAGCAAATCCCAGCTCTTGTTTTGTTTGTTTTTAAGCATTTCTAAACTCCATTCTTTCAGGCTCCTTGCAAGAAACGCTGTAAAGATTACGACGCAATGCTATGACGTGGCAGGAAATGCGGTTGATGAAATTCCCCGTCATTCGGCCTTACCAATTTCATCACCAATTTCATTATTTAAACTAGATGGAACTTCGACTGCGCGCAGTCGAAAATGATTGCCTTCCGTCATGGAGCAATTTTAACAAACAAACAGAAGAAATTTTTCAAATTCAACGTCAATTGTAATCCATTATAAGGTTCTCAGAATATTGTGATTACAAGCAATTTCTCATATACATATATGACCCTTTGATCTTTGACCTCATGACCCTAAAATCTACTCAGTTCATTTGCTCTGCAAGATACATACATGATCTAAGTTTGGCAGGAATCCATCAATCTGTTCTAATGATAATGCGATCACGAGCTGTTTTTGCATACATAATGAGCCCTGTGACCTTTGACCTTCGACCTTATGACCCCATAATCTACTCAGTTCATTTGCTCTGCAAGATACATACATGATCTAAGTTTGGCAGGAATCCATCAATCTGTTCTAATGATAATGCGATCACGAGCTGTTTTTGCATACATAATGAGCCCTGTGACCTTTGACCTTTGACCTTGTGACCCCAAAATCTAATCAGTTCATCGGTTCTGTAAGATACATACATGACCAAAGTTTGGCAGGAATCCATCAATCAGTTTTTCAGATAATGCGATCACGAGCTGTTTTTGCATACATAATGAGTCCTGTGACCTTTGACCTCGTGACCCCAAAATCAAATCAGTTCATTGGCTCTGCAAGATACATACATGACCAAAGTTTGGCAGGAATCCATCAATCGGTTCTTCAGATAACGCGATCACAAGCTGTTTTTGCATACATAATGAGCCCTGTGACCTTTGACCTCGTGACCCCAAAATCTAATCAGTTCATCGGCTCTGCAAGATACATACATGACCAAAGTTTGGCAAGAATCCATCATCGGTTCTTCAGATAACGCGATCACGAGCTGTTCTGGCATACATAATGAGCTCTGTGACCTTCGACCTTTGACCTTGTGACCCCAAAATCTAATCAGTTCATAGGCTCTGTAAGATGCATACATGACCAAAGTTTGGCAGGAATCCATCAATCGGTTCTTCAGGTAACGCGATCACGAGCTGTTTTTGCATACATAATGAGCCCTGTGACCTTTGACCTTTGACCTCGTGACCCCAAAATCTAATCAGTTCATTGGCTCTGCAAGATACATACATGACCGAAGTTTGGCAAGAATCCATTAATCGGTTCTTCAGATAATGCGATCACAAGAACGGGACGTACGGACGTACGGACGGGACGTACGGACGTACGGACGTACGGACGGACGGACGGACAACCCGAAAACATAATGCCTCCGGCTACTTCGTAACGGAGGCATAAAAAACAAAAACAATTTCAGGAGAAAATTTAAGTAACTATAATCAATAAACAAAAATTCCTCCAAAACTAACTTCCTTCTTACAAATGTACTTATTACAGTACAACAGATTATTGTAATGTATTTTGTTTAGAGTTTTGTCTAGAATTTTTTTTTTCAATAAGGGTATAAATGTAGATCAACATTTTGAGGGTTAAGTGACACAAAGACGTAAATTCCTGTTTTGCCAAAATGAGTATTTGATATCCAAATGTCCAGAAAAAATTTGGGCTTTCCAGGAAACACAAAGACTTAACTCCATCCAACACCCCAATGAAGTCAATGGTCAAAATGGCCAAAATGGAGTTACGTCTTTGTGTCACTGACCCCTCGATTAGAACTTAATATCATTCTTGAGATGACACTCACCTTGATAATACAGATATCTTGAGTGTGATGTGGGAGAGAAGATCTCCAAAGAGTTGTCCTACCGATGACTGTTGATTGTCTGTGATTGATGCAAAAGGCAGGGCCTTCCAATTCCGTACCTGAATAACACCTGATTAGAAAAAATGATAAGGAAAGCATTTGTTTATTGGTTTGAATCATCATGTCACCAATGCATCATTAGGCCTGTCTTCACTATCTCGAGATTGTCAAATATCCATATATTTGAACTTTCCCGATCGCTAACTATCCAGCTAATTTGCGTCTTCATCAGACCGAAGTAGCAATTAGCGGGATATTTGGTCGGGATTGTCATCCCAAGATATCTTGGGATAGTTTGCAAAATATCCCACTATTTGTCCGGTGCGTCTTCACCAGACCGAAGATTTGCAATAGGCGCTAACGCTGAGCAAAATATTTCGAGCTAATTTCTGAAGGTCGAGTTTTAAGTTTCGAGGTCGAATCTCGAGATGATGAAGACGCGCCTATCGTCATACTTGTTATTGTTTACCTTTTGTGTTGCCTTTTATATTTCTATATACCGGTACATGTATTTGACCTATTTTTATGTATATTTTTAATTTGTAGAATTACAATTTTGACAACACATTGACACAATAGGAATATGAATAAAACCACTGCGTTCAATTGAATACTCGTTTCAAAGGTGGGTTGATTTCTTAAGTGAAATAAAAGTGGTGCATGAATTTAAAATGCTCAAGGCGATTCTATGTAATGTATCGCGTTCGAAATATGTCTTTTACCATTTATTTCATCGGAAGAAAAATAAAATATTTTGATATGACCACAAATGTAAATGATAGCAGAAATAATCATTACCGGTAGTCAAAGGTCATATTGAGAGATTTTCATTTTTTGGAATGGATGATTGTTATATAGGACACACTGCACAGAATCACCCTTCAATATTATTTTGTTAATAGATTTTGAAATACATGTTCAATCCCTCTATCTTGCCTGTAATTGTTCTTTACATGCATTCAGCAACTGCACATTAACAAGATACAATAGAGAGCTTTAATTTCTTCTTTTTTTCTTCAGAAAAAAAAAACTTGTTTTTTTTTCATTTCTTATTTTATATTTTTCTTTTTATCACATTACCATAATTACTTATTTGATACTTTTATCTTTTAAAATTGTTACTTATCTATTTATCTATTATTATTTATTATCTGTGAGTCACAGCTTCACCCTCCCCACCCCCCCCTTAAAAGTGGGGTTTTGTTTGCCACTTAACTGACTCAGTGTGACGTAAAACTGCCAATTTCTTTTTTACAGGATCAGATATTTTAGCTACACTTGCAAGTAAATGATTAAGTAAGTCAAATAACAATTATTTTAATGCCTGAATCTGTGTCCAATAAACCTGGAGGTTACACAATTTTGATCCGTTCTTGTTGATATTTTCGTCCCCTTCCAGCATCAAATCTCCAAATCAGCTGCATAATTTCAATAATTTCAGCCATATTTCAATGCACTGCTGAATTATTCAGATTCCTAATCTCCAGGTACATTCATTGTGTCTTGTTTACAAACAAACAGGCTGAACAATGACGTCATAAGTTTGATTGTAAGCCAGGCGTAAAAATGGAAATCACTTCATTTTGCTTGGTGTGGAAGGGAGCATGATCTTTATCTCCATCTTTATGATGTATCATTTATTTCAATCATATATAAAAGGACCAAAATAGAAACAGTTTCCAAATTTATATCCATGGACCTACTCTGGTAAAACCTTGACTGCAACCTTGATTTATTTGTGTTGATATGCTTACATGATCTATTATACATATCAGCAGAGCTGCCAACCTCCAGAACAGAAAATCAGTAATCACAAGGCTCAAAATCAGTAATTTTGGGTATAAATCAGTAATTTCCTATGCGGCGCTATGACTCTAATAAAAACGGCACGCCAACATTGCACAGACACATGATTATCTGAAATTTTTGGTGATTTTACTCACACAAAGTTGTTAAATAATGAGTTTCATATCATCACAACACAGTCTTCCAGGAAAAATGGGGGGGAAAAAAAAATTTTTTTTTTTAATCCGTAATTTTAAACAACATTCCGTAATGGTCGTTAATTTCCGTACCAATTACGGGAAATCCGTACTAGTTGGCAGCTCTGCATATGACATCAAACTTTTTTGGAGGGTTTCGTAATGATCAATAAATTGTTTCTCCTTCTCTCCAACAACTGGATTACAATACCAAAGAGGAAATGCTAATTACATGTATATTACACTGACAAAACTCTGTTTTTCAATAGAGTTCCTTCTGTAAGTTGACAAATAATCTTCAGGACTGTTATATTTCATAATTGTTTTACAAATTGAATGTTTTCCTTTCTTTTAATCAAGGTTAATTCGGTCTGCAAACAAAAGCACTTTGAAAGACAACTATCACCAGTTTATCTTTGTTGCTGGTCTTTTCTGTCTGGCTGACTAATTTTTGTGAAACAAATTCCCTGAAATCAAGTACATATACACTAAAACAGGCATTTGGGATATAACACAAAAAAACCTTGTAAAACAAAGCTCTTTTTTTTTAAGTTTGTCCAAAAGCTTGCCGTAGTTAAATCGCAAATCCTTTATATCTACATGTACATAAATAAAGCTTGTAAGCAAACATCAAGACCAAAGCCTCCATTTGCTAAATGTCTCTCTGCCCTTTCCAAAAGGCTTATATGTAAAGTAACATTAAAGGCAGACCAAAAAAAGAAACAAACATCACAAGTCATAATGAACAGATAGATGTGAGTACAGTGTACATGCAGAATAGGGCCTGCAGAATTTTGAATTAAGCTACATCTTTTTATGCTGTTCTTGTGTTTTGATACTATTGTACATGCATGCAGTACTTTATGTACAGTGCATGCCCCATTTTCAAGTTGGCAAAAAGTGTACAAATTATCATCACTTCATATATATTCATTAGGAACATGACAAAGTCAATTTTACATTTATAATGCACAACTGCTTTCACAGGGTGATTATCATGACAATGTTGATTTTGTTTGTGAAAGGGAGTTTAATGTTGGAAGGATTATGAAAGGTGAAGATGCAAACAAACTAAGAATATCCCCAGATTGTGGGCCTATGGTGAAGGTCGTACACTGTATGTGAATGCATGGATAAACCTACATTTTTCACAGAGACTTGTCTGAATGAGTTGTCTCACTGTGGGTAAACCTTCAGTAGCCTTCAAGTACCTGTACTTTATTCAAAACAGTCAACCTTTCAACGACGAAAAAGGCTCCACTATATAACAAACAATTATTGGGCTTCTGCATACAGAAAGTCTGAACTCCTTGTTGCCACCCTGACAAATTGATTTGATGACATTTAAGTTTACACTAAGCTTAAGCTGAATTAAAACATATTTGATGTTTACTAAATAACCATTTACACTGTATGTTACATGTATATCTCCTTAAAAACCTCTTTAGTTGCAGATAATTTACATTTACATTAAATGCGCTCCCCTGGTAAATGAAAGACTACATTGGGTAGCTACTTGTACGCTAAAGCCACAGTAATGATGGTATGTAAATGTAGGGTATAATTGAACTTGGGAGGCTACATAATAGCAAGACTTTTAATCTATTAATATGGTCTCTTACAGGTTCCATGCAAGATGTCCTTGGCCCTCTCTTACATTTTGTTGTTGATGGTTTAATTACTATCTCAAGAAAGAGCAATAACAAGACATTGAATTTCCCACATAAAAGAACATCGCGATGAAAAGCATATGACTATTCAACACTTTCTCCTTTTATGTTGACCTTAATAAACCTACAGAGAAACTTAGAAAGCTGACATGAATCAGACAACTTAATCCATTCATCGCGGATAGCAAAGTCGTGCATCATGCATAGACAAGATTTACATCACACAGTAGTGAAACCGAAGATTGATCCTGTAGGGTTGCAGGCAGCCTTTAACTTCAACAAACCTTTAATAATTCACAGGCTCCTGCCTCTGTTGGCTTTAATCCTCTATGTGCAAAGTCAACAGGGCTTTTTAATCCTCGCCCGCATGAAAGCCAGGCTTCTGCACGCTTCCCTATAATCCCTCCCAATCTACAATTGCTAATCCCTAATCTAAAATTCCATCTCTGAAGTAAGTCGACTTTGTGGCAGGCACACATCAAGAGTTATTAGAAGGGTCTCCAAGCATACATACTTCATTTCTTACGTACTGCACAGGGATATCTTATGATGTAGGTTTTTATCATAGGATCTTTTGTGGATTGTTATGGCAGATGACTGGGGGCTGAATACGAGTCGAATACTGCTATTTGGAACAGAATATATTCCTAATGCATAAGAATCAACCACAAGCTACATGTACATGTAATATGTACATGTGAATCACTAAAAGGATTGGAGATTATTAAGTAACAGACCTTCATTTCTAGAATTTGGTGGAGCTCTATTAATCCCACTCCTTGTTTTGCCAAGGAGCTCAAATTGAGCTCCTCAAATAACTCTCCTGGAAAGAGTGAGGAGCTCAATTTGAAAATTGATGTTTTTACCTTGTATTATTGTGTGTGGGTTCAAAATGCTGTAATAAAATACATATCAAACAAGTGTTAACTGACTGACAACCGTGTTGTTTCATTTATTGAAGTTTCAAGTTACTGCAGTACACTCAATTATCATCATCATAATCAACTGAATTTGCAACTCAGTTTGCTTGGTCCACTCTACTTTAGCTTAGACTTAGAGGTCAATTATTTCATCTTAATTTTGAGGAGGTGATTATACTGCTGGTTATTACCATTCATGTTCAACTTAAGTAACTTCAGTCTGCCTCACAGTCACCCTGTAAATTAACAGTTCAGTTTTTGGAACAACGTTAAACAATGTCAAACAATTTAAACGTAACAAATGGGGGTCTTTCCGTAACGCAAGACACCGCAGCATAATTTTCGCGCAAAACGTACACAAACACCCAATCAGTCTTACTGCATTTCGAACCTACCATTTTTAAGTCCAAAATAAAGATGTGCATAAAAACGTTTTTAAAAATCTGTTTCCAGTCAAAGGATCTCCTCCTCGGGTACTCGCTCTTTTGAGTGAATCCATGATAATATTCAGGAAGAAAACACCTCGTTCAAGCGTCGAATGGCAAATTTGTATCAACAGTCAAATAGCAGAACTCGTATCCTACACACGCACACGTACACTCACCAGTACCACAGACACACCAGCCCAGGCCGCTAGGCCCGGCGTTCATGAACAACAACACACCGTATACCGCACTTCATGACTTGCAATGGGCCCGCTCGCTGAATCACCGAAGTCTTCGCTACTATACTTTGAATGGGTATTGCGGGCGACTCTACCACCATGCTCCCCCCAAAAGCACGACCGCACGTAGCATACTAGTATCAAAACAGTAATAACGGCGGCCGTGTTGTTTCGGAATTAAACAAGATGGCGGCGGATGGACCATGTGCGCGAAAGTGCCTATCCAGTGTAGTCAAATTCAGTGAACTGCGTGCGACATGCAGCGCTGTGTACGGAGGCTATGTGATAAGGCGGCATTCGCCGTAACCTTTTGATTGTTTACCGTAACGCCGTAACAAGAGCATTAAAACCAAGGAGCGCTGTAAACAACTCTCCTGATTATTTTTTAGGAGCGCTGTAGGAGCGCCGGCGCGATCGCGCTCCTTAGAAATGAAGGGCAAGTCCACTCCAAAAATAACTTACTTTCAATAGAAGCAGAAAAATCAGACAAACCAATCCAACAAAAAAAGGTTTGAGCAAAATCAAATAACTAAAAAAGAAAGTTATGAATATTAATGTTAATGACATGAAAAACTTTGAAAATCAAAAGACAACAATCTGTGACAACATTGCCTCACTATCCAAGAGTTGTTTTCTTTAAATTGATAATATAATTTTCCCATATTCCTCCTTAGAAGCTTATTTCCTCACACCAGCATCCAAGTTGATAGTAATATGTTTCTGTTTGGATGCACTACTATCGAATGGTAGTTAAATCGTGAAAAATGTAAATTTTGATAAAATATTGATATAAAAATCAATGATTATGAATATACAATATTCTGAAAATAGTATGAATTCTTAAAAGTTCCTAAAAGATTTTGTGAAATGCCATGCACGCAATATGAAACAAATCATAACCTGGGAAAGGCATTGGGAAACCAAGTTTTGGGGGATAAAAATGGGGGGGGGGGGGAAGGGAAATTAATGGGATAAAACTATAAAAAGCACAAAATGATAACCAAATTGGCAGTTTGTGTAGTGATTTTCATTGTTCCATACTTTTTCATACTTTTTCAAAAATTCATAACTTCCTTATAAATTATCTGAATTTACTCAATTTTATTTTATTCTGTTGCTCTTGTTTTTCCGCATCTATTAAAAGCAAATTACTTTTGGAGTGGACTTAGTCTGTAACTGTCTAACTGTATTTGAATCCAGTTTCATGATGTAAAAAAAATTCAAAATGTTCAGGCATCATGCATCAATGATAAATGCTCAAGACTTTGATTTGAAGAACTGTAACTACCTAAATGTGATACATATACATGTAGCTACTTTCTAGGAAAATCAGGCACCGAAAGCAATTAAGCACATGTTTACCAGTATCAGGAAATAAATCTCTGTGTATACGGCGCACTTTTTTTCCGTCGGCAAAAATCAAAAGTCGGGGGTGCGCCGTATACACAGGTACAGGATATTTTGAGTCCTCAAAATGCCACTTTTTAGTGGTTTTCGAAAATCTCTGCGTCTCAACATGAATTACATAATGCAAAATTGCAAATAAAGAATAGGATCTATTATATACCTCACTTAAGTAATCCAGCCATCTGATTGGTCGAAATTGCATTCATAAACTTCAACTGTTCCTGTAAAATTCCCGGTAACCATGCTTAAAACATTTCAATATTTTTAATAACCATGGTTATTAAAAAAATAAGTCAGTCTCCATGGTTACCCCATAGGTTTACATGTTAAAAAATGGTTTGAGCGATGGAGGATACCATACGTGTGCGAAAAATTGGTCGGCAATTTCAATACAATTGAATCTCGATCGATCTTACCGACAATTTTATCTTGCATTGTTGACATGAAGACGAAAATAAACTCTCAAAAACAAAAAAACAACATCTGCCGATAGATCTTGATCTAAGTTCGTGCCAATATGCATTGCAAAAGTAAAAGAAGGGTCCGTTTCATGGAGCTTTTGCGAAGCATCCCTCACGCGGAGCCGTTTTCAATCCATTTTAATGTATATATTAGAGAAAACTACCAAGCATGTTAACGGCGCGTGATAGCTGAGTGGTTGGTTTTCGATACACCTCTTGTTGTACGCAAGAGTTCGAATCCCGTCTTCGACAAAAATGTAAAATATTTTTTATTTTTTATTTTTTAGTCTATTTTTTTTCGGCATATAAAAGTATTAATGACTGCTTTAATATTCGAGAAATAGTTGTTTTCATACGCTCTCGGGAAGGTTACAATTGGGCTATTCTAACCTTCCCTCACTATGAACATGACAGACAATGAAAGCGGACAAAATATACAGTTCCTCAGGTAGACAAAGGGACATCCCTTCACTGCTATTATGTAAAAATGTGTAGAACAGGTGTCACATGCATATTTACCTGTTCTACACATTTGTACATAATAGCAGTGAAGGGATGTTCCTTTGTTTTCATGAGGAACTGTATATTTTGTCCGCTTTCATTGTCTGTCATGTTCATAGTGCCTTGAGCGTAATAAAACAACTATTTCTCTCAAAGCAGTCATTAATACTATACTATTTGAAGTTAAACTACGTTCCTAATTTGAAGGGAAGAGAGTTTTTTTTTTTTTTTTTTTTCAGTCACAATAAATTTATGCCCCTTCACAAAGCACTTTGCCGGCCGAAGCTCTCCCATGTCTTCAGCTCACTCACCTGTATCATGCAGCTCACTTACTCAAGCAGCTCACTCACTCACGAAAACTAGCCTGTCCAAATTTCTGTTTGGACTCGCGAGGAATTTTTTTCTGTCATCTTTAGTTTTAAAAACAACATTGTTACTAGGTCTAACTTAGTTCACAAACACTTCAACTGTGGCTCGTAATAAAATGAAAGTATTTTCGAACACTGAAATGAGCCGATCTGATCTGGTTAACAAAAAAGCCAAAACAGCCCAAAAAGCTTTTGTGTGGCTTTTTTGGCTTTTTGTTAACCAGATCAGAACGGCTCTCATTTCAGTGTTTAAAATACTTTCATTTTATTACGAGGCACAGTTGAAGTGCTTGGGAACTAAGTAAGACCTAGTAATAATGTATTTTTTTTAAACTAAAGATGACAGATTTTTTTTTCCCCAATTTTTTTTTTCCAGAATTTTTTTCCCCCGATTTTTTTTTGTTTGTTTTGATTTGTTTTGTCTTCAAAATAGGGGTGCGCCTTATACACAGAGATTTACGGTATGGCTTTGAAATAGAAAAAAAAACATTTTACTAAAAATGTATTATGCATGTTCATGTTAGTCAGAAATGTTTGCCATTACACGTTTTCAATTGAAAAATTGACAAAGCTTCAACTGCCTGTATTTTGGGCTCTAGTAGGATCAGAATTTGTGTGTACAGTTCACACTTAACACTTTTGAGAACAGTCGGTTCATCCAGAAGGCCCACGTACTGAACTTATTTTATAAGACAACAACCGTAACAAACTAAAAATGAAGCTAAATGGATGATAATCATTGATGGTACTTGATCACACATACGTACATGTATGACTAAGAATGACATGTATTCAAAAGGAGGAGAACACATATCAAATTCTAGGTGTTCTACAAGAGCTTTAGAGCAAACAAGTAAAGCAGATAAATCAAAGAAGTAGACTAGTTAAAGTTTGAACAAAAATGGACACATAATATAAGACAGTTATGAATTTTTGAAAAGTTGTAATCACTATACATGTATGGGCATTACAAATTGGCTGAATCAGAAATGTCATTGTGAGTGCAGGACAAATTTATCATTTGTTCCAACACTCAAAATGTCTTAAATTTCTATTTTTTTTAAATGTACGACTCAATAGGGTCTTGTCCCTTTAGAGGACCTATAATAATATACTTTCCATAATATATTTTAAGTAGTGCCCCAAGAAAGAAGGCACCGTGGAGAAAATCAGAATTGTTATATATTTTTGTACACAGCAAACGGAAGAGTTGTCTATGACTATGTCACAATCTACTGAAAGAATTGCCAATTTGAGATTGGCATAGCTATAGCGATGTCATATTTCAGACATTCATAACTTTCACATTATTGCTCCTAGGTATTTAAAACTGTTGCCATTCTATTTCTCTTATTGTTCTACCTTCATAAAAATAAACTAGTTACAAGGGATGGATTGCCCTAAACACTATTCTGGTAGATCTACAAATAAAAAAAGTTTTGGTCTGAATTGTTACCTGTTGCATTTTTTGCTCTTTCCGGTGGGTAATCCAGCTTGGACAAGGCTACCCTGACAAGATCTCTGAGTTGTAATGTTGATGGCACGATGGCATATCCCTCTTTCCTCTTCTCATCCTCCTCTTTCTTCTTTGCATCCCCACCATCTTTACTGGGCGGGTTGTCGAGAAGCTCTACGATGCAGTGGACTGGTAGCATCTTACCTCCTGGCAGCAAAGACAGAGAAAAGAAAAGATGATGCAGAGTTATGAATACTGAACTCTTCAACTGCTTTGGTCAACTTTTTGAAAAGGCATTGATCAATTCACAAAGACCTATCAAATTCACAATGATGCAACATGTATCTACATATTCAAAATAGATGCTCCCAAGACTGCGACAGTCAAGATGTACATGTACAGTATGCCTTGAATAAACCCTGATCTATGAAAGAATGTGTTGGACTCTTGCGTGGTTCTTACGATGTTATTACGATGCTCGTATAGCTGCCTTACGAAGAGAGGGTTTCGTACAAGGTTTAAACAAATCTTGGACAAAACCATCGACCAGTCCGCAAACTTTTGAACGGTCTAAGAACTATCTACGAATGCTGGTTCGTACGGCCTTCTTAAGAAGATCTAACGAAATGGTCTGAAAATCGTTTGTACGGCGTTCTTAGCGGTTCGTAATGGTATTTGTGACCGAGGCAATAAGACATGGGAAAGCAATCAGTGAATCTTATTCTTAACCACCTTCCAGATACCATATTTTATATTAAAGGTAAAGACCAGTATTGGCAACGCCCCAATTTCAAAAAATAAAATGGAAGCTCTCATTACCAATCATGTGAAAGAATATGTTTTGACTAATACATGATGATAACAAATTTGCCGGGAAACCGCCTACTAATTCATATATTTGGTAAATTTATTTCTCTCATGGTCTGGTGAGAGAGATAGGGTAGTCCCATATACATCTTTCTGTGTATAGTGCTTGTAACTTTACGAAGAATGAGCCAAATTTCTTATCATTTTGATGATTCCAGAACCTTGCAGATGCTAGATGCTAGATGATCGACCTTTTCTGATCGATTCCACAACGTTTCTTTCACAATGCAATCGCATGACCATTACTGGTCTTTACCTTTAAAATAAATGTTCAAAATCCTGGTTGACAGTACCGTGTACATGCATACGATGATGACTGACTGCTCTGACTAGCTGCGTGCTTAATTATGGAACTATTAAAGTGAGGCAGAGAAAGCCTTTTCTCGCAACACAAGTGTATTTGTGTGTAAAGAGCTTATCAATACTGAGACCCCATTATCTCTAAGATGTCCAGTTCAGATCTTCCTGATATAATGTACAAAGAATCCTTTTCACTGGCAACCTCGTGGACAATGAAACAGTTAGAGATAATCCATAAAGACCTCTCTATGAACACAAAGGAGATTAATGTGGGATTATCCCAACTAGTGGCAGCTAAAGAGGGAGGAATGAACCTACTGATGGGGATTAAGATTCCTTACCAATGGTACAAAGAGATAGAGAAAATTTGTAGGCCTTTGCATTCTTGCAGCTTTATTTCCTTGTCTATTGGCTGAGAATAGAAAGGTGAACACATTTTTAATTCTCCTGATAATGCAAATGATGTTTTATTTTTCCTTGAATTAACGGACATCAAGCTATTACACAGACCTTAACAGTACTGGTCAATCACCCATTTACACTGTACCATTTCATGTATTACAATATATGTCGTAGACTGTGTAGCTTAAAAACAATGTATAAAAACTATTACAATTGCATCTTTCTTCTGCTGTTTACATGTCAAGGCATCTGTCAATTTCCTGATTCCAGGCTGTAGCAATATACTGTACAGTATATAATAGACTACAAAAAAATAATTCAAATTAGGAACTACATGTACATCTGTATTATTACAACATTGTACATATTTTGAGGTACATGTATACACACTAAACAATTATAAATGGTTTATTAGACAACATGGTTTGCAGCAATAAGCAGAATTGCTAGATAAAAATTAACAGAAACTTCAAATTTCATAACATACAAAATCTAATCGGCTCATTGGCTCAGCAAGATACATACAGTGTACATGTCGTGAGTTTGATGGTGATCTGTCCATCGGTTCCAATGATAATGTGATCATAAGCTATTTTTGCATACATAATGAGCCCTGTGGCTGTGACCAATGACCTTGTGACCCCAAAATCTAAAGAGTTCATTAGCTCTGCAAGATACATACAGACCCAAGTGGACGGACAACACAAAAACATAATGCCTCCAGCTACTTTGTAACAGAGGAATAAAAATAAAAGGATTTACGCTAACATGTATCTAATTCTTGTTGCTGGTATATATGACTGACTCCATTACCAGTCTAGACTCTAGACACCAACAGCCTTAGCAAGTATACCAGCATCTAAATAGTGAAATGTAAGTTTACATTGAAACCAACATTTTAAGACATTTCCTGCACTACCGGTAGTCAATTAGAATCCTTGAATAAGAATAGTTTGATGCAGTATTGTGTCATTTTCTCAATGCCCTATGGTATACATTTTATTAAATTATTTCATATCATTAATTTTTGTATTGCTTTCTTGATTCAGAGGTTTGTACTTTGTATTGTATTATTGTATTATTTATTTGGCATTTTCAAGAAATATAACAATAAAACAATATAATCATGGTAAATACAAAATAAGAATGACAAAAACTATGCAAATACAAATTTTTGTAGCAATATTCGGAGTGCAAAAGATCGCGGCCAGGGAAGAAGAGAGCAAACTTAATTACTGTAACCGTAAAGGTCCCTCCGCCCAACCAACTGATGCACTCAGAAGACTGGTAAAAATATAGCATAAGGACAAATAAGAGAGTAACAATGAAGTAATGGGAACATTTGGTAACGGACCAGGGTTGGGGTCAATGTCACCAGGGTGGCATAAGAGTTTGCATAGTTAATGATTTTTCAAATTCCCTGACACTCCCTAGCATAATTATGAAAGATGAGATATGTGCAGTACAGGTATCACAATATGCTTATCATTGACTGTGTGACACACCCAACAACAAACAAAAATTTACATTAAGACAAATAGCCATGAATCGGTCAGCCTGGAGTCAGTTTGGCAGTGTGACTGGGGTATCAAACTTAGGTTAATGTGCATGTGTATATTTTCAAATATCCTAGGGTGCGTTTATTGACCAGTTTTTTGCCTAGAATCAGGTTTCTCAAATGTCTTTCCTGCAATTTTTTAAGGTGATAAACGCAAAGCCTTTTTCAAACGTCTTTAGATATGGGCATATATATTGTAACGCCCAAAAAAGTGCGTTTTTAATGTGACATACAGCCAGAATCACGTTTCTGAGACATAATAAATGCAAAGCTGTTTTGAACCCCACATACAAATCGGACCTTCCCAGGCTAATTTCTGGTTCGGTGTACCATGTGTACTCGTCCATCTAGTTGACCTCCGAGAAACTGTCTGCTTCCCGGGTCAAACGACCAGAGCGGCTGCGCAGAGACAAGGCCTTTATTTTTAATCATGAAGAGACGATAAACACGACATCCCGCAAATCACGTTCGTATAGTGGGGTTCGATATATACATATCTAGTGGCAAGACACGATAAACGCACCCCTAGACACGTATAAACGGCAGGTTTAGAGCAGATGCTACTGAAGATATTCCTCTAATAATCGATTGCATCTTGTGAAAGATTAATAGCAACATGAAAGGTGTATAGCCACATCAGCTTCAATGGTTATACAGGTCATTCTGCGGTTTTGTATTCCTCAGAATTTATGATTAGTGTGAACAACAGGGAAATTTTTCAAGTAACAAATGTTCTGGAATATACCAAATCTTTCTTACAAATGACTAAGCCTATACAAATGACTCACTACAAGCTAACTTAAAGGGGAGATCAACGAGACAATAGTAATACCAATTTATTCAAGATTACCCTTACAAATCATTCCCTATATATCAGGAATAATCTAACCTTTCTTTGGTACAAGGGAAGCCTAGCCCACCTGAATACCCTCTCCAACTGTCAATTCAGCTCAGAGTTTACGAGCCACAAAGGATGGTTTTATCCCATAAAGTGCATTACACACTGAGAGATATCAGGCCTCCCATAAAGGGAGAAAATGGAGGAAAAAGAAAGAGTAATGATGCAAAAATGGTAGCTCTGGCTCCCAGCAAATAATGCTCCCACTCTGCACGCTCCAAGAGGATTTTCTGATTTAAGAGATTACAAATCTGAGTGGGATTTTTCTGTTATAGCCGGAGCAAATAAATCGCTCGTACATGAAAGGATGAAAGAAAATAACTTGAGCAGCATTATTCGAGGAGAAGTGCATGTAGTGATGGAAATGGATTATATGAATGCAGCAGTTCATAAAAAAGGGATTTCGGATTAGGTCATACAGGCACATATAGCACTAGGATCACTTTAATAACAAAGAGAGGTACGAGGGAGAGAGAGAGAGAGAGAAAGGGTAGGAGAGAGATAGAGAGAGAGGGTAATGGACAGAGAGAGAGAGAGGGGTAGATTTTTTTAAATAGGAACTGCACCTGGCTTTAATAAGGATCTAAAAACAGAGCCAAATCTCTTGCGCAAAATCGCAAAATGCATCTATGGATGTGGATTACATTAAAGACTTCTTAGCTCTTTCAATGAGATGAAATATTCCTTGATTCAAAGATAAAGAGATTAGTGAAATCCTTCGCAGCAAAAAAGTGTATATGCTCTTATGCTCTATCCTAATTTCTCTCATTCAGATTCTCCCTCTATCCTCTTTCTTTTCCCTGACCCCCCCCCCCCCCCTCCTCTTTCTCTCCTTGACCCATCCCCCTCCCCCCTCTCTCTCTCTCTCACACACACTCTTCCACCATCCTTTTTTTCTTTCAGATCTTTAATTTTCTCCCTTGTAGGCTACATGTAGTGAGCTTATCAAGTCAGTGAGAATACATTTAACAACATTTTACATTCTATTACTACCAAGATCCCTACGCTCCCTATTGCTAAACACCACTGCATCCATCAATTTAGTAAAGCCGGAAGATGCCACTTGAAAAGGGTATTCGGAATACATCCCCAATCTTGTTAGCGACTAACCCATTTCAAATCAATCCACACAGAATAGATCTCTTTTCCTCTTAAATCCATCAAAGCCACCCAATCTTGGCTTCCAATATCTCCCTAGTGATTTTATTCCCCTTGCTCTTTTTTTTCTTCCTGATCTGTAAAATCTCTCTCTCTCTCTCTATCTCTTTCTTTCTCTCTCTCTCTATCTCTTTCTTTCTCTCTCTCTCTCTCTCTCTCTTGCCATCCTCCTCCTCCTTCCCCCTGTTCACTTTCTTTTGCAATTTATATGTAAATTTGGGCTTCATGAAACATATCTGGAATCGACATGTCGACAAAATAATGTTCAACTTTGATAGGACAGGCATACATACAATGCAATATGTCCTCTGTTTGGAGCCAGAAGGGTGTTAACTCATCATTTCACACACGGTTAAAGGTAAAGACCAGTATTGGCAACGCCCCAATTTCAAAAAATGAAATGGAAGCTCTCATTACCAATCATGTGAAAGAATATGTTTTGACTAATACATGATGATACAAAATTTGCCGGGAAACCGCCTACTAATTCATATATTTGGTAAATTTATTTCTCTCATGGTCTGGTGAGAGAGATAGGGTAGTCCCATATACATCTTTCTGTGTATAGTGCTTGTAACTTTACGAAGAATGAGCCAAATTTCTTATCATTTTGATGATTCCAGAACCTTGCAGATGCTAGATGCTAGATGATCGACATTTTCTGATCGATTCCACGACGTTTCTTTCACAATGCAATCGCATGACCATTACTGGTCTTTACCTTTAAAGCCCTTCTTGCTCCGAACAGATGGTGTATAAATATGTAGATATATTAATGAAGAGGTAAATTGTTAATATTTCATTCTGTGTTTTAATTGAAACACTACACTTCAAACATTTTGTATTGAAATTCCTTTGAGGGAGGGGGTTGTAACTGTCATGCACCGACCCATCCACCCCTCCCCAACCCATATCAAAGGTAATGTATCATCTATATTTTGATGAAATCACACCCCTACCCTCTCACCTCTTCACTCTCTGTCTATGTTTATCCCAACTCTTTACCACCCATCCATTTAACTACCCAAGTCTATCCCTTAATCCAACAGAGTCAAGTGCACATCTTTCCTAATTCAAAATAGATCGTCCCTTCGGGTAGCTAAACAGAAAGCTGGCTTTACATGTATATCCTTCTCTCTCTTTTCTTATACTTCTCCCTTCTCCCTCTTGCCCGTCCATTTCACTGTCTCGATTCCTGGGGACTGTGTGAAAATTAGCTGTGATCGGGGGTGATTTCGTAGCCAATTTAGGTGGCTAAGTCGAGTCAACATTAGCGTTTATCCATTGGAGATGGAAGGAGAGACGCCACCCAAATTGAATGATCACGTCATCTATCTAGCCAGGGTTTGGAGATAGATACTTTTTAGTACATTCACCTGACAGTCAGTCTAGACTTTGGCCATTCAGACCCTGATGTAATTGGAAAAATAACTTCCTAACTCCAAGCAAATCATCAAATTTTTGAGAGAAATGAAGAAAAAAAGGTGAGGTTTTAATCATATCTACCGGTAGTTAAATTGAAGAACTGCTGAACAGTTTGGGGAAAGTAAGCAATCAACCAAACACTATTTATTTCAAAGATGGATTCTGAGTCTCTGACCATCTTGAATCCTAGCAGGTTTATATCTCATTTGAGAAACATGACATGTGTATACATTTAAGGTTAGCAGAACATTTGTATGAAAAATTGCTTCAATTGCTTGTAATGAAAATTGAAATTCCTTACCAACATTATCAAAGTTTGGGTGAGTAATAGCATTTAACAACATCAAGAGACCAGGCCAAACTAAACTTGGGACTGAAATTGGTAAAAAAAAAAATTAAAAAAGGATTTTTTTTTGTTGGTAATACTTAATTTGTTTTCATACCGTAATTTTAAAATGTATTTCCCTCTCTCTATCTTTACTATACAAACTTCATCTCCGATTCTTCCTCTCTCTCTCTCTCTCTCTTTCCTTCTTTCCCAACTACCCTCCAGTCCTCTTCAGGCATCACAATGTCTATCCCCCTATCTCCTACCCCCCCCCCTCTCTCTCTCTCTCTGTCTGTCTCTTTCTCTCTCTTTCCTTCTAACTTAAGTCCACCCTTCTTCACTGTGGATCAGCCATCTCAATTTCAATCAGCTTAGAGAAAGTAAATCCTTTGAAAGGTAACACTTTTGCCAGTAAGCCCCTCTTAGCCCTGACCAAGCTCCTCCAAATGCATGAATGTGCCTTTGAACTTTCCCCACATTGTGGAGCACAGCAGAAGGCCCTCTGTATGTTGTATGTTCAGAACCGTAAGGTCATACATGTACATGTATGTGTTCAGAACAGGGAGGGCATTAACTCTATAAGGCCAAATAAAATAAAAGTATGTTTAGCGTCTTGCCTTTTTGAAAAATAGGAAGGAAGAGGCCCTTTTTCTCAAAATCCTTGTTTTAATTCATTGAAAAAAATAGAAGGCAGCCCCCAAAAAGGAAGCGGGTGGGGACACTTAACAGAAATATATTTGTTAATGGCCTAAATGCATATTCACACCCTTTTAGCTCTCATCTGACCATACCATACATGTATATTCAGTTCTAGTGTTCACAGCTCAGGCTCCTGTATAGTGCCTGCCCAAAGGCCATTAACACATCATTTAACACATGATTAATTCCCTTAATTAGTGCCCCGTGTTCAGCTCAAGTGTTAGTGCTCATAGGAGCATGCTTAGCTGCTGGCTGCTCAGAGCCAGATTTAATGTATCACCTGACCCATTCACAAGAACTTTACCCAATCTCGATAAAAGCAGACAAAAGAAGAAACAGCAATAATATCCACATCTCTTCACTATGTTTTCTTAACTATACCCTACCCCATTTGTTCCTCTTTACATGTACATGTATCTCTGTCCCCCTCTTTCCCCTCATCCTTCTCCTGCTTTCCCTTCTTCCATTCTTTCTCTACATTTGTAATTTCCCCCATCATCCTTCACCTCTCCTTATTTTTCTCTTTTATATGTTTATCACTTTATATCTTTCTTTCCAAGTGTTGAATTTACTACTTTCCATTTTGCTCATACGGTACTCACCCTGTCTCTTTCACTCACTCTCTCTCTCATCTCTCCAGTGTCATCTTCCTATCGTCCTTGCTCTCTCTGTCTGTCTAAATGTATGTCTCTCTCTATGCCTCTGTCTCACTCTCTCTCTCTCTCTCTATATATATATGCCTCTGTCTCTCTCTCACTCTCTCCCTCGCTCTTGCTCCCTCTGTCTCTCAGTATAGTCTCCTCCAACCTAAACCTGGATGGATTTATCTCCTAATCTTCCTAATGGGCTTCCTAATCTCCCGGAGGATTTGAAGCTTAATCTGTTAATGGAAAACCCAGGCAACCAAAAGGAGATTCTTACCTACAATCTCCCTCCAAAACATCACAAAAAGGTAAAAATGGAGAGAGCCCCTCTCTCGAATCATCTATCTCTCTCTCTTTCACTATCTGTACCCAAGTTCCCTAGTTCCTCCGCTCGAGAGCAAATCCAGCCTTAAAATCTTCTCTTGCCATTTGTCATTCGATGCCCTAACAAGAAAGATGGGAGCAAATCTGACGGCATTAACGATGCCTCTGACAATTTCTGTGAAATGGCCAAACAAAGGCTGCTAGAGAAGGTGTACTCTCAGGCAGTCAAAGGAGACTTCAACGATACAAGTAACACTTAACCCCCCCCCCCCCCCCTCTTCCCATTCCAGAGACATTAGCTGGCTGGTACGTCATCCGGACTGTTCTCAGTCTCAACTAGCTCTCTCAACCCCTCATCCGCTAGCAAATGAACGAGCTATCAGCAGGCAATTACTTAAGTCTCGACATTATGCCACGTCCCCTCTGAGATTTCCAACATTAAAAAACAACTTCCCAGGATGCTCCCAGCTACATGTACCTTTCACTACACTTAGCAAACAGAATAAAGCCAATACACATTATTAATTCTTACATTTTCTCTCTTTCTTTTCACATTAAGGTACATAATTTTTTCAAGAGAAGGTCTACATTTATACATTGATCTGAAGTTATTCAAGCAACCTTTGCTTTAACGAGTCAGAGATCTTCTCATTTCTGGGCAACAAAAGTTTACCAGAAGATAACCCACTGAGGATTCTTGAAAAATTCACATTAATACTTTTGTTTGTAAAACTGAAAATTACAAGGTACTCTGTTTGAAAAGCCCACAGGCCTGAAGCGTCTTTATTACGCATGTCTATCTACTTTCTTCCCCTCACTCTTTCTTTCTCTCTCTTTCTCTCTCTCTCTTTCACCCTCATGCACATATGTTGTCCTTTTTATTACCAACTCTTCCTCCTCCTTACTGACCTCTTCAACTACCGGTACATTTATTTATTTCTATCTTTTTTTATAAACATTTACTTTTTTTTTATTTAATACAGATGTGCCTTCTTGTCTCCTTTTTGAACTTCCAGGACATCATTCCTTATAATGTCAAACATACTCGAGAATGAAGACATACTCTACTAAAAGAAACCTAGTTGAAATATTGTTTTTCCACAATTTCTTCAAGTTTCACAAAATCATACAGGAGAATGGATTTGTCTTGAACACGAACCTGAAATTTCTTTTAAGACTTATTAAAAGGACTATCTTCATGCCACATGGGACACTCTAGCTCTCTAGAAGATTTCAAATTTGAATCGTTTCCCTTTGCGGCAAGAAAATATGAAAATACAAATATATGCACACTTAAAAAATGACATAAAACCTCCAAGCCAAGGGCAAAGAAAAGATAGAATTAAGTGCTCATCCTGGATAAATACCTTGCTCTCACATTCTGATGAAGAAAGCCTATCGATGCGTACCCACTGCCAAGATAGGAATCACAATTTCTTTGAAAGCCTTCCACATCATTATTTCCTTATAACTCTAAGATCGCAGCAAGAGCGCAATTGAGGAAATGACAGGACTTGTCGGCTTTCCTCCTGCAATGGGAACGATACAGAATCGTCTTCCAGGCTGAGAAGTCGCATTCTGGATTAAATGGAGAAAACAAAGGATCTCTCCTCAACGCCAGTGCATTAACAATCCCTGGAGGCTTAGCATGCCTCGCAAATATTTCTTTAAAAGAAGAGGGAAAGATGGTTGTTAACTATAGATATAGAAATCAAAATTCCTAGAGACAGGAAAACAAATGTTTATTTCATTCCTCATAAACAAACTTGTTTTAAAGAAAGTATCAAACACTTTTTTTAAGGCATATATTTGTGTGATCGCTTCATGAAAAACTTCAAGAGAGAGCAAGAATTTGTAGCAAAAGGCTGGAAGAGCCTAGTAAATGCGTGTGACTGGAATAATCATGCTTTAAATATTTTGTGAAAAAAGGGATGTACACTGTTTAGTGCAATAATAATTCTACAAAGCCAAATATAGCAGAAAAAGTAGCTACCAAATAGAAAGTTTTTTTAATATTGTGCTTTAGGATATTCCTATCAACAATGAGCTGCTAGAAAAACTCTTTTATTCTTGGAGTTATATATTTGGATTTTTAAACAAATTAGTCTTTCACTGTTTCAGTCAAATTAATTTGGAAAGATTCAAGTTGCAGGAAGGTAAAAGTACAGCCTTAATGTGTAGATCAACTGTTTAGAGCCACAAGGGCATTAATTCTGAGTTAACATGTAAGTATGTTCATTCCAGCTCTGATGAACAAACATTTACATAGCATTTAATAGTCTTCAAATAACCTTACACTGTACATCATAAACTTCACCAAGTTCAAGGTCCTCCAAAGTGGTATCAAACAAAGACTACAGGGTGTGAGTTTACAAAATTAGTTACTAATAACCTGACCCTTTCTCCCTTATTCTTCAATACAAAATACAACAAATGTACTAACATCGTTCATCATTCCCGGAATTAAATATAGGTGTTGGTGAAGTCAAGTTCTTCGGAAACCCAAGGAGTAAAGTTCAATATATGTTTGAAACAATCCATTTATCAATGGATTTCACTGCTAATAATAGAGCCCTTGTGGAAGCATCATCAAAGTGAGATATAAATGTCATTAAAAGATAATCCTCTCCCAGTGGACACACCGAGTTCCACCCTCATTGAAGAGGGGTCTGCGGTAAAGGCTCATGGGATATCGGGGTAGAACGAACCAAGGCTCGTCTGCCTTGATACCTGAAAACAATTCCAAAGCAGCACCTTCCCTTTTTCACCTTCCTTTATATCTGTGAAGATTATTAACGATATAGCCGTTAAGGAGATTTTGGGAGCATGTCTGGTAAGCGGATTGCAAGTTTCTTTCACAAGATCATATTCTGGGCTTGCTTTAAAGTGGTGTTAGAGGGATGACATTGCAAAAGTGGTTTCAATGGTAAAAACAAAAAAGAAAAAGTGTTATTAATTTTTTCATGGCATTTTGGGAAAAGGTTTTTCCTCCTTTCTCCCCATGAATATAAAAAAATACACAAATTAGTCTTCTGTTAACTCGACAGTTAAACAAATATTTGTATCTTGAGTACCGGTAGTCAATTTTATTTATATATTATTTATATTGTTTGTTAATTTGTTGCAAATGAAAATTAATAAAATCCCTGTGGAGGGAAAAGTATGGGAGATAAAGAAATTGGGGAAAGAGGAGAAAAAAGTAGATATTGTTGAAAGTACAACTATAAACAGTTGGCTAAGTTGGTTTGGTACTCAAAACAGTCCAGCAACTCTGCTTTATTGGAATGATTGGATGGTGAAGTTTTTTCTTTACACTTCACTTAGCCTTCTTGGATTTTATAGCATGTCATTTTACTGTGACACTTTCATCACCTGGCCAACAAATATAATTTAGCCAAAGGTTGCTGTAAAAAGCAACAACAAAAAAGATTGTGATACTCTTTAAATTACTTACATTTTATTCCTTAATAATTGTTATCTGCTTTTTGTAGCATATTTAATAAGATTTTCAAAGAAAGGTAATAAGATATAAGTTCATAATATTGCCTGTTTGAATACTCTTAAAATATCAATTTCAAGATTTTAAAAGGTCACTTCTACATGCCTATCTAATCTTACATCTGAATATCACAAGATTTTGACTGTTTTCAGTCCTGAAAAACATCTGAGAATTGATTATTGGTCAGCATCCCTTATCTGAGGATATGCTGCAAGATTACAAGAATTAATGAGTATAGTGTCCTTCCAAGTTTTCTTAGATCATAAAGTATATCCTGCTTGTTAAGAAGTACATCACAATTGACCTTCAGAGAGAGAAAAACAAAATGTGTCATGACTTCGAAGTCGGTAGATCCACTGTGCACTACTCCGTGGGCATTGCATGAGCAAAGTCTTTTTCAGACAGTACATCTAACAAAACAAAATAAAAATGACGCAAATTAGATCTGGAAGAGCGTCCTAAGCCGGCTAATCCTCTCCCCTTTTAGTCACTTAATTCCAATTCCCAAGCCCTCCACCACGCAAATACAGGTACACATTTTATTTCTTTTCCCTTGCTGCATCCCCTCCGGCTAACGCAACTCGCAGAGCCTGCCAAACTACAGCTTGGATGCCAGCAAAAAGAAACTGGATTAATTACCTTCCTCTACAGGAAGTGAGCAAGAAAAAACTCAAGCTTATGAGATAAATTAGCTTCTAAGCTTCACCATACTTCTCATTTCTCTCTCACCCTCTCTCTCTCTCTCTTTCTTCCCATCTCTGTTGGTAAAATTAGAAAGCGTCGGCAGGAGTATTGCGTGAGATCGCGTACCGAAATATCTCGCAAGCAGGAAGGAAACTTGGGCATTTTTTTCTTGGGCTAATCCCGCTGCGATAGGACTCAAAGTCAACTCTTCCTGGTCTGGGTTGAAAGAATTCCTGACTATTTTGTCAAGCGGGTATTATCACCTCGACGAGGTCCCATGCAAAATAGTATTTTCAGAGCAACAGCAGCCACTTAATGAATTTGCTGCTATGATGACAAACAGATAAATTTCATTGACAGATAATGAGCCATCCATCAATGAGTGATCTACCCAATCTTTTCCTCTCTCAATGTTACTCTCTTTTCTTTCACACTCTGGCTTTTTTTCTCAGTTTTCTTCTTTTCTTACAGTTTTATTACCACATTGTCTTCTTCCTTTTTTTTAAATAAATAATGTCTGCTCTGTGTGTGTGTGTTTGTGGGTATGTGTGAATTCTATTCTTGGATTAGACCTGCAAGTAATTTCTACTGAAACCTATAAGTGAAACTGTGAAAGTACAGAATGCCATTAAAAACAATGAGTTGCAGTAGCCCATTTTAACAAAGAAAAGTGTAATTAATGTATAACATACAATGTAATAGATGGCAGTAATAGAGACATGGTAATAGTTCTGTGAAGTACATTGTATATTGTGCAATGTTCTTATCCCCTCCTTATAAATGAAAATATATCAGTATTCAGTACATGTAGGGACTGTTGGAATTGTGAAAAAAACTTCTAACAGTTCCTACAATGCCTCTTTTCAATTTCGCAGTTCACATTATTATTTTTCCAGCATGCTCATACATGAATTCAATAATAAGAAGAAAAAAGAAAAGAAAAAGAAAAAAAGGGGGAAAAAGTTAAAAACCAACTTCTGAAGGAACTGCATTACTGGTACAATGCATTCATAAGTTAAAATACTCTAACCAAGAAACTTATTTGTTCCATGGTTAATCATGAAATTTATTTATATTTTAATGCTTCAGTAACTTTAGCCAAATAAATCTCATTAATACCACAGCCTATTTGCCATTGTTAAAGCAGTACCGTAAATAATAGAGGTAAATTGTGCTAAATTGTATTTGATAGTGGAATTCTATCAGAGGTCATGGACAGAATCACAGCAATTATATATTTTTTTAAGTACCGGTATTAATAATAATTCACTGAAAATCCAGTGTAAGATAAGATTGAACCTGGTATCATAAAGAATTTTTTTTTTTAAAGAAGAGAATCTCACAAAAACTGCAAAACCTACCGGTATTAGTACATGTATAAAAAGTAAATGCTAGGAGAACAGAACTCCCTCTTGCGGAGGGGGCGTTTATTTTTGTATGAGAATAATGTCAGTGCATCTGTGCATTTCTACATCGCTCCACCATGGAATATTTCACAAGATTTTACTTATTTCTCAGCACTTGGCCATAATGACGTCACATTAATAAAAAAAAATTGTCAATATCACATGCTGGAAGCAAAAATCATGAAAAGGGAATATTTTGAACCAATTTACAGGAATTCAGAACAATACCAATAATTAGGGCTTCTCTACTACCTTTCTTCATTGAGGTGTGGGGCAAATTATTGGGTTATGATAAAAAATGTCAAGCCTTGCGATCACACTCACACACAAACTATTTTGGAAACATTAAGTTCATGAAGCAGAATACAGGACATAGTAGGCCTACTATTTGGTCGTGAATTACTAATAAACACACCTTTGCCTACAATAGCAACAACAACAACAAGACAATCACAACAAAAGAACAAAAAACAAAAAGATCTTTGCATTAATGGAATACATCTAAATTAAATAAAAAGTATCATGAAAAAAAAATAAAAGCAAAAGGCAACCATGGTCAGTGAAAATACTTGCCATGGTTTATTTTATGGTACATTCATCATTCATGTACTTGCACATTATTCTCCACATGCATTTAATATTGACAATCTCAATAATCCAGATAATAGTCGTCAATGCTCTCATTCAGCTAATGTGGAAGAAAGATATAACGTTTCAAGTAATGAATCTGGTCTCCTCCTTACAAACTCTGAACCTTGATATTTCAAGTTCCTCAAGTAACAAACTGATTGTACTAGCTCACCTTGGAAGTGGGATTTTTTTTCTTCCAATACATATTGTTACAAGTTACATTTGTACGACCCATACTTTATATGATAATGATGCCACAAGTCCTTACCTGAATCTTTGACACGTTTTGACGGTGGGGGGTTTCCTTTGTTGGTTGAAGCAGCATCGGGCAGGCCAGCAAGAGGAGCAGCGGGCTCTGAGCCTTCTCGTCTGGGCTGAGGGCTGGACTGCTTGCGTTTCCTGCTGTGCGAGGAAGCCAAGCTGTCTCCGCTCGGCAACCCGTGGGGAGGAGGGGAGGAAGGAGTACTCATGGGGTTGGCACTGCTGAAGTCACCTTCACCTGACGTTGATGGTTCTGTAGTGCCTTCCTCCGCACCTTCGCCCTGTGCACCACCACTTCCGTACACTTGTAACTGCAGGAAAGATGAGAATGATCAAACGACATGACGGTACAACTTGTATACAAAGGAAAAATAAAATCTTACAAAAATAACACAATCAATTTAGTGTAAAATGTATTTGAATCTAAATCTGTTAATGGATAAAAGGTTTTGGCTTTCAAAATATTAATGAATAACTTTTAAAAGAACCCACAAAATTTATTTAGATCAGTTCTGAAATTTAAAAAAGTATAGTAGCCTACACAAGCATCTGAACTCCTTTTTTTCTTCTTCTTTTTTTTCTTCTGTGGATGAGCTGTTTTCAATTGGAGATTGTATGAAAGCAAGCAAATAAAAGGTTGGCAACACTTTAGTTAAATCAGAGAAATAAAGAAAAAGTCATCAAGTATGAAAGAGATAACTATTTGTATGTGAATGGAGAAAAATTGTTTAAATTGGTCAGTCAACTGTACTAGGACAGTTCTCCCATGTAATGGCTAATGATATTACAACAGGTGTAGGCCTACTGTGAAATATTATTAATTTTCCAATTTCTCTTTTATACTAGATCTAACAAGTTAGACCTAGGCACCTTTATCTTTTAATCAAAATGTTGAGCATGCTCTTGCATGTCCCTCCAATAAGAATTAATTCTTCTGCGCTATGAAATTTTAAAACAATATTTAAAGAAAAAAAAAACTTCCATAATTTTAAGTGAGGGAGATGGAAAAGACTGTTGTTGTTGACCAGCAACAGAAAAAAATGCATCATTCTTGACCTCAAACTTTATTGACAAAGTTTCTTGAGCTCTGTTTCTCTTATTTTTTAATACATTTTTTCAAAGTATATTGGTATCAAGGTTGGATTCCCATGTTCAATATATAAAATAATTCAACAATTATTTCAACAAAACCAATCACCGACAATTTCCAAAATACCATCAAACTTCAATGCACAACATTGATACCCTACACAATGGTACCTGGGCGGCCAGCCCTGGCGTTATCAGCGCTTGGCACTTGGGTGGTTATGTGCGTTGATCCCTAGAAGCCTTCTTGATCACGTCGACAGAATAATCGTTTTCAATTCTTCCAGAAAACATAAATCACAATTGTGCTTAACATTTCCGTCGTATATAATGCGAAGACTGGTTAAAATATAAAATCACTTCCAATACTGTTTAAAATGAGTAATATGAACACAGGTAAGACACATCATATTTTACCTGAGTTCGGCTAAAACTTGTGTCGGTACTTGCAGCCACCCATGCCTCCGCGAGATCTTGCACGGTTTGTTGCAGATCCATTGCATTAGGCTTAGCTGTCTGGCAAGATTATCGGAAACATACAAAATGCGTAGCTAGTTTTGCACCAGAATACTTCTTGATGCGTAGCTCCAGTTGGGCTCCCGTAAAACAGAGAAATCAAGTTCATAGACAGTCGACAGCTCCTCGTGTGAAAATGAGCGCAAACAGCGAATTTGTCGCTTCGAATTCAGGCTCTCGAACAGTGAATCCACGGCTTTGTTCGGTGATCAGCTAAGCTAAAGGTCGCAGAGATTACGGATTAACGCATAGCACAGTCAATGCGAATGCGCGAAGAATATAGTCCATACTAATACTACAAAATTAATGACTCTATCGAACTATGTGCACAACTACTGATTATATCTTCGAGGATATTTTGATATTTACTCCTGGAAAATAATATTATTTAATTTAATCGGATATGGATTAATTTATTTTCAGAAGGTAATCTCACAAAGATGTATGCATGGTACCAGCAGCGTTGCGCCAGTAGGCCTACAGTGTTTTCACCTGAGCTAGCTGCGCTGCCGCAGCATCACAGCATAGCAGCCGTACTGTGCAAATCTGAGCGAGATGATGATAAAGTCCGATGCAATGCAAGCAAATGGGAATAAGGGATTAGACTATCTCTTATATTTTCACGATATCATAGAAATTGAATTTTACATCAAAATAATTTCTAAAAATATCATAGCCCTTAAATAATGTCATAAAGTTTGAAATTTTGCTTCTTTGAAGCACAAAAGAACGTTTCAGTCTAGCTTTTGACAACCCAATATTCATGATCGAGGTTATACTATAGCAAAATGGAGACTGTCGTGTTGGCGAAAGTTGTCGCTTTGGCGACACTTTTGGGGCTTGTTTCTGGTTCTGGGAACCATTTCAAGGATGGTGACAAGGTAACTTTGATTTCCCCATAAATATATTTATAAATTATCATCAACTAGTACCTTGATTGGTACCCTTCATGCATGTTTTCACCATTTCTTTACTCGATTATTTCTGTTTATATGTGAATGTTCAATTGATGACATGACAGACTGACTGACTGCGGGTGCAGGGTGCCGCTGAAACTTTGAGTTTGACAGACATGAAACTCGACAGTGACAGTGATGACCTGTGTCGGTGTGATAACTGTGAAAATATTCAATCATTTTATTGCAATGGATTGTTATTTGTTGATGATTGTATTTGAAAGTCAGGGTAATTCTCCAGATTCTGCCGCCCGAAGTAGAAAAAGACCAGTGCAAAGACTAAAGAGAATAATAATATGCACAATTTTAGTTCCAGGACGGGGCGCTGGTCCGAGAATGAGAACCGTCCACATAAACGAGGATTACCTCGTCCTAAAAAAATAAGGATGGAAGTCCACATTGTCGCAGACGTTTTTTTCTTCGGTGCTCTGCGGGTTCCTGATCCGCGCGCTAGGAATGCAAAAAACGGATTCCTAGTAATAAAATACCCCCAGTTCACCATCTACTTTTAGTTTTATAGGGGTTCTGTCTTCCTAAGGATTTATCGCTCATAAAGCGTATGTGAGAGTCTCTGTACAAAGTTAATGTGAAATGCATCAAGAAAATCATTGCGGAATCGTTTTTTTTCGCATCTCCGACGCGCGTATCAGAAATCAGAATCATCAGCGCAAATGCGGACGATCCTTATTTTTTATTGCGTCTGTTCGCGTTTACAAAGACGATCCTCTTTGGTGCGGACGATCCTTAATATTCTTGGACCAGCGCCCCTACTGATTCCTCAGCTCACCTTCACAGCCACCCGAACCCTAATCCTAACCCACCAAAGTCAGTACAGTTTGAAGCAGCTTGTTTTGTGCTCCCATTAAATTTGACTATCAATCATCAAGTAGACTAGACTTCTAGTGTCATTATTTAAAATTTAAAGATGGAACTTCAAGTTCGTTTGTGATTATTACATTTGTAATATTTTAATATGTTAGAAAACTGTAATTTTCAACAGCCATTTAATAACTAGAAACGTCGTAGATTTCAATAATTCAGTGTTTTGTCGATTGTAATGCAATAACTTTGTAGCATGAGACTTTGGCAAGTCTGAACCACTTGAAAAATTATTATCATTAATCGGCGATGCCGGTATGCAAGGTTACTGGTAACGTAACATCAACGATTTTTCTAAAATCTTACTTAGACTGAAAAGTCAGTGTATTTCATTCAAGGATGTGTTCTGCTGAGACTACGCTAGCTTCACCCAATCCCTCTTAAAAGATGAAAGATGTTTTTAAAATTGCGCCTAGCAAACCCTTGACATGCTTTAGTTTAGTAAAAACAGGTAAACAATATGTAAGTTGAAAAATAAGCAAAAAGAATCACACAGACAAGGGGGCCCTCCATTTGCTGTAAATGGCAGTGTACTACATCATGTACTGTACATAACCACAAAGTCACACAGAAAATGACTATCTTGTAAACGATGACATTTTGGCATTACAAAAAAATGTTGTTGCTTTGAAAATTATCTACACTTAATTGCAAATGTACTGTAATTCTATTTCAAATGTGATATGAGTACTTTTATTATCTTTATTCTTTTCATACAGGTTCCTTTGTATGTAAACAAGGTGGGACCATATTTCAACCCACATGAAACATATCACTACTACCAACTGCCAGTGTGCAGACCAGAAAAGGTATGTCTTTATAATACTTTGTAGCTCAAGGAATGTAGACATGGAAAAAGATCTTTGATAAAACAAAATATATGTGTAAATTTGTGCAAATCACGATTTACTTTATATACAAAAGAAAATTAATAAAAATAACTTTGATACAGGTATTTCTTAAGTGTTTGTGCAATTAGTAGATTTTGTCAGTTGTAACGTTCAGCATTTAAGTGTTTTACAAAAGCTTGATTATTCAGATCATATTCAGCAAATATCTAATTGACCCCTGTGACCCAAATGAACTGCACTAAAACATGCCAAACATAAGAGTTACAAATATTGTCTTGTCTTGAAAATAAATGAGAACGAATGTAAAGCAATGCAACCTTGCTCATCAGCATAAGATGTGGACATAGTTCCGGTAATCAGAGTAGATTTGAATTTTGGTGGAAGTAAATTGGGGAACAGGATCTGGTGTCATCATAATTCTTCTTGCATCAATAATTGTGATATTCTAGCGTAATGGGACTTCTCTGTTATTTTAGAAATTCAAATCAATCAAATAGGATAAATCTCTTATCAATATCCGATGATCTTCATTTCGTTATGCAAGGTATAGTGATCGTATAAGTTGCCAATGTCATAATTTGAAACCTGTGTTTATATTTCATAATACATTTAACATTGTTGCCTTGATTCTTTATTGCACAGGTTGAAACCAAAAGTCTTACGCTTGGAGAGATTCTAGATGGAGATCGCATGGCAGAATCTATGTATCAGATGAAATTTAAAGGTTTGTATGCTTTTTTCAGGTCAAATGGATTTACTTATTCTATATCCTAGGAATCATCCTCTTTTTTTTCTCCAGCAATTCATGGCAAATCTCGGAAAACTAGATGTTTGTGTGCATAGTATTTACTAATAGTATTTACGATTCTGTCTTAATATATTATTTATTCAATATTATTAATTCAATCCTAGATAATGGCAGATAGAATAGAAGAAAAAAAAGTAGATGCCCACAGATAATGCATCTGTGTGTACTCTATGGGCTGTGACCGTGTTATGATATACAATTTATAAAGCACCCTACTTGTAGGTGTTCATCATTTGATGTCATTTTAATTTGCCCATGAGCAGAACCGACAACTGTACATATACTTATACTGTACATTATTCACCTTTATAATGCGAGACATGGTATTTGAAGAATGGATTTACCAAACCACTTTTCATTCAAATGATGATTTGAACTTGTTTACTTCATAACAGAGAACTCAAACAGTGAGGTGCTTTGTGACATGAAGCTCTCTGAATCAGACCTGAAGCAGCTCAGAGAGGCCATTGAAGAATTGTATTACTTTGAGTTTGTCGTAGGTGAGTACCACTGGAATCTATGATCCACATTTATGAATAAATACTGTTACCATATACAGAGATGCCAACTAGTACGGATTTCCCGTAATTTCTACGGGAAATCGGCCGATTACGGGCGGTACGATTTTCATACCATAAATTCCGGATTTTGCCGATTTTGCCGATTTTCAAAATTAGCACTTTAAGGTTTAGCACGTTTAAGGTTTAGCACGTACTTTTGACTATTGCAGCGCAGCCATCCTTGAATCCATGCATAGAAATCCCACAGGGCTTCCGATTGGACAATTTGTTATCTAGCACACCCCTTTCAGTGCATACATGTGCATACAACATGTGCTTCGCGAGCGGGGGCCGGGTGAAATACCTCTCTTGGCCGCGCCGCTACCGCCCGCCCAGCGCCAGGCCTCGCTACGCTAGCGCCGTGTACACTGTCGGATTTCTCACAGGCTGTCACAGCGTTCGTCGATTTTCGTCGACAATCTGAACTCATGTTGGTTGGATTTAGATATCAATCATCATGTCTTCCACAACTAAGAAGCGTGGCAAGAAGTTACAGACTTTTAAAGAAGAATACAGTAAGAAATGGAAATGCATCGTGTAACACCAACTAATGAACAGGTATGTTACTTTTATTTAACTTGTTGTGCTATCGCGCTTGCCTGCGGGAGCTGTGCTTGCCAGCGTGCAGAAAAATTTGCGTCGCGCCGAAAATTACGGAATTTGTCTCCAAATTACGGATTTTTAGCCTTATGATTACGGATTTGTGCTCTGAAAGGTTGGCATCCCTGCATATAACATTTTGACATCATCATTAAATTAGTTGCATTGTTTATTAATTGGCGTAGAGAGTTGGGGAAAAAAACCCAGAAAGTTTCAAGAGAAAGAATTAATTATTGGAGGAGAGCTCAATGTTTATTTACAATGAGAAATATAGGAATTTGTAGGACACTTACCTTGTGCTATAACCCTTCTTTTACCATTATCATACGGAGAATGACATAACCAGAGCAAAAATCTCAAATAAAGTAATTCAGCACCATTTTCACTACATAAATAATTTCTATTTCCATTGCTTTGGGGAATATTTTTTTTAGCATGTAAAGGTACTTAGAATGTCATATAAATAACTATTTGATGAATGTACTTGCATAAATGTGGAGTGTTAGTGGAACTACTACCATAAGGCAGTTTTGGCTTTTTAATCATAGCAAGTGTTAACGTGTTATGTTATAGAAGTTGATATTGAATACATTTACATTAACATCAATGCAAAGAAAACTTTAGTGAGTGGAATAGAAATATTCTGAACTTTAAATTCAACTTGAATGTCATCTGGTGAACGTTCTATTTGTTTGTTTTCAAGGTTACAGATTTAGTGACTTGTTGTTGGAATGATAGTATATAATTTAATACAATGCATTTGCTTGTTTTACTCTTGACTTGACTTTATGTTATCTTTGCAACCAGATGAAATACCAATCCGAGGCTTTGTGGGCCACTTTCAAGAGAGTGGTTTCATACCCCACACTCACAAGATCTACCTCTGGGTTCACCATCACTTCCACATAGAATACAATGCAGATCAGGTAACATTCTTTCACTACAGGCATGATTTCAGTGTCTTCTGTATTGAAGTCTGTACTTATATTTTTATTTTAAACATCAACTGCATTCAGCAGTAATATTACTAGATAACACTCTATGATAACTTCGGGGGAGGGGACTTTTTCATGCCTCCGCTACAAAATAACCAGAGGCATTATGTTTTCGGGTTTTCTGTACGTCCTGTTCTCATGATTGCATTATCTCAAGAACCGATTGATGGATTCCCGCCAAACTTACGTAATGTATGTATCTTGTAGAGCCAATAAACTGATTAGATTTTGGGGTCACGAGGTCAAAGGCCAAATGTTATTTCCTTTCTTTGCTTTGAGCATTACTTCAGGACTAACCACCTACTTTGGTTATTGATTCTTCACTTTGTCACTGTTCACTCTCCAATGCTACCCCTCTGTTATAGATGATTCACTCCTCATGTACTAATTTGACTTCCAGGCAAATACAATGCTAATATATAGGTCACAAAAAATGTTCTCAGAAGCTATTGAAACCAAAATTCAATTTGTAACTTGCTTTGTACACATTTTCTTCCAGATCATATTTGTGAATGTGACGACGAGAGACAAGCAACCCCAGAGTCTTGACGATGTCGAGCCCCCTCTCCAGATTAAGTTCACCTATGCTGTCACATGGCATGAGTCTAAGATGAAGTACAGCGATAGAGGTCTCAAGCAGGTCAAGAATGCCAGCTTCTTCCCAAGAACACTTGAGGTGGGTGTCTTGACTCTTTCCTAATACCTGCTTTCTGTCTATTGTATCTGAGAACAATTTAGGGCATAAGTCATTATCTTTGCGACAGTTTTTTTCTCACATTGTTCATGAATCATTGTAGGGAATCCAATATAAAGGCACAAGAAATTGTGCTTTCAAATTTTGCAATATATGTGCAAATATGTATTGTGTTCAATATATTTAAAACAAACACCAAAAGTTCATGAATTTCATTTTGTGTTCAATCATATCTGCCAGGCATAATAGTAAGATTGGCCAGGAAATAATGGTTCTGTATTTAATAACTGATATTCTGGCATTCGGCATACTCCTATGTGACTGTTAACTAGTATGATTATAGGTTTATCATATATGATCACATCTCGAAAGTCAGCTTGAACTTTTTAGGTGGTCTGTCAACGACAGATGACCTATTAATTTTGTCAGAATTTTCTTTCTTTCTTCTGAATTTGCATTTCAATTTTCTTTAAAGAATGTAATGTTTTGTATAATTCTTTCCCAGGTTCATTGGCTGTCCATCATCAACTCCATGGTCCTGGTTTTCCTTCTTCTTGGTTTTGTTGTCATTATACTGGTGAGTATTACACTCTAATGCCTCAGTCACACCTTTGCGTATTTGGCTTGCGTTTTGCTGCGTATTTATGGCAAGCCGCTTTAACATTTTTATTCCTATTTCTTGATTTCAAGAATTACCATTGGTTTACAACTGAAAATCATTGCTTGATATTAAGAATTCATTTTATCATATCAAGAAATAGGAATAAATATTAAAATGGCTTGCCATAAATATGCAGCAATACGCATCTCAAGCCAAAAATGTGAAGGTGTGAATGAGGCATAATATCTGTAAGCCCCAGTTTTCAGGGATTTCATTCAATAAATAGCAAGGTTTCTATGTTGCTTTCCGTTTCTTGTTTCTTACCTGAAGTAGCATGTGTATGCTAATGAATAATCAACAACGGGACTGACGGCTAAGTCCAGTCCAAGGGACTTGGTAATGAGGATTATTGCTAAACGATAGGGTACTAGCGCATCGATAGAGTTTTGAAAGTGGGAATTACCTGTTACAAAAACACTTCTTTACCACTCACACAGAGATGCCAACTAGTACGGATTTCCCGTAATTGGTACGGAAATTAACGACCATTACGGCAGTACGGAATGTTGTCTAAAAATTACGTTTTTTTTTTTTTTTTTTTTTTTTTTCTTTTTTTTTTCGCATAGGGATCTATCGTAGCAAGTGCTGTACAGTATGGTGGCCATCCAGCACTCGCTGCATGAGAAAGATGGAAAATTATCAAGTATTCTCTTAATAGAAGCCAATTTTTCATTGAAAACTTATGTGTTGTGATGAACTGAAAATCAATATTTAGCAACTTTGTGGGAGTAAAATCACAACAAATTTCAGATAATCATGCGCGCATGCGTCCGCTTGCCATTCTTTTAAGAATCATGGCGCCGCATAGGAAATTACTGATTTATTCCCAAAATTACTGATTTTGAGCCTTATGGTTACTGATTTTCTGTTCTGGAGGTTGGCATCTCTGCTCACACCTCCAAGTTACTAACAGTTCTAAGCAGCTGCAAAGTTCTTTCTTCTTTAGAAGAGTGTTACATACAAATACATATGTAGAACCTAAGTAAGCATCTGAATTTGTGTCCTTTGCAGTATTAATTCCTGTAAAAAAAAAATAGACATTAGACTTTCGTTAGTTGTGCTAACATTATTAAAATTCCAAGTTTCAGTTGTGTTGATTTCAGACATTAGTCTCACAAAGATAAGAGCTTGATGATCAGGATGCTCAAGATCAAAACTTGCTGCCCTTTTCAGGTCTCTCAATACAATATAACATATATATTTTCACATAAATCTAATGATCACAATGACTTTCATCCTTCATTTTAGATGCGTGTGTTGAAGAATGACTTTGCACGATACAACCTAGACGATGATGAAACTGACGAGTTGGACCAGGAGGAAAATGGCTGGAAGATTGTCCACACAGATGTATTTAGGTTCCCTCCCTACAAGAGTCTGCTATGCTCCATATTGGGTACATGAAGGCTTTTGATTGTAATTGAGCGCAGGATTCCAGCTGATATAGAAAGTCCTTAGCAAGTCATTGAATTTTTAGCAAAAGAGCACATAACATAACTAAATTGGGAGTTTGAAAAAATACTTAATCTTTACACATTATGGATACTATATCAAATTATTATTACAATGACAGTACATACTTATGCAATATTGAAACTATTTATTATATAGTGACATTAACTTTAACCATCTTTATATAAACTAATGCAAACAAGGATCTCTATGTGAATTCTGCTTGTTGTCTAGATATGCATACTTTCCATGATGTGAAATAATGAAATTGCAACATTGCACTTCAGCAATTTGAAGATTTCTGTTTGTTATATTCATTTACAGATGTTAGCTAACATTCCTTTATACCTTTTCCTGACAATATTAGGTGTTGGAATGCAGTTCCTGACCCTAGCTACGTGTCTTATACTGATGGCTCTGTGTGGCATGTTCAACGTCCATCGGCATGGATCAATGAACACCGCTTTCATCCTATTATATGCCCTTACCTCATGTAAGTACAGTTTTCTCTTTTTATTATAAGCATGTCTCTATCATAAAGGTTATTAGTAATGACCAAAGAGGCTTTCTGATGCATACCTAGGCCCTGTTTCATAAAACTTGTCATCAATAACAAGTTACGATGATTGTTATAAGCTACTGAAATCCTTGCATTTGATTGGCTGTGAGCAGATTTGTCATAGATCTGTGGCAGTTGATATTGGTAACAAGTTTTCTGAAACAGGACCTTGATGTAGCAATAACTAATGATTATAGCAATAAAATATGATAACTTGTAACATATGAATTTAATATTTTGTTACAAGGATCCCTGGGTAGAAGAGTACATAATTTGACCTGTTTATGTTTCTCTCCCCAATCCTTGGTTACCATTTCATTCATCTGCTATACATAATGGCATCTCTGTGAATGAAATTCACTATGTATACTGAATTTATTGCTATGTAGGGCAGGCTTGCGGCAAGCATTTTGTGTTAAGATATGCATGAAACTGGTAACCCTTTAAATGAATACGTTTGTAAACTAGTCTGGAAATATGGAAGAAATCTTCCTTAGAGAGTTGATATAGGTCTGAATGTTCACGTATATGTGATAAAAAGTCAAATTTCGTTTGTTGAAAGCCAGTGGCGCGTAAACTCTGTATTAGAGTGTATGAGATAAGGCCCTTCTGGCTTCAAACAGTAAGTGCCCTCATAATTACCCTCATCTTGTACACAAGATCAGTTACATCACACAAACCATGAGATTTGTACAGGTACCCTTCATATTATTGCCAGCAGGTAATAAACATATGGGCAAGTTTATGGTATGTCCCATACGTTACCAAATATTATTTAATGGTATAGGGCATTTTCTTTAGCTAACCAATTTAATGGATATGTCTTTTTGATGTGCCTCGATACAAATTTGTTTCATTCACCTGTTATAAATAATTGTTTCTCAATAGTCACCTCTCTAAATCGACACCTGTTAACAATGGCCATGTATTTTGTCTTCCTCGACAAAGAAAGACACATGTATAGTAGAACCTGTCTAGGCAGGTAAACTGTCTACAGTGGCCACTTTTCAGTTTCCCTTCAGTGGCCTTTATAAACAGGTTTTTACTGTACCTTTAAAGATAAGACCAGTTATGGTCATGCGATTGCATTGTGAAAGAAACGTGGAATCGACCAGAAAAGGTTGATCATCTAGCATATAAGTATTGGTGTGTACTGCAAGGTTCTGGAATCATCAAATTGATAAGAAATTTGGCCCAGTCTTCGTAAAGTTACAAGCACTGTACACAGAAAGATGTATATGGGACTACGCACACGTGCGCAACACGTGCGTTTATCTCTCACAGTCCAATAGATTAACTAATTTACCAAATATATCAATTAGTAGGCGGTTTCCCGGCAAAATTGTTATCATGTATTAGTCAAAACATATTCTTTCACATGATTGGTAATAAAGAGCTTCCATTTCATTTTTTGAAATTTGGGCATTTCCAATACTGGTCTTTACCTTTAAAATACTGTTTCCAAGTTCATTATATGACTTCTTTTACATGATTCATTTCCACAGGTGTATCCGGCTATACGGCTAGTAATATGTACAAACAAATAGGAGGAGAGAATTGGGTGTGGAACCTTATTTTAACTGCTAGTATGTTCTCAGGTAAGTTTGACATTTTGATCTGTATCTTTCATATTACCCTCACACTGTCATCACCCCCGAGAAGAAACATTATGGTCTAGTGAAACTGGCCCAATACTTATTAATTCTAACTCAAGTGCAGATTTATAAAATCATTTTAAAAATCCTGACATAATCGGACTTTCCTACAAAACAAAACAAAACAAAGTAGAATCAAACTACATAGAAACAAAACAAAGGCAACTTATATGAAAATTGTACATATAGGATTACACTGGTCGCTATTACTACAAACAAACAAAAACACAATACAAGCATACTAAATGAAGGAAAACATTAACAAAACAAGGCTATATCTATAAAAAAACAAAATTGTACATATTGGATTACACTCAATCTGTCCTGGCTAACTTGGCCTTGATCTTTATTCGAGTCCAGGTTGTTTCTCGTGCTGAGGTGTTCTGGATGAATCGTAAATAAGTCTTACCAATATCATAACTCCGACCATAACACAATACTATATTAATGTTAATTCAACAACAAATTGCCTTTTAACACTTCTTGTAGACAGTATCAGTATATTATGTAGTTGCCAAGTTTTCATATCTGATTTTACATCACCAATAAAAGCAACCTTGTTTAAGAAAGAAATAAAGGTAGGTCACACACACAAAAGGTCAGGTAACGGGACCACCTGACCCAATATGATGACTCAATGAATTTGGTCGAAATGTAACTCATGTCATTATACATCTAAAGATGTATGTTGCTACCAATTAACCAGTTTATTACCTTAACATGTGTATATTGTGTTTGATTTTACAGTCCCATCTTTCATCATCTGGAGTATAGTGAACTCTGTAGCATTGTATTGGGACTCAACAATGGCCCTTCCCTTCACCACAGTTCTATTACTACTCATGATATGGATCTGTGGTAAGTATTAATCTATATAATATCTATTTATCTATCTATCAATCTATCCAGGTTCAACCCAACTTGTGTCATCGATCTTAGGGACAGTCACTTTAAGACATATTGTCCCGAATTCACAAAGGAAGTTTAAATTTAACCCATGGTTTCAATCCTTATGGTTTCAATCCTTATTTACGTAACCTGCGGTTTAAAATTAGCGCAAATTAAGCGCTCCTTGCCTTGCGCACGTCTAATATTGGACCTCTGACTGTGTCACGCTTATTTTAGGCTAATTTTAGGCCATGGGTTATATAAATTAAGTTTTAAACCATGGGTTAAATTTAAACCTTCTTTGTGAATTTGGCCATTGTATAATAAAATCATATTCAAATGAGGAGAATGTCCAGTTTTATAGAATGTTACCTTTCCACTAGAAAAAAAAAGGTATTTAAAGTGTGTTGTCGGTTATGGGCTTATGCAAGGTGCCAAAATGAGGATTAGACCTCCATAGAATATCTGTGAAGAGAATATCAAGTTGTCCTTGAACTTGACACCAATCAAGCACATCCTGTTTTCTATTTTTACAAAGTATAAATAACGGTCTGTGTTTAACGTATATCCACAATTTTAAAAACGTACTTCTATCTGAACAATTAAGAAGGTGCTGTTGATGCATGGAGTAATTAATATATAACTTTCATGTCTTCCATTCTAAACGTTTTAGGTCTAAATGAATTCTATGTGGGCATGTTTAGATTATCAACAGCTTTGAATATTTTAGTGCATTCTCTAAATTCCCCTGTCTATATCTGCAGTCGGTTTCCCACTGACCGTCATGGGAGGCATCATGGGTAAGAACATGGCCGACGGGTTCGACGCGCCTTGCAGGACGAAAAACATCGCAAGGGAAATCCCCTCTGTGCCCTGGTTTCGCTCCTGGATCATGCATTGCATCGTGGGTGGATTCCTGCCTTTCAGGTAAATGAAAGCAACTTTCTTCTGTTTTCTATTGGCTCCAAATGTAGACCTAATAATTCCATACGTATATTTAAAGGGACCTGGGGGTGTTTCATAAAGCTGTGCGTAAAGTTACGAATGACTTTACAAATGACTTGAATATGGAGTGCCAGATAGGATGCCCTAAATTTTTCCTGATGTTTTTAACAACGTGTGCCTATATTTCCAATAACCTCAATTAAATTATGGCAAAAAAATATACTTTGCATTAACAATGTTTGTTATAATAAGAATGTTAATCTACATCTGCACAGTTCAACTTTAGTTGATGCAGTTAAAAATGATTGAGCAGCCCATTTGGCTTTTCATATATAAGTCGTTCGTAAAATTCATGCGTAACTTTACGAACAGCTTTATGAAACACCCCCCAGTTCTGACATTTTTCAAAAGATACATTACTTGATGCTTTTCAACTGCAGTCAGTTTAGCATTCTCGCCAATGCTTAGCATGCTTGATGCTAATAATATTGAGCGCAGGGGATTCCAGAAAAATAATACCAAGAGTAAAAGTTCTTCCCAGCAGGGATGTTTAGGTTAATAATTCTGTCAATGATACCTTCAAACTTATAATATTGCTTTGATCTTCCCAAATAATCCTTGGGGTAGCTGCAAGACTATATTCCACTCAATTTTGAGCAAAAATAATTAATACCCTGCAGTGAAGCATGATTGTAGCATAAGTCAAATATAAGCGTGTTGAAGTTTATAAACTTCACTCATTTACTCATTTCTTTATATTACTATTCATACATGTTGCAGTTACTTATATTTTAAGAAGCCGGGGTAAAAAATATGATTGTAGGGCCTTCAAGGAGAACAGTATTGATACTGATGAGGCTTCCCTGGGTACACAAGACATATAGCTATTATTACTATTGTTTGAAATAGACCCAAAATTGCTCTGAAATATAGATAGAGTATGACATCTTCTAAATACCAATTGAGCAAAATTTGACAAGAACGAAAAAACTTCATCACATTTGTCGTTTACAGTTTTCCTTATTGTGGTTGTCCATTGTGTTCTTCTCATCATTATTTGTACAGTGCCATCTCAGTGGAGCTGTATTACATCTTTGCAACTCTGTGGGGTCGTGAGCAGTACACCCTCTACGGTATTCTGTTTGTAGTCTACGCTATCCTGCTGAGCGTGACGGCCTGTATCTCGGTCGCCCTCACCTACTTTCAGCTGTCCAATGAAGACTACAGGTGGTGGTGGAGGTCCATCTTCAGTGCAGGGTTAGTAAAAAAAGAAACTCTGGCCCAGAGAAAAAAATACACCGGGGCTCGGACGAACTAGCCCCCGAAAGTCATAAAATAGCCCCCACAATTTGCACAGAGTTCAATGCAAAACATATTTAAGATTGTTATTTTCATGCAAGCAAGCTTGGAAAGTAGCCCCCGAAATTGTTTAAATATTTTTTTCCCTACACTGGTCCATACACAGGGGATTGATTATCTTAATAGTCCTCTGATTTTAGGAAGGCAAGTTGTCAACCTTTACATTATGTATATCAATATGATTATGCATTCAAGGTTTTGTTTCAAAATTGATTTGGTCATGAAATGAAAATGAAAGTGACGTCATAGAGTCAAGTTTTGTATTCTTATTCAGGTACAGAATTATGTTGATTGATTTTTTTTGTTGGGGGGAGGGCATATACTGTGCTATTGCAGATAAACGGCCAGTTCAGGTATCAACTGATTAGTGTTCAGTCGTTTTAAAGATAGTCCTGAATTGGCCAGTCAAGTTGGTTTGCCGCTGCTCAGATGATGTTCTTTATCACTATTCTATTCAAAACAAAAGTAACTACACATTTGTAATCCATGTAACATAAGAAATTTATGGAACACAACAAGGTAATAAAATGGAAATGTACATTAGAAGAAATTTACATCATAGATTTAGGCTTTTGTAGTTTAATTAAATTACAGAATTAATGTGATTTGTTGATAATGATGAGGCCGGCAATTGGCATGCCATAAATCGATCGACAAATTTTATGCACTTGAGCAGGTTTTTATACCTGGCAGAGAATTTGGAGGCTTTTGAGATTACAGGCAGATGTCTCTGTCTTAACTTTCTTCCCATGTCCCTCTTCCCTCTCTCTCTCTCTGGTCTTTCTCTATCTCATGATCACTTTCTTTCTCTCTCTCAATCATCCTATATTTCTGTTTGTATTTTTTCATCCTATTATCTTTTTCCTCTTTAGCTTTTGTTGTCACTTCTCCCTATCTGTTTCTTTGTTTTTGTTGTTATATTCTTTCTCTGAAGCTCTTGTTATTCTCTTGTTAAAGGTAAAGACCAGTATTGGAAACGCCCCAATTTCAAAAAATGAAATGGAAGCTCTCATTACCAATCATGTGAAAGAATATGTTTTGACTAATACATGATGATAACAAATTTGCCGGGAAACCGCCTACTAATTCATATATTTGGTAGATTTGTTTCTCTCATGGTCGTGTGAGAGATAAAGGGTAGTCCCATATACATCTTTCTGTGTATAGTACTTGTAAATTTACGAAGAATGGGCCAAATTTCTTATCATTTTGATGATTCCAGAACCTTGCAGATGCTAGATGCTAGATGATCAACCTTTTCTGATCGATTCCACAACGTTTCTTTCACAATGCAATCGCATGACCATTACTGGTCTTTACCTTTAATCTTGTTATTCTCTCCTGTCTTAATCTCTTTTAATATTTGTTCCTTTCCCAATCCCATCTCCCCATGTCTCTTCTGCAATATACTTGTTAATGGTTTGCTACTTTTTACCTGAGATTGGGTTTACATATTTCTTTCCTCATGCTGTAATGCATGGGTAAAATGATGGAGGAAAAATCAATTACCAGCAGCATGCTTTGGGATATTAGTGTATGTCACCCTCTACAAGAACCTATAAATTCCTTTTCAGTCACAATGTATGGCCTTTTCAACATACCAGCTTTCTTGATACATTACCATGTCAACTTTAAAATCAGGCTCTGTGGCTCTATTATTGTCTCAATTTGTTTAAAAGCATTGAGATCAGAGAACTATGCAACCAATAGTACTAAAAAATCTGGTTTGTTGCCTTTTTGTCTCCATCGAGTTTGTCTACTATTTGTACCTAATTGGTTTATTCCCATACGGTCTGCACCCAGGTCTGATAACCATTTCGTCTACATACCATTCGGTCTACTTACCATTTGGTCTACTTACCATTTCATCTACTTACCAATCGGTCCACTTACCATTTGGTCTACTTACCATTTGGTCTACTTACCATTTGGTCTAATGGCCATTTAGGCTAATAGTCATTAAGTCTAATTTCCATTTGGTTTAATGACCATTTAGGCTAATAGTCATTGAGTCTAATTTCCATTTGGTCTAATGACCATTTAGGCTAATAGTCATTAAGTCTAATTTCCATTTGGTCTAATCTCCAATAAATCTACTACCCATTTGATCTAATGTCCATATGGTCTTATAATCATTAAATCATAAATGATATTAATCATCAAATGATGTTTAGACCTTATGGTTGGTAGACGTAATGGGCATTAGACAAACCGGGAATTGGACTAACTGGTTATAAGACTAAATGAACAATAGACCAAATGGGTAGTAGACTAATTGGAGACGAGACCATATGGAAATGGACGAATTGGGTAATTCACGAACTGGTTGCAGACAAAACAGCGAATCCCCGAAAATCTAACCTCCCTCTTTTCCTTGTGTCATCCTCCCACAGGTCTACTGGTGGCTTTGTATTCTTGTATGCCATCTTCTACTACAACAAGCGCTCCAGCATGTCTGGGGGGTTGCAGACCATCGAGTTCTTTGGTTACACGCTTCTCTTCTGCTACATCTTCTTCCTGATGCTCGGCACCGTGTCGTTCTTCGGATCGCTACGCTTCATCCGTTACATCTACATCAACCTCAAGATGGACTGAGAGGGCGATATTTGATCGCGGTCCATAGCTAGTGGAGTAAAGATAGTTACACCACCGGAAGTCATGCTTACTCGTAGATCAAATCCTGGAGAACTAAAGTCTTTCCCTCCCATAGAGATTGTTTGTGGGAGGGAACATTTTGGAGCTCCATTAATTGACCTTTTAAGCATGTCATCATGCGTGTGTCAAAACTCTCTCTCTCAAGATGCTATGGTGCGGCCAAATCATTGCATAAAAACCTTAAACCCATCTTAGTGATTAGGCGTTGGAGTTGATCAGGGACCCGTTTCACAAAGCATTTTTCAATGACAAATGACAAAAATCAGTGACTAATCTGCTGATAACCAATCAGAAGCTAGAATGTCAGTAGCTTGTAACAAAAACTGTGATTTGTCACTGATGACAAGTTTTGTGAAACGCCCCTCAGGACAAGCATTACTGCTAATGTTATTCGGATGGTTTGCTTCATACAGCTTGGGGACTGCCTAGGGGGTGTTGCAGGTTTAGCTGTTTTGTGGCACAGTTGTAATGGACTTCATTATTGATTGAAAATTGTGACTATAAAATGCTATTGGGGTATAATCGTTTTAGAGAGAGATGGAGAGAAAGTTTTTAGTTGTAATGTATCGTGGCTATTGTAGCTAAGAAGATAATTGGTTGTGGGGTTTCTCTAAGACTGTCTCTCTACCCTGCTCCTGTCCTCTCTCTATGTCTCTCTCTCTCTCTCTCTCTCTCTCTCTCATTATTCTTTCTGTTTCTACTCTCCTACACTGTCTCTGTCTTTATACATCTCTCTGACTCTCTCCCTTTCCTCCTCCTACCCCTCCCCTTCTCCCTCTCTCTCTCTTTCTCTTTCTGTCTCTCTCTCTGCCCCTCTCCCCCCCCCCTCCCTCCCCCTCTCTCTCTTTCCTTTCTTGCATGGAATGATAGTATAATTACAGAAAAAATCCAGTGCACTTGTCATTGCTTGAGTTCCTTTATGATGTTTATAAGGCAAATATTTCCCACACCCGTCCCTAAAAAAATAATAATGAAGGAAATGAACCCATTGCCTACAGGAACAGGATGACTCCTGTATTAAGTCTATGGGAATGAGAGGAATCCAGTAGTCAGCAGGTTAATACTCCAATAATTATTCCAATGGAGATTGGTTATAATCATGGAGATAATTACTATCATTTTTCTTGCATGATCATGCGCATTGAAATTGTCCTCTTGAGTTCTCTTCTTTCTAAATCCCTCTTCTTACTCTTTGATTTTCCTTTTCAACTCTTTCCAGATTATACTGGGGAAGAAAATGTAATATTTCGGATACAAGGCTGAGACATCAAACGTTTTGCGATACTTTGTCATATATGTTTTTTATAATTTAGTAAATTCTCTATATTAATTCACTAAAGTAACATGTTATTATTGATGTACAGACACTGAATTTTATTTATATTTGAACTATTGATTGAAGCATACATTTTTTTTTTACTTGAAGTAAATCACTGTGGTTAAAAATCAGAAATGAGGAGTTATGATTTTAATGTGCTTGATTACTTTATTATACATACTATTTGTGTAATCTTTACATCATCACTCCTGTTCATATTATCACTACTTGTATTGTTAAAAAAACAGTTCAACATTTTTTTTTTTTTTTTTTTTTGAGATGGGATTTGAATGTATTTACTATGTTCAGCAAACCCTTGAAGCTTGTCTAGTATGCTTTAGTGTGCAATCCAATATTTAAAAAGTGTGAGCTGCAGGCATTATTTTATTTTTATTTTTAATGGCAAATCCTAGGTATTTACTTACTACGTAATTATACAACAACGAACAAATGCAAGTTTTCATTTTCAGCAAAAGAGGGAAGCACTTAGCCTACTAGTCTAAGCAGAAAGAAAAAACATCACCAATGGCAATTTTTACTGCATCAATTATCTTCTCTTTCTTTTTTTGTATGGTTTAGCTGGTCACCAAAAGATAGAAATAGATATGAAAATGGGGGCTTTCCCAGACTATATACCAGTATTATATGAGATTCTAATTTTCGTCCTTTAAATCTTATAATTTAGAATTAGATGTCCTAGTGCAAACAACGATTGTGTGGTAGTATAGTATGTGTTTTCGTTTTTGTCATTTAAGTAATTTTGTTTGTATCATATTATAGGTCAACTTTTGTGATATTTTGCAATATATTGATTATGCTAACATTTGACTGTTCTGAATAATATGAAGATTGATATTTATATAGCCTTTGGTAAGTGCTTCTGACAAAATCATAGGGGAAAAGTAGGATTTAAAATTGTAATTATATGTCGAAAGTGAACAATGAAAACCAGTAACCATCATCATGTGCATGAAATGTTTGTGAATTTTGTGAGTAGTACGGACTTGCAAATAATTCATGGTGCAAAATAACTGGATTGCAACATCCCACTGAATTCCAATGCTTCATGGACCCATTTCACAAAGCCTTTTTTCAATGACAAATGACAAAATCAGTGACAAATCTGCCGATAACCAAACAGAGGCAAGGATTTCAGTAGCTAATAACAAAACTGTCATTTGTCACTGATGACAAGTTTTGTGACGCCCCTCCCCCCCCCCCCCCACCCACCCCCTGGTTTTACTGCACATAAAAGATTATGAATGTAAATAATATATGTTACACATTTATGTACAGTTGCTTTCATATTGTACAGTTCTGTGAACGATAAACCTTACCCTTTAGAGGAATAGACTAGAGTAAAATCGCAACTAATCGCAACTATTTCCAAAAAAAATTACTTGAGGGCTATTTCAATCCCCTATTGTATATCCCTTCAAAATCTTGTTTGGAGTACATAATATGTAATTCTCATGTTCGCAACATTTCAAAAGGTGACGCACTAGGCTTTTGAAATTACCTTAAGTTGATTTTTTGAAGTACATGTATGGCAATTGTGTTGATTGTAATAATATCTATTTAAAAAAAAACATTGATAATTCTTCTTTGGTATCAATGGTCTTCATTTTAGGCGATTGATGACCAGAACAATTATTAGGAGACATCCATATTGTTTATTTATTTGCTTTGGTTATTGGAATGCTTCAGTGGGGTTATTTTTATATATGATTTTTAAAGTAATATACTCAAGTTTGGTTAATTCATCTGATAGTGCTATTAGTTTCTTCTGTCATTCTTGGCTGTATATAAGTGTACATTTCATTTATTGAAGCATAATAAAATGAAACGTGATACATTTCTTTCCAAAGTGATTATTCATTTTTTGTTTCTGTGTGTCTTTTTTTATTATATAAAACATGTTTATCAATAGATAATAACAATAACCGCTGTAGTAATAATTATGATGATAATAATAATACATGTTGTAATGGTAATGATAATTAGAAGGAGGAATTGTGATGATAATACATGTAGTCATAATTATGATAATGATAATAGTACAGTCATGAAGTAGTGATTATGATAATGAAAATAATAAGAAGAAGAATTAGGATGACAATGGTAATAATAATTAGAAGGAGGAGGATGATAAAAATAGTAATAATAATAATAATCATTTAAAGTCCACTCGAAATTTTATTAAACCAAAAATGGAAGTTCTTTGTTGCTCTTTCCCCTTGTTAGGGACTTTTAGATTTGCGTCAGGGACTGATGCGTGTGACGTCCATTCAAGGCAGTGCATTAAAAGGACGTCGATCGTAGCAATCCCCATTGTCTTCGTGCGATGAACGCAAAACGAGGTAGCAGCAACTCCAATCTTTTAACGTCTTTTGGTATGACGCGGCCGGGGTTCGAACCCACGACCTCACGGTTGTGAGGCGGACGCTCTACTGATTAAGCCAACACAACATAATTAAAGACAATGCCATGGCGCTTCAACAATAGCGCTCATAGCCGAGCGGGATGGAGTGTGGCAAACGTGGATGCATGTCTTGTCAAATGACATATTACCGGGCTTTGATTCGAAGCCTCATACAGCCTTAATATTGAAAGTCAACTGAATAAAATTCAAATAGCGACCACCTGTCTTGAAATTAAGGCCAACTTTTTCGTGAATATGATTTCTCATTGAAACTTGTACAAAAGGACGATCATTGCATAAAGACCATTTGCCTTTGAAGACCACTTTTTTTTTCTTGTTTCCCTTGAGCGGTCTTTATATACAGTTTTCACTGTACTATATGACGACACCTCCACATCATTAAACAAAACGGTATACATGGAAGGCTTTTTTCCTCCATAGTGTTTCTGTCACTTTTGATATTAATATGGACATATCTACATGATTCCTTGGATATTCCTAGGGAAAACCCTCAAAATGATGTTCTCTCTCAGAACAACAAGGCTTATTATCGTTAGAAAACCCAGTTTTTCTCCAGAGATCAACATTATTTGAAAGAAATGAAAAACAAACATGAAATGTCAACAGCCTGATTTACTTCTAAATGTTGTTCCCGGATAATCTTAAGATTTTGAAATCCCTAATGTCAGATGCGAAGCACTTTTGATTCGTCCTTTCTGTAACCCATCGATGGGAATGTATGAACCCATGAGTATAGCTCCTTTATACATGTATTTGTAGGAATATAATGTAATCTCTATGTCTGATGATACACATACTATATATTTCAAACCAAAAGACGGCGCTATACCTCCAGCTAACATGTACGGGGGTAGTAAGAAAAAAAGCATTCGAGACAAAGATTTGGCCAAAAAAAAATTCAAGATGTTAAGGGGTATAACAGAGACATTGGAGCACTTTGGTCTTACTAGGTGATGTTAGAAAGGAACACGAGACTATCGTGTGAGGGGGTCGTACTGGTTTTCGTTTATTTCGATCCTCTTCTGCCCAGGGGCGTCGCTAGACCTTTTTCAGTGGGGGGGGGGGGTGTAGAGGCCAACGATTACCGACAAAACTAGCCACCAATTACCGACAAAATTAAATGTCCAATATCTACAAATTCAACCCTATAAACCTGGCGCCGAAGGCTCAATTGTTTTTCCTATGGACTATCTATAGTACTTGCATATGCGCAAAATGGTTATTTTCCTCGACGACAATAAATATACGAATTATTTCTTCAATTTAGTCAGCATCATAGCTATATATTTTAATGCAGGCGCGGAGCTAGGATCTTATTTTAGGGAGAGGCGGTAGTGAGCAAGAGAATCACTTAAAAGCGCGCTCATTAGGGAGGTGTGTGGATGGGCCTCCCGCACGAAGCGCGGAAGCTTAGACGTTTCCTTAAATTATTAGGAAAAGAAGACGATTAATTGTACCGTTTTCGACTGTTAATCCTTGGCTGAATGAGGTCCCCCCCCCCCCCTCCCGCGCGAAGCGCGAAAGCTATGACCTTTCATTAAATTATTATTTAAAAAAGACGATTTGCTTAACCGTTCTCGACTGTTTATCCTTGTCTGAATTCAGTTTCCCCCCCCTCCCGCGCAAAGCGCGGAAGTTTTGACGTTTCATTAAATTATTAGAGAAAGAAGACGATTCGTCGTACCGTTTTCGACTCTTAATAAGCCCTATTCATCTGAACTCCGTTTCCCCTCTCGCGCGAAGCGCAAAAGCTTTGACGTTTCCTCATATTATTAGCGAAAGAACACGATTCGTTGTACCCTTTTCGACTCTAAATAAGCCCTATTAATTTTGTCTGAACTCAGTTTCCCCCTCTCGCGCGAAGCGCGGAAGCTTTGACGTTTCCTTAAATTATTAGAGAAAGAAGACGATTCGTTGTCGTTTTCGACTTTTAATAAGCCCTATTTGTCTAAATTTAGATTCCCATTCTCGTGCGAAGCGCGGAAGCTTTGACGTTCATTTGATTATTATAGAAGGAAGACGATTCGTTGTACCGTTCTCGACTCGTCTAAATGATGTTCCCTCTTCCGCGCGAAGCGCGGAATTTTGGCGGCTCATCACAATATAGAGAAAGGAAGACGATTCATCGTACCGTTTTCGACTCTATTAAGCCCTATTCATCTGAATTCAGTTTCCCGCTCTCGCGCGAAGCGCGAAAGCTTTGACGTTTCCTCAAATTATTAGAGAAAGAACACGATTCGTTGTCGTTTTCGACTTTTAATAAGCCCTATTTGTCTGAATTCAGATTCCATTCTCGCGTGAAGCGCGGAAGCTTTGACGTTTCCTTTAATTATTATAGAAGGAAGACGATTCGTTGTACCGTTCTCGACTCGTCTAAATGAAGTTTCCCCTTCCGCGTAAAGCGCGGAATTTTTGGCGTTTCATCACAATATAAAGAAAGGAAGAAGATTCGTCGTACCGTTGTTGACTCTTAAACCTTGTTTGAATTAAGTTTCCCCGAAAATTTTAAACCTCTGATTTCTTTAGCTGATAATATAGGAAAGTGAAACTTTACAATGGATAAATACAAGTATTGTAGTTGTAGTCACTCTCGAAGTCGTCACAGCGGATAAGATGTCACAGTTCGTAAGGAGAGATGTATATTGTCGGTCGACCGACAATATACATCTCACCGACTTCAAACTTCTGCATTGATATACACTGTTGGTCATAATGGTGGAATAATTATTTTTACCCCAGTTGAGGGAAGGATTTTAAAAAATTATTTATTTCCAATAGATCTAGATAATGGCATACATTCTCAGATTGTATTGAATATTAATTTGCGAGTGTTTGTTTTGCGTGACTACTAAATCATATGTGTGCTACTATGCTAATCAGCTAGGGAACCTATGTCCTTAAGTCATAATTGACAGTAATGAGGATTAATGCCTCACAAAAGAGCACTCATATAGCTGATCGACACGATTTTTATCCTGGGGCCTCACAGTAACGAGGCCGTTGCTTAGCCCCTGAATCATGACTGTACGCAGTGTTTGCTAGGGTACGCGGCCGCCCCCACAAATCCCCCAAAACGAAGAAAATGCAATAAATTGTCAAAAATTCATTGCATTTTCCCCCGGCCCCCAACAGGAAAAATTCCTCTGTGTGGCCATGCCTTAAACCATAATGCATGGCCCTACAGAGGAATAAAAATCGTGTCGATCAGCTTTATATTAGTGCCCTTTTGTGAGGCATTGATCCTCATTACCGTCAATTATGACTTAAGGACGTAGGTCCCTTCGCTGATTAGCATAGTAGCACACATATGATTTAGTAGTCACGCAAAACAAACACTCGCAAATTAATATTCAATACAATCTGAGAATGTATGCCATTATCTAGATCTATTGGAAATAAATAATTTTTTTAAATCCTTCCCTCAACTGGGGTAAAAATAATTATTCCACCATTATGACCAACAGTGTAGTACACGAGGATCGAGCAAGAATACCGACAAACCTGACCCGACACAGCAACATATTTACCCGTGTCTTTCTTGCTCCCTCGACGAGACGACTCCACCCAACAACCCCCTTCTCTCTTTTACTCCCACTCCTCTCTCTCAGACTCTTACCTCCCCTCTCTCTCCTCTCTTTCATCCCTCGTTTCTATTGTTTCCCTTTCACTCTTTTTTCTTTCTTTTTTTCTTTTCTTTCTTTTCTTTCTTTTTTTCTTTTCCTTCTTTCCTCTCCTCACTATTTTTCTTTTTTCTCTTTCTGTCTTCTCTTTTCATTCCTTTCTTTTCCTTTCGTTCCTTGCTTTTCCTTTCTTTCTTTCTTTTCCTTTTCTTTTTTTCTTTTCTTTCCCTTTCCCTCTCTTTTTTCCCTCTCTTTTTTTCTCTCTCTTTTTTTCCCTCTTTCTTTTCCCCTCTCTTTTTTCCCCTCTCTTTTTCCCGACGGCAGCGCAATTTTACCGACAATATCCTGACAGGTGGGGGGGTGTCGCACCCCCCCCCCCCCCCAACACCCCCCCCCCCCCTTGGCGACGCCCCCTGCTTCTGCCCCCCCCTCCCCCGCCCCTTCATCTCGCATTTTCGTCATACAATCTGACATAATATAATATCAATAGTGCCCCCCCACACACAATTCCCCCCCCCCCTCCCCCACACAAACGCACACATGCACACAAATTGTCCGCTCCCTCGCTTAAATGTACGCAAAGTTTAGATTGTTTAAAACTAGTATTCAGGCAAGAGAGCTCAGTCCTTTCCCTGGCGAAAACTTATGTCCCTTTTTTAAGCAACAGAAATCAAAAGGAAGAAGAAAGAAACTGT